>BMAV01011625.1:85963-157246 GCA_019973955.1 Trichonephila inaurata madagascariensis | reverse complement strand
GGGGGTTTGCTTTCCATTCGATTGTTGAGTTGTTAGGGGAATTTTCTTTTTGAATATGTAAAAAGTAATGTTTAATCTAACATTGAAAGCTCATGTCAAAAAGTACCATCAATTATATTTTTTTTTTTGTTGTTAAAAGGGAAGGCCTTGCCCGGGTAGTCCGAGGGGCCCATATCTTCCCTTTGGGGCCCCTTTTTTTTGGAAAAAAAGAAAGAATTATTTAAAAACCCAGAATGTTACACATATTGGGCCACCGTATCGTTGATACGGCGGTGGCTACGCCCCTGCCTTGAGCCCCTCTCACTGTCCCCTTAATGGACGAGAAACGCCAGACCTCTTAAAAAAGCGAACTTTGTTCAGAAAAGTGAAGATCCGCCATTTCTCAGGTGAAGAAAAAAAATCACCACTTTTTCCCTGGAGTTCGTGGTCACGGTAGCTTAGTGGTCAAGGTAACGGACGTGGCCGGTCTTTTTTCAATGTGATCGTGTTTATCTGTAACCACTAAACCGAAGCCAAACCTTTCCAAACCGGGGGAAGTGCCCAAGGTATTTGGATCATGGCAGGCATGTCGATTTTGGGCCCTTTGACCACTGAAGACCCACCATGTAGAGAAGAGATGAACGTTAAATCTGTAGAGAGCTCAAAAGTCTTTCCCTTTGGTGTGGTGTCATAGATAGGAGAGGGGTTGTGCCAGCTCAGGTGTCGTCCTCGTAACTTGGTCGTGGTTTAAAATAACGAGGACCGTCGCTAAAAGCCCTCGAGTAGCTGAACAGTGCGACGTCATTCACTCCTCACTCATTCACTCGTATGGAGTTCTCTTACTATGGATCCCTTCTCTTATGTGAATGTGGTCGTGGTAGCAGTGGCGTAACGGAGAGTATTGGGGGCCCCCCTGAAAACCAGGTTGGGGCAAAAGTCAGATCGTAAGGAAACGATGGAACTTTTTGGGGGTTTACCGGCCCCTCCTAATGGGTGCACGTTACGCCAATGCATGGTACCCTAGTGGTTGTGGTTACAAGTCGGTTAGGGGGGTTGGGTTCGAGCCCCGGTGCCCCTGAAATTTAGTTTTTTTCGGGACTTCCCCAAATGTATGTTCAATCTGTCAAGTTAAGTTTTCCATTGATGTGGCGTGGTAGTTTGGAGAGGGGTGCTAGTTCAGGTGACGTCCTCGTCACTTAATCAAGGCTCAAAATTCCGAGGTTCGTTGTCAATATCCCTCGAGTTGCCAAAAAGTGTGATGTAAATATTACTCTCTTATTCACTCTGTTGTTGAATCATGGATTCCTTTGAAATGGAAATCGCTGAATCCCTCTAACAGTTCCCTCAGTGCACGAGAAACCACTAACATCCGCGGGCCCCAAAATTTTTGTAGGTAAGATTGGATTTTTCAGTTGTGTCTTTTACTATGGTTTTCTGTATATATATTTTTGGGGATGAACGTGATTTTTAAAAACGAAAAAAAAATTTTTTATATTTTGTGTCACTTAGATTAAAAAATACAAAATTGTTTTAAAAAAGTATTAAATAAAAATTTAATTAAAATTTTTTTCAAAATAAAGTAGAAACCCTTTTTTAAAAAATTTCCTTTTGTGAAAAATGCTTCTATTGAAAAATATTTTTCCTGTATATGGCCCCAGAACCTGAAGAGGTCAAAAAATTTTTTTGAAATATATAACAGAATGGGTTTATCCTCACACAACAGAGGGAGAAATTTTTTAAGAAAAACGCCGAAAATTTATTTCAAAGGGTTTGTAACTGTGAAAATAATGCAATTTTTTAAAAAAAAATCATAGTTGAGCCTCTGTACAGAGGTCTGAGTATATACGGCAAAATATTTTAAAATGAAGATTTTCCAAAAAAAAATTTTTAAAAATGATTATTCAAACTTTCCCCAAATATTTATTTAAAAATTTTTTTCAAAAAGTCCTAAAAAAATTTTTTACATGTAATTAATCTAAGTGACACTAAAAATCATAAAAAACATTTATGCGTTTTTAAAACACGGGTTTCCAACTTTGGATACCTTAACGTAGATGCTTAAAATAAACTTTGAAAAAGTAAAAGAGTATTTGTATTAGCGTTGCTCTATAAAACAACACGAAGGCTGTTGGCGACGAATCTGGTATTTTTGAACCAGAAGTACACCTGAGTTGACACTCCCTTTTCTAACTACCAGCAGACATCAACGGGAAGGCACTGAGTCTCGACAGAGCTCCTCTACACGGCGAGTTTTCAGTGGCAGTAACGATAGACCTCATGACGAGCTTGCCACGAGTTCAAGACCATAACCCCAAGGTTATTACGGCCAAAGCATTGACCAAAGTAAGTTGCGATGGAATTAGTATAATAAACTTAATTATATAAAAATAATTGACATAGTTATAAATTAGTTATTTATCATATATTAAAATGATGGATATAAAAGATAATAATATATATTTTGGCTTAATACAAAGAAAATTCAAAAGAAAAAAGGTTAGTAAAAATAGAAGAGAAAATGTTTTACTTTTGGATCTAAAAAATTTTTCTACAGATTGTTATGATATCCATAAATGCACAAACTCTGATAATGCTGTAATTAATCAATTTATCAGAAAAGATGTATATATCGTGAGATGTAATTAGTTACCTTTGAGAATAAAATTAATATATAAATTTTTTTCAAACTCAGGAGCCCTCAGAAGTTTTTCTATGGATTCTCATTTAAGAATTCACACACAGAATCTACGTCATATATAATCCAGTTGTAATTTTTATAATCCACTTAAATGCGATGCTATTAGTTCTTTTTCAAGTCAAACACCGGATTTTTTCTGAAATTTTTTTTAAAAGATAAAAAGGGGAAAATTTTATTTTTACAAAAAATTTTTCCCTTTTTTTTTTTAAAAAATTTTTAAAAAATAAGGGTAAATATATATATATATATATATATATATTAAAATTACTATATATATATATATATATATATTTAAAAAAATATATATATAATTATATTATTAGAGAATTATATATATATATTAATATTGAAATTATATATATATATATATATATATAAATTAAAATTGACCTATAATAAATATATATATATTTTTTTAAGTAATTATATATATATATAAAAAATAATTAGAGAATTATATATATATATATATTTTTGTATGTATATATATATATATGATTAATATAAATATGTAGTAAAATAATTGTATTATAAAAATAATTGTTGTTTTTAAATGTATGATTTTATATATATGTTGTTATTTATAATAAATGTTAATATTTTTTTTTTTTTAAATTTTTAAAGAAAACAATCGTAAGTTAAATTGATGTTGTTTACCATTTGTAGCTCCTACAACAAAATTAACTCTATTTGACGACAAGTTTTCTTTCACATTTGATGTTAATAATATAATGACAATAACGATGTGTGTTTTTTTGTGGTCATATTTTTTTAAACATTTGTTTTAGGTATAGCCCAAAAACCAAAAATTTCCAAGCTACGTATTATTGATTGCCCTGTATTATTGTCTGCACTGATAATGGAGATTAATTGATTTAGAATTCTATCCAGTGTCCCCTCATAGTCAACCCAAATAAATAACGCAGCTATTGGAATAAAATCAAAGAATACTATTCGAAATTTATCGCTCATAAGACTTCTAAAAATAATTCATTTCTAATTTTATCTCTTAGTAATTGCTTTAAATTTATTTTTATTTTCAGTATATTACAACAAGTTTAATAATTTAAGGCAGTGCTTCTCAAACTTTCAATATTTGCGACCCAATACTCAATCATTATATTCATCGCGCCTCCCTTCATACAATAATAATGTATTTAATTTAATAATACTATACTTTGAAGCTAAACCTACAGTACGACTTTAACCTCTAAGTGCCACTGGCGTATATAAACGTCTCACTCAGCCAGGGCGTTACTTGTCCCGGATGTATATATACGTCTTTTCGAACTATGATCTTTTCTGCGTGCTCTGTTATCCATAAAATTACGAAGGATTTGTAATGCAATAAAATGATCTTGACAGTGATTTTAATGATTCACTTCTTTCAGAGGATTTGCTTATTCATTTCTTCCCCTTCTCTTGCAATGGATTCCCGTTTCGAATGAAAAGCAACGCACCCCTTCTGTTGTATGCTGGAATCATCATTTGTAATAAATGTCGATATTCTTCTGTTTGTATTGTATTTTTCTCTTCTTATTCCACTTGTATTTCATATGTATCCCAGGATAAAAATCCCACAACAAGAATCATTCAATGACTTTTTTCCTCGAAGATCTCTTTCAAGAGGTGATAAATAGGCTTTCTTGAATAATCTTTGCAACAGCAACAAAGTGTTTTGTCAGTGGTAATGTAACAGCGGTAACAAAAACATCCTATGAAGTTTGTTATATTATTGGTAATCATATGAAACCGTTTACTGATGCAGAAATTGTGAAAGAGTGTTTCTTAAATGTGCTTCTATAATTTAGTGTTAGTGACAAAAATAAAAGAAATATAAAAAGGTAAACCAGGAGTTATAAAATTTTGATCAATTTATAACTCCAATGTTATCTTAGTCTTAAAGCGTTTGTTTCTCCCCATTTATCCTCATGTTGCGGCCCGCGGAAATAGCTGACATTTATATGCGGCCCAGCAGAAAAAGGTTGAGTACCCCTGATTTAAGGGGTGTGGACTATGAAGCTCATTAAAACTCGAACAACGGTATTATCCTAAAAACACTGATAATAATCCCAAAAGATAATGATTTCATTTCTCGAATGCTTTAAAGTATTAATTTCTGTATACTTACTAAAATTAAGGCACTGAATACTTTTTAAATGCACTTCCCATTCAATTCGAAGCCACTTAATCCATTTTCAAAAGAATTAATTAATTATTTTTATGAAGAATTAATAGCGTTCACTTAGAAGCGGAAATGATTAATCTCTTATGAATAACGATTCCTCCCAATGGAATAAGAAAACTGATAACATTTAATATTGATGTATTTTCAGATGCAGTTGGATTCATTCATCATCCTAATGACTTTTCTTTTCTTAAACAACATCCTGAAACTTCATTAATGAGCGTTCATAGTATTGGAAATGTTGGGTCAGAGCAATAGTTTGTTCAACAAGAGGGTCATTAGGGATGAATAGTTAAAGAGGGGACGTCGATTCTTTTCCACTTAAGAAAAATGTCAGTTGTCTACATTAAGAATTTACATGTTTAAAACTGACATGCATTAAGAGCTCCTTTGCTTCGATTTCAATACAAAGGTACATTTTAAAGAGATACTTTGAATGTACTTAGTCCTCGACTTTCTTGCAATCCACTCATTCAGTCCCATTTCTTTTTGCGTGCTTTGAAACTTAGATTTTTATCAATATACTAGCCTCTTTACCCGGCCACTTCGCTGAGTTATTCCATAATGCTGCAATGACCATCTATTGTTTTTAAGTTAGTAAGATGTTAAACAGCTACAGTTTGAAAGAAAAGTTAAAAGTATCCACTACGTTCGGAAACTACATGACCCTTTTCAAAGCTTCAAATGGATCATACATTATATTTCAGTGAAACTTATTAAAATGTTATAATTATTTCAACGAATATATTACAAAAATTTTAATACAATATTTAAAAAGAATTTTCTGGAACTAACCCATTTCAAAATTTTTTCTACCTATTGGGAAAAAAAATGTTTATTATAATAATATTTGCTCAGGAAGAAATTTTCTTGCTATTTAATGCTCAAAATAAATTATTAGAATATATATAACTTAGAAGTGGGTTTATCCAGTGTTAACTACAACTTGGAAAATTTTTAAGCAAAAAGCCGCATTTAAATTGCCATTCGGGCTTAAACTCTCGAAAATAATGTGAATTTTTCGAAACATCCAAGCGGTGAGCCGTCTTTTTAAAATCTGGCTATAGACCATTTTAAAGAAAAGCATTTTGAAAGGGAACATTTTGTGAAAAAGGTTATTCTAAGTTAATTTTTGCCGAAATAAATGTTAAATAATTTTTTGTCAAAAGGTCCTTATAAAACAATTTTATACATGTATTTTTAATCTGTGACACTAAAAATCATGAAAATTATCCATTTTTTGCGCTTTTTTAAAATCACGGTTTCGAACGTAGTCGGACACCTTAATGTTAAAAGTCTATCATATACTCAGAAAGAAATTCAATAAATGTAACCACATTTCAAATGTCTCAGTTTTTTCCCCCCTGTAAAAACTGAATTTCTGTGAAATCCTGATTTTTAAATTACAGTCGTCGAAAATCTATATTACGAAACTTTATAATGCGAATTTTTCTATATAGCGAACTTTTTCCTGGAACCAAGAACATTTCACGATTTTTTTCGTAAAACAAGTAATATATATAAAAGAACTTAAGTCAATTCCTACTTCGATCAACAATTTTTTTAGTTTTTATTTTAGCTACTTTTTATGAAATAGTAACAATTAATATAAATATATATATACATAGGACACAGAATCATAACATTAAGTGTGGTAATTAATTTTTATTAATTATCATTAACCTCTAAGCGGTCTGCACTTAAAATCTTGCCATTCTGGAGATGCTTCAAAATCACCGCACATATTTTTTCAGGTGGGGTTCTCAAAGCGGTTGAGCCGTATTTTTAAGAATGGACTTGGAACTTTTGGAAGGCAGAAAACATCTTTGAATGGGAATTTTTTCGTGCAGACCACTTGAGCTTGAAGTATCGTATAGTCATTCAAAACAATCGTGTATATAAAATTTCAGTTCAACTGAATGCTTTAAAACGTGAGAAAAAAACCTTTTCAAGTTTTAACACAAGTCGCCAAAAGGATCGCTAAGTCGCCAAAAATAATGCCAACGTGGCTATATATTTGTAATTCTTTAAATAATTAGTTTTAATCAATTAATTTTTATTAATTATAATTAAATTACTATATTGTCATCCAAAATAATCCTGTTTATAAAATTTCAGCTCAATTAAGCGCTGCAAAATGTATTTTATTAACGATGGAAAATTCCACCAAGATAAATAAATAAATAAATAGAGATTGTGAGCTAATAGTAGGAATTGAATAACCTCCCAATAGTGAAGTGCATTTTTTGTATAACGAACTTTTTCTCTTGTAATTAATTTTCTTCTCCCTATTTTTGAAGTACTTCTGGACATTTCAAGTCTTATTTTCTCTTTTAACACAGTTTATGGTGGTCATAAATCTTGAACTGGTTTTATTAGATGCCTAACTCCCTGAAAGCAGTAGAGTTCTTAGCGTTTCATCCAAGAAGTGTAACATTTAACACCTATTGCCAGTTAACTGGAAACATCTTCGATATCCCCTTTCCCTTTCAGTGGAGTTTTCTCAGTGTCCCCGCGTGCTTGAACTAGTCTCCGTTCATTTGTAGTGTTGGTCAGTCGCACTGGTAACTTCGTTTCTTGTAGCTCGAAAATGTTGAAAGGTTAGTGCTTGTGCATCAAAGAAAAAAAATTAATTCTTCAGGAAGTAGGTAAAGGTATCAAGAAACTTTCCTTGCGGTTTTTCTTTCGTTCTTTTCTTTTTTTTTTGATAGATAAGATACGTAAAATAAACATATATTAATTTTTAAAAAGGTGTGAATAATTACTTTTTTTAATATATAAGTTTATGAATTTAAAATTTGTTTTATGTGGTTTATCAAGAAAATTGAAAGATGAACCTCTATATACGAATTTTCCATATAACGAACTTTTTGTGGGGATTGAGTGACTTCGTTATATAGAGATTCGACCGTATATATACAGGGTGTCCATGCTTAAGGAATCCAAAAGTAATGGCTTATTATTACGGAACTACCCATCAGAATGTAATAAACTTGTTCATCCATAGATTGGAAAATTCTCCGAGATTTTTTGGGTCAAGGTTCGATTGGCTGCACGTGCGCGCATTATTTGACAATCGCAGACGATAAACTTTTTACACTGACTTCATTAGTAAAGATGTAGGACGCCACAGTAAAAGGTGCACAGTGCGTACTTTGGTTAACGGAATTTAAATCAGTCACGCGTGTATAGCGACGTGTTCGAATCAGAATGGAATGTCGACCCTCCGACATCAAAATCTATCCACCAATGGGAAAGAACTTTAAAGGAGACGGGAACTTTGGTATCTCAAACTGGCAAGTATTGAAGTTTTCGTGATTCAAAACACTGTTGATCGCGCGCGTATTTCATTTTGTAAGAGTTTTGATGTCTATTAGGCAAGCCAGTAACGACATTCCATGGTGATGCACTTAATTGTGAAGCACAAGCGGCCTCCGTGGGGGCGGAGGGGTCTCAGCTCGTGTCGCCCGACTGAGCATGTTAAATACGAGATGTCGAAGCCTTCAGTAGCTGAATGTCGTTAGTATTCACTCCCATCTGAAGCATGGTCATGATGAAACATCGGAAGCTCTCTCCCAACTCATATCACCCAGGAGACTTTGAGCCTCGATAGATTTAACATGCTCAATGCTTACGACGACAAGTCTTCAATCACAATGGGGCGCGTGCCCAGTGGCTAGGTATGGACTGCAGGCATGTAGAGTTCAGCCCACTAGACCCGCCTTGGGCAGCATGCACGTAAAATCTGTACAAGCTGAAACGCCTCCCTTGTTGGTTGGAGGGTGCCATAGGTCGTCCACGTCACTGACCAACAGGGTTCAATAGTAGTCCGTCGCCAAAGCCTCGTGTAGTGAACAGTGCGACGTTAATATTCAATCACAATCACAATCAATCACAATAGGTTTCGAATCCACAACCGAAGAACGCCGGTTTCGAATTCGTGACAATGACCTCTCGGTAATTGCGGCCACTATAAAATATGTTGTGGTACGTATACAACTTTTACGATGTTTAAACTTTTCAAAATGTTTATTTATATTCTGCAACGGTTTGGGGTTTTGATGAAATACTATCAACAAATATTTCAATGAAAATCAGTGTAGTTAATGGCTTCCTCAAATATTTTAGATAATATGACTGGTAATTTTTCGAATTTTCTTCCAGATCTTTAAATTTTACTATTCATAATTGGAATGTGACGAAATAAACGCAAACACAATTTTTAATGTTTCACAGTTACAGTTATTAAAAATTAATTTATTTTTACTATTAATCATAAGCTCCTTTCCTGAAATTAAAGAATTCTTTTCAGTGTAAAATAAATAAATATTCTAATATTTTCTGATTTTTTTTTTATTTTGAATATATTTTTAGGGTATCCAACTACGCGTTCGAAACCATGATTTTACAAAAGCGTACAAACGAATATTTCTTTTAATATTTGGTGTTACTTAGATTAAAATAAACATATAAAATTGTTTGAAGAGTATTATTAAAATAAAAAATTATTTAAATGCAACATTTTGGCAAATAATGAACGAAGAATTACCTATTTTCAAAACACTCTCCTCTTATGAAAAATGCTTCTGTAATAATAATATTTCGCTTATATATAGCTAAGATTTCTCCAGAGAGCCTGAACTATTTTGTGAAAATAGGTAATTTTATGTTCATTTTTTGCCAAAATATTGCATTTAAATGATTTTTTATTGTAAAAAAATAGTTTTAAAACAATATTATACATGTATTATAATCTAAGTGACATTAAATATTAATATATATATATATGTGTGTGTGTTTGTACGCATTTGCAAAATTACGGTTCCGAACGTAGTCGGATACCTTAAAGCTGTCTTCGGTAAAAGTACGAGAGCTCTAACTAAACGCGAAGCACATTTTCAGACAGAAAAATGACCCAATTTCCATGGAAA
The DNA here is from genome assembly GCA_019973955.1 of Trichonephila inaurata madagascariensis. Classification (NCBI taxonomy): domain Eukaryota; kingdom Metazoa; phylum Arthropoda; class Arachnida; order Araneae; family Nephilidae; genus Trichonephila; species Trichonephila inaurata. Next base: position 147,450 of record BMAV01011625.1, on the reverse strand, counting down.
TTTGCAATATTATAACTCGTACCTCTGTTAACAATATTGTGTTTTTAAATTATTCCGTGAATACTTTCTTTTTGTTTTAATACGTGAAGGCAAAGCCCATTTAACATTATGGTATGGATAAAATGCGAAACACATTTTATACCAGAAAAATGAATCCAATCGGTTAAAATGGAAGTATGATAAAAATGCTACCTCTGAAGGATAGTGAAGCTAGATTATCATTATTAATTTTTCCTTTCTTTTATATACTGAAAAATGTTCATTTGGTCTTATTCTTTAACATTAACCGAAAAATTAAGGTATTCGGTATAAATGGAATTCGTGATTTGTAAAAGATAAATGGATAATAATTTTCATGATTATTTAGTCTCTTTAGATTAGAATACATGTATAAAATTGTTTAAGGCAATTTTGACAAAAAATTATTTAAATACAATATTTTGCAAAAAAAAATTTAGAATAATCTTTTTCAAAATGTTCTCCTTTTGTGAGAAATGCATCTATTATAATATTTTGCCTGTATATGCTCAGAACTCTCTAGAGGCTCACTAGAATATTTTTAAATATATAACATAAAAGTGGGTTTATCCTTATTTTTAGCAACAGAGGGCATTTTAAGAAAAAACGCCAATATTTATACGTCAGGTGGTATCTGAAAATAATGTGAATTTTTCATTCTGTTGAGACCTCTGTACAGAGGTCTGAGTTATATACAGGCAAAATATTGTTATAATAGAAGCATTTTTCACAGAAGGAGAACATTTTGAAAAGATTATTCTAATAATTATTTTTGCCAAAATATTGATTTCAATGATTTTTATCAAATGGTCCTAAAACAATTTTTGCATTTTCAACGAATGAACTAAATATCATGAAAATTTCCATTTATGTAATTTTTAAATTTACGTCAGATTCCAATAAGCATATACTTAAATCAAAAAATTTGTTGTGTGTGTGTGTGTGTGTGTGTGTGTGTGTGTGTGTGTGTGTGTGTGTGTGTGTGTGTGTGTGTGTGTGTGTGTGAAACAACTGAATCATATATATTGCCTGTAATGAGTGTAAATTAAAACACACATGAATACATTTTTTAACTCAGTCTTATAAATTCAAAAAAAAAAAATAATATCGAAACACAACACAAAACCAGAGCTAATTAAAATGAATTTCAAATATTCAGCATCTTAAATTATAATTTTAAATGTATAAATGAATTTTTAAGTGCGAAATCAATAAAATAAAATGTTTAAGTTTCTAATTTTTTCTCTCTCTCTCTTTTTAGGTTTTAATAAGTATGGAAATAAATTTCTCGCTATTCTCAATTTCTATAGAATAAATATAATTTTTTTACTGCTATACGTACCTTCTATTTATTTTTCTTGTTTATTTAAAACAAATACGACATTCTAAAGACTCTTTTTGGAGTGGGCGTCTTCTCTATCAAAACATGCGCCTTGTTAAAAATGTAAATGAGATCTAATGTGTTTGTTCTCTACACATAATAAAAAATATATATTGCTTCATTTAAAATTTCACTGAAAGTTCCCCGATTTTAATTTAAAATTCCTTTCAAAAGCTTTCGACATAAGTAAACATTTCTCAACAAATATTTGCTCTATAGCAATATAATAAGATAATATTTATTGATATGCTTAAGTGAAGTACATATTTCTAAAGAACTTTTTGTAGTACTTTTTCAAACGCCATAAATATAATACGATTGAAGATATAATGAATAACTCGAATGCGAAATATGTGTGCATTAATTTTTTTTCCAGAATCATGATTTAATATATTCTTTTTAGATATATCTAAGGTAGGATTTCTATAGAATATAATTTTAAATATAAATTGGAAATTATTGTACGTATTTTTGGCACAATTTTTTACTTAATCGGAGAAGATATGATTACAGCACGTTTCAGGTATTTAAAGTTTTATTAGTTTTTTTAAGTTCTTTTGCATTTTATGAATTACAACAAGTTTAATTAAACAAATTAATCGAAAGAGATATTTATTTTAGTTTTTTTCAAAGCAGGAAATTGGTTGTTTTAATTTCAATTTAAAGAAGATAAGCAGTATTTCAGTAAGAAATACTTAAAGTACCATTAAAATTCGAGGCATTATATGTTGGAAAAAACATATAGAATCAAGAATGCAGTAAAATTGTTTTCTCTTAGTCTTCATTAAGGTTTAAGATAAAATAATATCCTTTTTAAAATTTTTCTTACATACATATAAAAGATTAAATATATTTTTCCAACAGCCCGCTGGTTTTGACTTAGCAATTACTTTCGAGCAAGGTCTGTTATTTACTTTTAAAATTTAAAAAGAATATAATTACAAAATGAATTCTGTGAATGTTGTGCCTATAGTTAAGAACTATAACCTCGATCCGGTGAAGTGATATTAAAAGGATGATGGGGGAAAAAACTCTTTTAGCGTAACGGGTTATTATTTAAATGTTTCATTTTTCATATACAATTTAAATGTTTTACAGGAGCTAAACTGTATTTTAACAACTGTTTGTGTGTGTAGTACTACTGCTATCTTTCAGTTTAGCAAATAGCAAATTTTTCTCTGAAATAAGTAATAAAGATGTCAAGGTCCTTTAATCGCATTCTAAAGCCTTCGGAATGTTTTTACTGATACCAGAGCAGGAAGGAATAGTATTTCGAAAAAGGGTATTTTTTCAAAAAATTTGCCAATGCTTTATTTGAGAGAGACGGAAATATACGCCGTTGGCAGTTAAAGGGCTAATATCTTTTCTCAATCACATTATTAACAACTAGCGTTAGACTTTGTGTCTGAATGACGAAGATGACATTTCAGATTTTTCTTTTGCTGAACTTTAACATCATTCAACGAGATGACTTAAAACACCAATATATTTATTAAGTATCAATCCCTATCATTCAACAAAAAGGGGGTTTACAGAATAGACTTTTACGATATATCGTCCATAACTGGAAATTTATCTTATACGATGGGATGTTTCCCGTATATTTGTCCATAGACATTGCAAAAAAAAGCAACGAATTTCTAATGGAACTTGTATAAATAGGTATATAATGAATTTCTTGTACACCTGGTGCAGTTGTAATAATGTTTTATAAATGCAATAGATTTCTAAGGAACTTTTGCAAGTACAACAGATTTCTAAGGGACTTTTTTGCAAGTACAGAACATTTGTAAGAAACCTTTTGCAAGTACATCACATTTCTGATGCACCTTGTGCAGATACAATGGATTTTTAACGGACTTTGTGCAAATACTGTGGACTTTTAACAAACCTAATGAATTTTTAATAAATATTTTTTAAATGCAATAGATTTTTAATACCTTTTGCATGCACCATAGATTTCGAACGAATCTTGTACAGGTATAATGGATTTCTACTAAATATTTTGTATGAACAATAGATTTCTAAAGGACCTTTTTCAAGTTTCATAGATTTTTAATGCATCTTGCAAAGTGAAAACATTTCTAATAAATGTTTCCTAAATGCAGTAGATTTTTATTGGAGATTTTGCAAGTACAGTATATTTTTAAGTGATCTTTTGAAATTTGAATAATTTTCCAAACAATATTTCATAATTGTGGTGAATATTTTAATGGAGTTATTACAGATAGTATGGATTTTTTTGTTGAAGTTATTACAGGAGCAATGATTTTTTTTAATATATTTTTCAAGTGGAAAGGATTTCTTATGCATCTTTTACTTTGTAATGGAAATATAAGAGAAATTAGTATTTTGTGATCATTTTCGGTTGTCTATTTCCAATTTTTCCAGGATCTGTTGCGACAGCCATCCACGGTACTTAATTTGCAGGCAAGTATTCGAGCAATTTAGTGAATGAGCTGTAACTAAAGATCGCAATGTCCATATCCCATTAGATTACTTTTATGCTTTGTTATACAATTGATATTGATATTATTTGCACCTGCTAAAAGTGCAAAGGATTTTTAATTGACCTTTTGCAGTTTTTTATATATCAATTGGGAAAATAATAGCATGTAGTATGAGTTGATTGTAAATTCCTAAAAGGGACCAAAATTATAATTTTTTTTTACTTTGTTAAGATTAAGGTATCCGACTACGTTCGGAACCGTAATTTTGCAAAAGCGTATAAATGGATACTATTTATGATATTTAGTGTCACTTAGATTAGAAAATGTATATAAATTGTTTTAAGAATAATATTACAATAAAAAATTATTTAAGTACAATATTTTGACTAGAAATGAACATAGTATGACCCATTTTCAAAATATTCTCCTTTTGTGAAAATTGCTTCTCTTATATAATAATATTTGCCTGTATATATTTGCCTGTACAGAGGCTCAACTAGAATTTTTGAAATATATAACTTAGAAGTGGGTTTATCTATGTTTTACGACAACAGAGGGGAGCAATTTTAAGAAAAAAACACCGATAATTATTCAAATGGTTGTAACTCTGAAAATAAGGCGATTTTTTCAAAAATCCTAGTTGAGCCTCTGTACAGAGGTCAAAACTATATACAGGTAAAATATTATTGTAATAGAAGCATTTTCTCACAAAAGGAGAACATTTTGAAAAAAAGGTTATTCTAAGTTAATTTTTAGCCAAGATATTATATTTAAATAATTTTTTTTGTCAAAATGTCCTTAAAATAGTTTTATACATGTATTCTAATCTAAGTGACACTAAATATCATGAAAATTATCCATTTATGCGCCTTTTTAAAATCCCGGTTCCGAACGTGTCGGATACCTTAAACACAAACCTGCCTTCTTGTCCTTGTTAATATTTCTTTTTATCACATCCCATACTATCGAATGATTTTTATGAATGTCTACGAAACCTTCAAAAAGTACAATGTACTTTTAACGTAAGGGTGGGCATTGTTTTAGCTCGAGGGCTACAATGGAGAAGCAGAGAATTCCAGAGGGTCCCACCTTTTTGAAATAACTGCGTTCATTAGTTAACTTCTGAATCTTAAAAAAGGTGTAAATTATACCATAAAAATAAATCTAAGTTAAAAAAAATACTGGGAGTTTTGTTTAAATTATTTATTGCGTTGTTTTCATATCATCTATGCTGCAAGCCATTTCTTGTAGAGTCAATGCAATCAGACAAATGTACACTATCACACTGTTCAACATTTTTTTTTATATCAGGAGTGCGATTGCTTATTGAAATTCTCATTATAGACTGCAAGTTAAAGTAAACCACATTACATCTGTATTTACTCTTGTTTATCTTCGTGCAAGAAAAACTTTGCTTACAAATATATGTCGAAACACTTTCTCTATATCTGGTTGTCTGACTGTCGTTGAGGACTGAAAAAACTCTTTGTGGGTTGCTATTTGGCCTCCCTGTTCTAACTAATCCCCTACATTAGGATATTTGCGAGAAGTGTGCGTTGCGGGGATTTATTAGGAAAAATTAAGAGAAATCTAAATTATTTAAAAAACGAAATATAACCATAGCCAGGGAAGGGCAGACTTTTCCAAGGTACGGGCTACTCCTAACTTTTTCAAGGTGTTGCGGTCACCCAGGGGTGTAGCGGAGAATATTGGGTCCCCCTCAGTAGCGCACACAGAAATTTTTCAAGGGGGTTGTCCAGGGGGTCACAAGTTCACCATTCTTGTATCATGCTCCTTTTGATTTTGTCGATTTTCGGAAACAAAAACAGTACGAAACTAATTATTGAATAAATAATTAGCTTTAATTAATAAAATTAATCATTAATAACAAATACTTAATTAAATTTTACGTACAATATACTTAGAATTATAATCTATCGGAAAAATAATCAAGGGCTTTGGGAGGGGTCCGGACCCCTAAGACACTCCCCTTGTGTGCGCCACCGGTCCCCCTGAAAAGTTAGGTTTTGAGCCCCAAACCCTTATATGTACTTGGCGTCAATAAGTTTTGGGCCCCCTAGAGCCCCGGCCCCAGTAATGCGGGGGTTGCGGGGATGTACGTTACGCCAATGGATCCACCCAGTGGTGTAAGTGTAGTGAGCTAACAGAAAGTCTACAATACAGTCGAACCTCCATTTTACGAACCTCTATATTGGAAATTTCTCTATTTAGCGAACTTTTTCCTGGAACTAAGAGAATTTTACGATTTTCTTAGCAAAATAACCTCCAAATATCGAAACACATTTTCTCTTTAACGAACTTTTTCTCTTGTGATTCGATTTTTTTTTCTCCGTATTTTTAAAATATTTCTAGATTTTCTCATGATGAAATGATTATTAGGTCTTAAGACAAAAGGCGGTCACCCCAAAATGCCTTGGCGGTCCACTGGGCGATCGCGATCGACTTAATGCTTCCCCCGAATTAAAGCCATGCCTTCCTCGAATAAAGACATTGTAGTCGAAAAGCTGTAATAGAACTTTCACAACATTGCAAATTGAAATAACTCATTTACTAAGACCAGCAACAATATTTCCCTCTCAAAATAAATTTCCCTTTATACGTCTCTCTCAAAAAGCATCAATTAACTAACAAAACCTTTTTTTTCATCGCACCTAACCAGCACCAAATAAAACACACCAGGACTTGCAACCTATAAGTCGCTGCTCCGCACAGCTTACACCTATTATTACGCCATACCATAACTCCATCATAACGGGAGCGCTTTTCAGACATCATTTAATGGAAAATCACCGGAATTTGTTTACTACTCCACAGAGCGTCCCGCTGAAAACGACGGCTTTGTTCCAAAACCATTAATTACCGTACATTGTTCTGCGTTCATTAATTATCATTGTGTCTAAATCGGAAGCCGATTAGGATCACGTTGCACTCCTTTGTGCAGACCTCCCTGCATTCTGCATCGTTGGATTCATACCTTTCGGAAAACTTTTAACCGAATTTGCGTCCTCTTCTTAAAATGCGAGCTTCTTCCATCTTTTGTTGCTGCTCTTGGAATATTTCTAGGAGTTGTGTTTAATATTTTAAGCTGGGGGAGAGTAATTAGTGTAAAAGTGGTTTTCGCAGGTTTTTGAAGGAAGAAAGGCTTTGAGGGAGAAAATGATATATTCGGAAATGATGTTAAGGGTGTTTATTTATTGTTAAGGATATTAAAGATAATAATATAGAGGAGAAGTAATTTTTGGACGATAAAAGTTCGCCTCAGTTGACTTTTGTTTTCGTGTTTTCAATTTTTAATGGTAGATCGGCTTGGAAGAGATAAAATTAAATTATGTGTACCAAAGTTTTGTTCTTTCTAATGGAATATAATCTCGGTAAAAAAAGATGTAATGGTAGAAACAAAAAAAATTTTTATTCCCCCGTTTTTTGTGTGATAAAACGGGGTACAAAGGAAAACCAAAAAATAAATATTATTTAAAAAATCTTTTTTATTTTTATTTTTTCAAATGAGATGTTGGCACACAACCTTTGCAGACGCGGCAAGTCCCCTAAGTGTCAGAGCCTTTTCAGTGGTGGCATCGTCTAGTGGTGGCTCTCGCTGCCAAATTTTGACGCTTGAATTAATATTTTTCAATTCAAGCTCTCGACAAACGCTAAATATTGCCGTGATTTGATTTTTCCGGGAGTACCTGAGCCAAATTGACACTCAAGAAATCTTTTAAATGCCACATAATCATATGACATGCTTGGGATTTAAACCCCCTCCCTCTTTGTATGCCCTTGGGTTGTGCTAGCCCAGTGGTCAAGGTATCGGATCATGGCAGGCATGTCATGAGTTCGAGTCCAGTACCACTAAAGACCCGCCGTGTAGGGCAGCGATGCACATTAAATCTGTCGAGAGCTGAAATGTCCTTCCGTTGGTTTGGTGTGGTAGTTAGGAGAGGGGGAGCTGGGTGTCGTCCACGTCACTTGAACATGGTTCAAAATTACGTGGTCCGTCGCCAAAAGCCCTTGTGTAGCTGAACAGTGGGACGTTAATATTCACTCACTCACTTTGTGAGCCCTTTACAAATAAAAACACTCTCACAAACCTAAGTTCTAACTGACTCGACTGAATCCTACTTTTTGACTAAATAAGCAATGACGGTGTATCGTGAAGAACTGGGAATTTCGAACCATATGCCAACAGTGGCAAGACTGTATTATGCTATGTCCATATGTATGCTAAGATCAAATGTATGTAATATTCGGCCCTGTTGCTCCTGTATTCAGTTACCGGGGTCTTGTTTATTACGTCTCTATAGCTTTATTAACCAAGCTACCGTGACTCAAGAAGCCATAAATAAAAACTGCCTACAATAGTGAGACCTACAGCAAAAAGTTGCAGCATAAGGTACCAGAATACCAGAACATCCTACAACAGGAGTCATCATTGCTCATCTCATTTAAGCCAGCGTTTGTCGTTTTAAGTGGAGAAAACAGGTAAAATTATTTCTCGCCAAAGAAACATTTATGTGGCTTCTGTAAATAAAGCAGTTTCTTGGCGAATGAACTTTGCAGAAGGTTTTAAAGCCATATGAGTGCATTCACCGAGCGATTATGTACCACCAAAGCTGTGAGCAGTCAATAACTTAAAGCGATTGAGGAATATATAGTTCATTTCTTTGAAGAGGGAATGAATGTTCTACGAATCCCAGAGAAGAGTGATAGAAGAAGCCTTACAGGTTCATGGATTTTGAGGAGCTATTTTCACTTTTAATTCGATCTTTGTCAAAGAGCTTGAATTTGCAATGTATTCATATTCAGAACAAGTTGGGAAAATCGGGGAGAATGAATATAAGATAAAAAGATGTAAATGTAGATGTCGTAGTTTCGGTTCTATTGTTTTAATTAAACCTTTCAGGTATAACTTGATTCGATTTGGAAAAAAAAAATATATCATTATTTTAAAAGGAAAAAATCCAATTAAATAACTCAGCATAAAAAGTAATGATTTATTAATTAAAAATTGAAAAACTTCTATTTTGCGGTTTTACTCACTGGCTTCGATCTAGATTATTTGTGGCTTCACGTTTTAATGCTATTTAACATCACTGTGCTAACTATAATAGGTCCTGCTATACTTCAATTACGACTCAAAATTGTCTCGTGGTATGCTATAAGCACAATTGGCGCTTTACTATGTTGTCATAGTCACAAGCTCATAGTAGAACGTTTTTTAAATTTTGGGGTCAACTAGGCTCAGGCCTAGACCTATCATCACACACCAAAATTTAGTTGAAAGGCAGTAGTCTGTTGAATCGGTTTGTGAACTATGAGGAGCGCATTTATTTGGTACGGTGTACTGATTGTTAGAGTATTTTACAACGTATGCTATATACAAAGGATGACAAACCAATTGCACGCGTGTCATTAAAAACACAACACAATATTTTGGGAACGCTACAGATCAAAGCGGTTTGCATTTTAATTCAAAATAAAAAGTTCAATGTGAAGTATTACAAACAAACGCGAGTGATCGTCGCAGTTTTCAGCGAGATTTTCTCATTTCAAAGAGTTATCGGAAACGCTCAAGTTTTTTTTTATGTATCCTGATGTTATTTCATTTAATAAACTGAACTTATCCCAATTCGATTGGCTGGAAATTGAAAAATTTGCACTAATCCAACTAATTTATTTCCAATCTAGTTTAATATGGATTCAAAAATTTGTTGAAAAAATGAGAAAGTTGGAATTGATTGAAAGAAAGATTAAAAAACAATACAAGTAAAAATGCAATAATAAAAATTTGAAAACAAGGAATTAGATTCCAGATACATTTAACTGTTTGAAGAAGCTGTGGGTCATACTATTTGAACAATATTTTATCTACCTATGCCTGAGAATCATTATTTTCAGAGATGAATAGCATTAAAGACTCGATTAGGAACCGTTTGACAGATGACTCAATTCAGCATGCATTTTGCTAAATGTTACATCTTACAATCCTAATATAAATTATTTGTCACTAATCTGCAACCGCAGAAATCACACTTAAGTTATTTTAATTTGAATTACATGTATAATAAAACATTTACTACTATAAAGTACAAAATGTATTTTTTCGAAATAAATAAAGAATTTTGAGTTGTTAGTATAAAGTTGTATTATTTTCCCAATAATCACAAATCAAACTTATTTGACGGTACGTCTGTACCTCATTAAACATTTCTTTAGAAAAAATGGCACGTTGATCCATAAAGCGTTCGCCACCCCTGCTATATACTGTTTAGCAGTGGGGCATACTTTCTGATAAGAGTCACAGAGCCTCGATATATCTATTTCTCTTGCTCGTGAAGACCTATCTTTTAGTTAAGCCACGTTTTCAAATCCCGATTTTATGTTAAAAGTATGTTGAATAGTGAGAGCGATGCAAATTAAATATGTTTAGCTTAAATCCTTACATTGATACAGAGAATGAAATGCCAGCTCATTTTCAAACTTTAATTTAAAATTAAGAGGTGAAAACACTGTAATCAAAGGACCGAATGTATTGTGCCAGACTGAAAAAAAGTAACTTAAAGTATTCACTAAACAAACAACTAGAAACATCCAATACAACAACTATGTATGGATTTTAATTCATTCCTATGAATGAGCGCATCTAACACCCAGATATGCATAGTTAGTCCCATTTTCCTAGTTTCACGGACGTTAAATTCGATATTATAATCGTCCTTTTGATATGCAAATGTTTACAGTGGCAAATTCTACAGACAGTGTTTGGGTTTCAACACCCAGTCACACTAACTGTCCAATACTGCAGAGCCTATATCACTCTATGGTCTAACGGCCGAGCATATACCTATAAAACACACACTTTTTAACTGTTTTATTTAAACCCAAAGCACAAAGATTATGCGTTTATAGTATATGTTTCGTGTTTCATCAGCATTTAAAAATTATATATATGTCTCCATTTAAATTTTTTTTCGAGAGGTATTCTTCAATTTATGGTCTTAAGCCCTCCAAGATATCGTGTGATAATTAATTCTCTTTGTTTAGCATCTTTAAGTTTACATATCCCACCTAACAGGAAATACCATTTTAGCCCCGTTGACACATTCCAAAGTGAGATGATGTAATATTGCATCAGCCACCGAGCCTGACCAATCAGTGCATTTAACACCTGAAATCATATGATCATCGAACATTCGAGCCGCTTCTGATAAGAAAAGGTATAAAAGGTGAGATCTCAAGAATGAAGAAAAAAAATGTATTTGCTCTATGTCATATGTCCGTGAGTGTTTGAGATGCTTTTTGCTTTGAGTTCGTGAATACAATGTGGAACTAAATAAGTAATACAGTAAAATAATACCTGAAAATAATACAGTCAATTTGTTTGCTTCTTCTTTTCTGCAGCCTTTCGCCGAATGGGGCTTCGTTGATTTCTAGAGATTTATTTTCCACGTAGTTCTTGGTATTCCGAGTACTCAAGAAGAGCTTCAATGTGTGTTAGCGCATAACTGCAATTTACACTCCGCTCCGAAATAAGGCCCTCTTATCGTCAGTGGAATTTTTCTCATTTTCACTATCCCAGTTATGGACAGTCTAACATCAACGTCATTCTATATTACATGCCCGGTCGCATTAAAGACTTTGTTTAACCAATCACGCACTGCTTCGTCGTCAACATTTTCGCATCCCTCTTTGAATTCTTAAGTACGAGGCGTGACCGTAAACTAAGTACCATTTCGTTCTGCTCCAACCGCAGTGGTAGTTTTGAAGCTCAACACTTACGCTCACGTATTTCTAGCTGATTGTCAGTCTAGTGACGCCTTTACAGCTGGATAGTGTTGTTTTTACACGTGTTAGTGAACGCTCAAAATGTTTAAGACGATTTCCGATCCCGACGACAGTGAAGTGCGTTCTACACTATCTGTCCAAAAGTATCCGAACAACCCTTAAAAAGTGGTTCTGGCGAGTGACGCAATTTGATACGTAATTGAAAGCTATAAAAGTGTTAGTAGTGGTTTGTCAGATTGTGTTTATGCGTTTTATGCGTTTGTGAGGCATTGAGTAAGTCAATGGAGCTTAGTGAGTTTGATCGTGGCAGTATAGTGGGATGTCACCTTTGTGGGAAATCAGTTCGTGAGATTGCGGACAATCTACAGAAACCTAAATTCACTGTGAGTGATGTAATTGTAAAGTGTAAACGTCGAGGCATTGAAACGGCAGAAAAACAAACCGGTACGCCGAAAATACTTGGTGAACGCAACCGCAGAACTCTGAAAAGAGTAGTGAAACAAAATCGCAAGTCCTCGTTGGTGGAAATTTCTCAGGAGTTCCAAAGTTCATCAGGAATTAATGTTAGCAGCAGGACTGTTAGGCGAGAGTTAAAAAACGTGGGATTCCATGGTCGTGCAGCCACTTACAAGAAAAAAATCACTCCACAGAATGCGAAGCATCGATTGCAATGGTGTAGAGTTCACCGTCATTGGACTGTGGGCATGTGGAAAACTGTTCTTTGGAGAGATGAATCTCGTTTTACAGTCTGGCAGTCGGATGGACGCGTCTGGGTTTGGTGGATGTCCGGCGAACGTTTCTTTAGTGACTGTATTGTGCCAACTGTTAAGTTTGGTAGTGGAAGCATAATGGTGTGGGGGTGTTTCTCGTAGTTTGGCCTGGGTCCGTTAGTTCCTGTGATTGGAAACATGAACTCTGAGATGTATTGGGACATTCTGGACAATGCTGCACTCCCAACTCTATGGCAATATTTCGGGGAAGGCCCATTTCTCTTCCAGCAGGATAACTGCTCCATTCACACATCGAGATTTGCACAGACGTGGTTTGACGAAATGGGTGTTCAAAAACTGGACTGGGCTTCTCAGAGCCCCGATCTAAATCCCATAGAACACCTTTGTGACGAATTAGAGCGCAGATTGTGTAGCCAGCCAAATCGACCATCCCCACTGCAAGCACTCACTTCAGCTGTGATAGACGCCTAGAAAGCAATTCCTATGGCCACCTATCAAAAATTGGTGGGAAGTCTTTCCAAACGTGTGCAGGCTGTCATCCATGCAAAAGGGGGACCAATATCATATTAATATGTGTCTCAAGACGCTCTAAGTCCATACCACTGGGTGCCCGGATAGTTTTGGCCAGATAGTGTATAATCCGTTTTTTGAACGCAAGGAATGTTAATCCAGTTGAAATTCATCGTCAACGAAGATTTATGGTGAAAATGTAATGAGTGATGAAATTGTGAGAAAGTGCATTCGACAATTCAATGATGAGTACACCAATGTTCATAACGATGCACAGAGTGGGCGGTCATCTGTAGTTAATGATGATTTGGTTGAAAAAGTGAGTGAGAAAATTCGTGAAAAGAGATGATTCACAATTAGACAACTTTGTAACAGATTTATACAAATTTCAAAAACTGTTCACTGGCGGCATCTTTTTTTAAATAGGGTACACACAAGTTGGTTTCTCGATATGAAAAGTTCCTGAACAATGGTTGTAACCAGTAGCGCACACAGGAATTTTTTAAATGGGGGGTCTGGGGTTGAGAGTTCATCATTCTTGTATCATGCTATTTCTGATTTTGTCAATTTTCAGGAACAAAACACAGTAAAAACTAATTATTAAATAAATAATTAGCATTAATTAATAAAATTAATCATTAATAACAAATATTTAATTAAATTTTACGCATTATATACTTAGAACCCCCAGGGCCGGACCCCGGGACCCCTTGGGTTGTGCGCCACTGGTTATAACTATACAGAAAAATAATTTTGGGATGCTTTTTCTCGTAAAAATAAATTCTGTTTTGAAAAAAGACTTTTTATATAAATTTTTCTCTAATGGTCATAATACTTCTCAATTACTTTCTAAAAGCTTCTCAGTACAATCAATTCAAACACCGTCCGTCGTTGCTGCGCTCGCTAGGACTTCTACTTTCTATGTCTCGAGTCTCTCGAATTCTCGCTAACGATAGTTCGTGTTCTCTTTCTAAACGATGTGTTCTTCTGCTTTCCTTCTATTACCTTCTTCCTTTCTATACTCTTCTTTCTTTCTATTTTCTACCGAAGTAGCCAAAATATCTTTGACAAATTCTTCACCTTCTAGGTATGCCTTTGGATCAGTTTTTGTTTTAAGTCCAACGAATTCATACCAGGATTCCACTGTTTCTCCCATCTCAACCAAAAGCGTAACGAGATCTTCTTTTTTAACGTTTCTAAACGTTTTCCTCCTTTTCTCTGCTTCACGAAAAAGGAACGAGTTGTAACAACTCTCAATTACTTTCTAAACTACTTCTCAACAGCCAACACTACAATATCACTGCTCACTACAATCAAACAAAACACAGTCCGTCGTGTTAAAAATTCTTCCAAGAAACTCTATTTTGGTACAGAAGACCACGCTATGTGCGTCGGTATAAAAACTAAGAAATTCCCTTTCCTTCACACTCAATTCCGAGTCTAACGCTTCGCGCTTCCGAAAATGAAGAACTCTCCTGACCCCCACCGTCTTGCTCGAGGGTCAATCACCTATTCTCTCAAAAACAGTAACCCACCGCCGTAAGCGCGGTGAATTGCACAAACATTCCATAATCTACCTGCCAACAGTCGCAAAACACTACAATGGTGCTTAGTTTTCGGATATGCCTCGAAAACAAAACGATAAGCACCGTTTCATAAGCACAATCTTTAAAATCAAGGTTCTTTAAAAATATAAAATATATATATATTTTTTTTATTCTATGTATTAAGGTATCCGACTACGTTCGGAACCGTGATTTTACAAAAGCGTATAAATGAATAATATTTATGATATTTAGTGTCACTTAGACTAGAAAATGTATATAAAATTATTTTAAGAATATTATTACAATAAAAAATTAGTTAAGTAAAATATTTTGACAAAAAATGAACATAGAATGACCCATTTTCAAAATAATATCCTTTTGTGAAAAATTCTTCGAATATAATAATATTTTGTGTGCATGTCTATAGCTCATACCTCTCTACAGAAGCTCAACTAGAATTTTTGAAATATATAACTTAGAAGTGGGTTTATCCATATTTTACGACAACTGAGGGAAGCAATTTTAAGGAAAAAACGTCGACAATTATTTCAATTGGTGGCAACTGAAAATAATGTGAATTTTTCAAAAATCCCAGTTCAGACTCTCTGGAAATGTCTTTACTTTATATAAGCAAAATATTATTATTTTAGAAGCATTTTTTTATAAAAAGAGAACATTTTGAAAAACTATTATTCTAAGTTAGTTTTTTGCCAAAATATTGTATTTAAATAATTTTTTTTGTCGAAATATTCTTAAAATAATTTTATACATGTATTCTAATCTAAGTGACTCTAAATATCATGAAAATTATCAATTTATGAGCTTTTTTTAAATCACGGTTCCGAACGTAGTCAGATACCTTAACATATATTTAAAAAATCTATTTAGTGAAATATCTTAAAAAGTAGAAATTGCCTCTAAGATATAAAATCTTCTTTTCCTCGTTTAGATCTGAAGTTGTTGCTACAGAACGAATTGATTCTGAAAAGATAATCAAGTAAAGCGTCTGGTATAAAATGCTAAAAATTACAAGGCAAGCAAGCTGTGCAACTTACCTACAAAGTTTAAGGTAAAGTTATACCGATCTTCTAGTTAAATTTTACTTTTTTAAAATTTTATGCTGGAGCAATCTATTTAGTATGAAATATTAGATCCCAAAATCTTTCTTTTGGAAATGAATTATTTTTCTGATACATATCACATTCTACCTCAGGACTTATAAAAGGAAAAATTGGGAAATGAGCTTTTCAGTTTTTGACTGTAAAGCAACTAATTTTTAACAGGAAATTAATAATAATTTTTACAATTTCGCAAGTTTTATATATATTCTAACAAATGAAATATATATATATATATATAATCAATTCTTTCTAAACTAACATATCCATTCAAGGTGTTATAAATTGTATGGGGTGTTCAACGATGAAAAAAAGTTAAATAGCTCATGATATTAATTAAATTAAATAAAGAACGTAAGCAAACTAAATAATTGATAATTAATCTTAAATTACTTAAACTAATTATGTAGTGCACGTTTTGAGAGACTTTCCTTTTAAACATTTAATGAGTTAAACTGTTATAAAGACACATAAAATTAAAAACATTTATCCCCATTTTTTAAAAATTATTTTCTAATATTTGCCCATCATTAAAAGCTTTTCTAAGCATTTTGCTATAAAACTACTATATATTTTTCTCTTTTTTCAATTTTTATCAGTTTTTTCTTCGAAATCATTGATACATAAATCCATGGTAAGATACACAGTATCGAAATAATATCCGACGCTTGATTTTTGTGTGTTTCTGACAAATTTCAAGAACAATGATACTGCAACAATCTAAAGTGTCCCTGAAAGAAACCAGATTTGAAAAAAGAGAAAATATGCAGAATGCCCCGGGATAGCTGCTTACCATCCCAAAAGAAGCTTTCTAGTGCTTCTTCCAATAGCAGTCGAGTTCTTGAGAATAATGTGTGTCAGCTAAAGAAGAGCTTCTTTGAAAAAAATTTGCGTAATATTGCTGTGTGTATTTGAATATAAACATTTTTATGCACAAAATGGCCAGATGTGTTTTAATTCTATCCCGTGTACATGAGTAATTTAATCGTGTAAATGTTCAAAATGAAAGAAATATGTGAACTTTCACATTGAATATATTATTTTCAATTCATTAATGCATTTTTCTACATTTCTCTTAAGTTGCACTATTTATAATATCCTTTGAAATATATCTTTCTACGGAATAAATTTCGTAAATGCAGCAAACAAACAATTACGTGAATAACATTAAAATATTCTCGCTTATACGAATAGTAATCAGTTTTCTAATGTATTCACAGACATATGAATGTATTACAAAAGGAATATTTAAATTTCTACGTAGAATTTGATTGTTTTAAAATCCAAGTTGTGTTAAAGGATGTATAAAAAACCTTTACTATTTAAATAAAATGTAACGTTTTAAAAAAGAATACTTTTTATAGCGGATTTATACTCAATACATTGTTTTAAATAGATGCATTCAAAAAAAAAAAATATATATATCAAAGAAGAAATGGTTTTTATACTAAAGAACTCATTAAAGGATCAAAAGTTTTTTCTACCAAGAATATAAAAAAAAAACCGTTGTCTTAGATTTGCTAAACTAAATTTTTTAGTAATTTATCGATTCTTTTATTTGATTGTGATACACTGATGAAGTATAAAGGTTTTAATTAACGCGTGACCACGAGCTCATCGTGTTGACGAATGAGTAATCGACATTTTCAAGTTGCAGGCTCGAGTCCTGATGGCAATGAAGATCCGCCATGTAGATTGATGCCCGTTAAATTTGTCGAGGATTCATGTCCGCACGTTGGCGTGATGTGGAAGTTAGGAGACTGAGATGCCGACTCAGGTGTAAGAGAGAGAGAGAGATCCATTGTCAATAGCCATCACGTTGCTTTACAGTGCGACGTCAATCAACACTTACTTAAATTATCGCCAAATTTGGGTGGAAATTCACTGAATAGGGTATGTGAGATTTTGAATTGAATTTTTAGGTTTATACTTTTTTCTCAAACCGAGTTAAGCAAGTACTTTGTCTTTTAATGAAGCACATATTTTGTGAATATATTTCACCAAAAGCTGTGACGGGCTCACGCGTCTTTTCATTAACATGACCTTTGGGTTCTTTGGGGCCAGAATTAATGGCAACTCTTTTCCAACCAAACCCCAAAAGTGAAGCGTGAAGGAAAGATGCAATTAGGAAGCTTTTAAATATCAGAAGTTAGAGTAAGTGGGGTGGCAATTTGGGGAATGTTATGATAGTCCGTAATTCAATCGTGAAGTGACAGCCAACAGAGGAATTCCGTGACAAAGAGCCCTTAGCTCAAGGTGCATACCATTGCACTCCGGTGAAACGCAACTGCAACTAGAATAAGTTTAATCACTACTTCATTCGACATTAAGGTAGGAGTGACTATTTAATATTCGAATCTGTGATAGAATTATAATTGAGCTTAGGAGAGTTTGTTATTGATAGTAGTCCGGGTTACGTTATTTCGATGATATATATATTGTGTGTTTAGTCATCGTAGATTCTCTCCCATATATTATTATTATCTAATCTGTTAAAGGGTTTAAGTTTAAGATCTTAATAAAGTCATATTAAAATCATGTCAGTTCCTAGTTCTTCATCCGTCGCCAAAAGCCCTTGTGTAGCTGAACAGTGCGACGTTAATATTCAATCAATCAATCAACCTAGTTCTTCATTTATTCCTACAACCTCTAGCTCACAGTGATAATCAAGGAGAAGGGCACCCGAGGGGGTCCATTTCAAAAAAATCTATGTTTTACATAAGGTAAAGGAAAAGTAATATTGTCCATTCATCACTTTTTCGGGGAAACAGCAGAAAGGTCAACATGTTTTTATCTATATATATAAAAATAGATGTTTGTATATATGACCCCGCTTCACTCTAACACAGTTGAACCGATCGCTATGGAAATTGGCATGAAACTGTAGCTTTTGTGGAGAAGTTTTTTGTGCTATCCTCTTTGTTGCAGCTTCCCACCAGGTGGCGCTACAGCATATCAACTTCTGCACCTTCAACCCATCGCAGAGTTGCCAACAGGGTCACCAAGAATGATGCCAACTTGGCTCTATCGCCAACATTTCGCTGTTTCCATTGAATCGCCATTATAATGTAAGGAGCGGCGTTGCTTGCGATTACATTTTTAACATAAAATAAATGCAACAGAAAGTAACATTAACGTATTACATACCCAGATATAGATTATTTACACTTTTTTAAGTGTTTTTACACAAAACTTGTAACAATATGTTACTTTTGCTGAGCAGAGATCAGCTTAGGAAGGTGTTTTCAAAAATCGACATACAAGCGAGTTAATAGGCGTAATAATTTTTAAAAAAATCCGTTTTATCAGCTATTAGATCTACAGACTTAAAATGTAACAAATATGGGTTTTTTTTGTTCAGCTAAAAGTTATACAAAAATATTTTTTTTGTTTAATTTGCAATGTACGCAAAATTAACTTATTAAAAACTTCTTTATCCTTCTATCTGTATTGTTTAATTTTTCAATTCACCCGTTGTAAGGACGCCCTTCTTGGGTGCCCTTCTCCTAGATTATCAGCTTGAGCTTAGAGGTGTAGGAATAAATGAAGAGCTGAAGGCCATAATCCTAATATTATTTTTATTAAGATCTTAACTAAACCAATAACAGATTAGATACAATACAGATATGTGAGAGAATCTAGGGCTTAACACTCAATATATTAATACCGAAATAACGTCACCGGGCCACTATCATAACTAACTCGCCTAAGCTCAATTCAATGAGAACACAGATCCGAATATTTAAATGGTCACTTCTACCTTAGTCCAAAGAAGCCTCAATCTATCTGATCCTAGCTGAAGTTGCGGTTCACTGGCGTGCAATGGTATGCATCTTGACTAAGGGTCTTGTCACGGGTAACTTCTCTTGATTCATTTTAACTTCTTGAAATACTCGTCACATTCTGAGCCACACGAACTAACATAACATCCAAATGCCAAACCGCTTACTCTAAACTTCTTTATTTAAAAGCTTCCTAATTTGCATCTTCTGCGGTTTTATGTTGGTGGAAAAGAATTGCCATTTATTCTGGCCCCAAAAGAACATAAGTATTTATGAAAGCGTGCCCACACCGTCCGAAATATACTAGGTGGTTGCTGCATAAAAGGCAGTTCTAGTTTACATGTCTTGAATGTTGTTAAAATTAAGGGATACACATTTTTTCATTTGAGTTGAAAAATTCCGTATGTTAGAAATATAATATATACAGGAGAAAAAACGTTTCATCACATTACAGTCCAGTTGATGCAAGAGAACTAAGTATTCTTATTAATATGATCATAATTAATATTAAAGGAATCCAAGTGATCACATTAGTCATTTTCTTTAGCAATGGTCTCCAACTCGTGGACCGTGGATCAAATACTACTGGTCCGCACAAGGAACTTTGAATTATTTCCATTTTATTTACTGCGGCATATTTTTCTTCGGTTTGGGCTACTTTTTATGAAAATCACTTTAAATTCCTTGTTAAATCACTTTATATTCATTTTTGGGGTTAGCTAAAAATTTTAATCTAGAAGGGGGGGATAAAAGGTTGGGGAACACTGTTCTATAAGAACACTCCTTTCAATTAATGATGAGACGAAAATATAATCGATACTTTTATGCAGGGTATTTGTTGGCATAAAATGGAGGTATTCATTCGTACTAAATAAACTCCCTATTCAATAGTTTTACTTTTTCGTATTGATGTCTTTATAATATCTATTTCAACATTTGTTGTTTGACACAGAATTCCAATCAGGATCTATTAACAAAAAAGTACCATTTTTTTTCTGTCAATACACAACTTAAAAGGATTTATCTGCGTCATACCTATATTCAATACCAATAGTGCACTCCCAAAATCCAATCAAAACACTCCATTCAAGATGCCGAGAGTTTTCTCTATTAGCATACACCATTGGTTTTTCTTCTTGAAGCCATGTTTTCACCTAACCATCTAAGTCGACAACACAGTGCCACCTTTCAGTTCCAGATAGAGAGATTGAGGACTGCTGACGCAGCTCAGTTGCCCTGCGAAAACGTCAAAGTTAAAGATAGCTATTTGTTACTGTTGGGTAACTCAAGTTTGAGTGGAAAAAATACAGCATGTTTCATTCTGCTGTTATTTTGTTATAATACCTAAATTTAAACTTCTTCTGTCAAAACCAAAAGTCTCAGTAAATGAATTGGCCAGCAATTTCTGTTGTGTATGGACTATTTCATTGAAAATTGATTACCTAATGACTAATCATTCCAGTTTTGAGAACTAAGGATTGGAGAACACTAGCAGGAAGAAGGCTAGCCTGGAAAAGTCTTCTTGAGAAGGCCAAGGCCCACCCTGGGCTGTCGAGTCACTGATGAAGAAGGAAGGACTGATCATTTCTTGGTTAAGTTTGTGAAATGATAAGAGTTGGTCACCCAAAGTTGAAAGAAAGAAGGCATAATATTAAATTTATTTAATTATTTTTATTCATTATTATTACCTGCTATAATAAGGTGAACTTCAGCGACATATCAAATTGCAAGCAACTATTTCTTATTTCAATATTTGCTGTGATTTGTTGTGCACGTGGTAGAGCAATCAGATAGAGTCTAGTTTTGGCAACCTGTCAATGATTGGGATGACACGGAATTTCCCAGTAATTTTTCTTTAGCAACCACGAGTTCCAATGTGAGTAATTTTTCTCGTTTCTCGAATACAGATAACATAAACGCACACGCATGCCTTATTCCCAAAACTTGTAGGAAACTCTCAACGTTCATGTCATCTACAAGAATATTTTTTGGATCACTTCAACTTCTGTCACCATCAGGTATAAGTTTAGAATCTAAATTAATAATTTAGCTTCTTAAAATTGTTATTTTTTAAGAAATTCATTTGTTATAACATTTTTAAAATTAGTATTTGTCTGGTAGTTACTGTACACTTTAAGGTATCCGACTACGTTCGGAACCGTGATTTTGCAAAAGCGTATAAATGGATAATATTTATGATATTTAGTGTCACTTAGATTAGAACATGTATATAAAATTGTTTTAAGGATAGTATTGCAATAAAAAATTATTTAAGTACAATATTTTGACAAAAAAGGAACAAAGAATGGCCCATTTTCAAAATAGTCTCCTTTTGTGAAAAATGCTTCTGTTATATAATAATATTTTACCTGTATATAGCTCAGACATCTGTACAGAGGTTCAACTAAAATGTTTGAAATATATAACTTAGAAGTGGGTTTATCCATGTTTTACGATAACTGAGGGGAGAAATTTAAAAAAAAAAAAACCGCCGATAATTATTTCAAATGGATGTAACTCTGAAAATAATGTGAATTTTTCCAAAATCACATAATTGAGCCTCTTTACAGATGTCTGAGCTATATACAGGCAAAATATTATTATAATAGAAGCATTTTTTACAAAAGGAGAACATTTTGAAAAAAGATTATTCTAAGTTAATTTTTTGCCGAAGTATTGTATTTAAACAATTTTTTTTGTCAAAATGTGTCCTTAAAACAATTTTATACATGTATTCTAATCTAAGTGACACTAAATATCATGAAAATTATCTATTTATGCGCCTTTTTAAATCACGGTTCCGCGAACGTAGTCGGATACCTTAAACAAATAATTTTTGTTGTTGTTGTATTCATAACGCATTTTCTGGAACATATATTTAAGTTCTAACACTTAATATATAAATTTAACACTACTTAATATTTTCGTGAGAATACGTGCATTTATTAAATATTTCAAGATTTTATGGACATTGCTTATGTTAAACGGACATCTTCGCCTTATAATCGCTCGAATTAATAACTTCGTGACTGTTTCGTTAACGATATAGCCACCGACACTGGAACTGTTAATTATTTACTCATATGAGATAAAAATAAATAATTAATTTCTGATTCTATAGCATATTAATTTCGGTTCTTAGTTGAAAATCCATACTCGTGAATGAAGATCAGTGTAAACTACTCAATAAGAGTATGAAAAATAAAACAGCTACAGTTTGAAAGAAAGTTAATGTTAAATGTCTACTACACACTCAGAAAGAAATTCAATAAATGTAACCACACTTCAACTGTCACAATTTTTATTTATTTATTTTTTTTCGTGTAAAATCTGAAATTTAATGAAATTTTGATTTTTAAATTATTTTGAGTGAATGAGAGTGTTTATTAACGTCAGATTCTAAAGCAACGTGAGAGTTCTCCAAATTATTCTGGAAGAAAGACGCATTTTAAATCACCCATTCTTTGATGAGTTTTAATTTTTGAAGTTTTGTTGCTAGGGGTTATTGAAAAAAAAAGCCATCACACCAACTATTGCTTACCGTATAAAATTTTTAGAACGGCAACCACACTGAGATCTTTAAAACAAACACAGCCAGGAAGATAGTTAAATGTTGTCGATTACATAAATTCGAATGTTGTAAAAGAATGAATATTTTCAGTTCGGTTTAGGTCGTGTTTCTCAAACTTTCAATATTTGCGACCCAGTATTTAATCATAATTTTCATCGCGCCCCCCATACAATAACGAAGCATTGAATTCAATAATACTATGATGTTAAAGCTACAATACAACTTTAACCTCTTAAGTGCCACCGGCGTATATAAACGTCTCGCTCAGAAAAATCATTAATTGCTTCCGGATGTATATATATACGTCTTTTCGAGATACATTTTCTGTGCACTGCTATCCATAAAATTATTCTGAAGGCTTTGGAATGCTATAAAAGGACCTTGACATTGTTTGCGAAGGATTTACTTATTTCAGAGAAGGTTTTACTTATTTATTCCTTTTCAACCCTCCCGAATTACATCACATGCGCGCGCCTATGTGAAAAACAGTGGCATTGGGGAGCAAATTGCGTAACTTTAAATCGGCAGTTAAGGGATTAATTATAAACCGTACAAATTATCAAGATAAGTGTTAATTTTTGCATGTAATTTTATATATGACAAGCCCATAAGTTCAATGGTAATTATTAAACTTGTTTTTAATTTAGTGTTGTTAAATTACTTATAAAATAATTTGAGTAGTACTGATACATTTATAAATGTATTATATCAACGCACAAAGGTATATTTTTTATGTCAGAATGTATTTTGTCAGTTTAATTTAAGTAAATTAATAATTTTTAAATAATCTTTTGTTTTCGACTTTTCATTACGCTCGCGCCCCCATCGTAGAGTTATCACGCCCCTCTAGGGGGACGCGCCTCACAGTTTGAGAAACGCTGGTTTAGGTATCATTCATCATTTTTTATGCATCAACAAGGTGTAATGAAAGTTACCTACTGACTTCTTTTTCTTTCTTTCATCAGCAAAATATTTGCTAAGTTACTATTTTATAACACATGGGGCGTCAACCTACAGCACGCGTGCCATATGTGGCACGTGGTACAATTCTCCGTGGCATTCTGCACTACTTAACAAATTTGTCGATTTCTAAATGGATGAAAGGTAATAAATTTGTAATGGACCTTATTTGACAAATATCTTCAGAAGTATTATGGACATTTACGGAATTACGACACAAGATTGTCAAGTTGAATGCTTGAACAACTATGAGAGAGTGACTGCTATGCCGTGGAGCGTGTATGTATTCAATGTGGCGAGCAAAGAATATGCGTTAACCGATGAATCTAAAACCAACGTATAATGTCGCAGGAAAATGGCGAAATTAGGAATTTCATCAAATCCCTAAGGGAGATGATCACTTGACGGTAGATGTTAAAATAACGTCTCTTCAAGATCATTTCCTGATGAAAGTAAGTAATTTTATCAAATCCCTGAACTTTTTCAGTGAAATGATGAAATGAGCTAGTCAGGATTTGCATTGACAAAATGCTATACAGTGGGTGGGGGGAGACATCTGGGAGGTCAGTCCTTGTTTTCCCCAAACCCATACAGGTTGTATTATCGTTTCCCCTAAATATAAACCCCTATCTTTAAAAATGGCACCATGGGATTAAATAGGGATTAATTTTTTGCGATAAAAAAGAGAGGAAAGATTTTAAAACGTAAAAAAATCCCAGCCTAATTTTCTAATTATTTGTTATAATTTCGAACAAATAATTTGCATTTCTTTGACTATTGTTGAAATTTTACTTCTCTTTTTAAAAACCCCCCCATATTTGTTAAATAAACACTTTTAAACTATTTACAATATTATTTCATCATTTCACTGAAATAGCTCAGGAATTCGTTCAAATCCCTTACTTTTATCAGGGAAATCACCTTGAAGAGACGTTATTTTAACATCTAACGTCAAGTGATCATCTCCCTTAGGGATTTGATGAGATTCCTAATTTCGTCATTTTCCTGCGACACACACATATACTTACATTTGTTCACTGCCGATTCCCGCACCATCGTGGTCCATGGCATGAACTCGAGAATCCAATCCCTTGAAAGCTCGGGGTGTGGGATGATGTCTCAATATCCAGTTCCATGCTGTCGAGGGAAGAACTAATGATCGTCTTTTATTCTCCATTTCAGTCAGGGTGTGGGGGGTGTTTTTCCCCAACGTGGCTGTAATTAATCATCGTTCGCTTCCAAAGGACAGGGGGCGACCATACATTACTCGAATCATTTGATGAAGTAAACACATCCCTCGGTAAAAACAGATTCTGAATCCATTACGGGTCCCCTTTAAATTTTGTTTCTTTTTTGTATGCGTGTTTTAGGTCTCAGTAAAAACGGTTACCTCAAAATGTCTCAGTGGTCCACCGGTCGATCGCGAACGACTTAATGCCCATCCTTGATATTAATGATATATCGGAACATATTTACTCAATAAAATTTGTACTTGGATAAGATATATTTTAAAAGATATCGTTAAATGTTTCAATCAATGTATTCAGACACATAATTTAATTATTCTCAAGTAATAGTTGAAATTTTATAAATAAAAAGAAACAAAAATATTTACTATTTTATGTAAAAACACATTATATTTTAGAGTATACACTTGAAATGTGTACTACTATTAAAAATTTGTTTTTCGTATCAAAAGTAGGGTGAAATTAAATACGTTTAACGCGAAAACGGTTAAGACGAAATATCGGTTTACACAAAATAATATATAATCCCGACAAACTACTACGTATTTTCATACATTCCCCCCTTTTAACAGGAAACAAAAATCGCTTAACACGAAAAGTTTTTCCTTCCTTTAATGAAATGTTTTAGAAAATGTATTTGTTACTGGACTGTCCAACTGTATCATCGGAAGAATTCGTTGCAGTAGAAGATGATAATGTGTGTATAGCTCCAATTACGGCAGAAAAAGACATTTTAAAGTTTGTTCAAAGCTCAAAAAATATCATTGATACAGATTCCGACGCCGAAAATGAAATGAATAATGTAGCTCTCGTTCCCACGTCATCCGAGATGAGGACCGTCGTGAAAAGCACGCGGAGCTATTTAGACACACATTTCAATGGTGAAATGTATAACAAAATGGACGACATCGAACAATTTGTTGCTAAAGAAGACAATGAAAAGAAAAATATCAGATTATTTTTCAAAAAATTAATAAAAGGACGACATTGAACAATTTGTTGGAAATTTGATGCTAAGGAAGACAAGGAAAAGAAAAATACCAGATTATTTTTCAAAAACTCAATAAATATTTTTGTTTTTCACAAAACTTGATAACTTTCTATTGAATTTCATTAAGTTCTTGTGAATGTTTATGTATCACAGATATTTATTAAATTCAAGCATATATATACGTATCTATAGAAATAAAATATACTCTAATAAACTTAAATGTGTTGAATATATGTATATTTTTGCAATATCCTTTAACACGAAAAAATATTTCAGTCCCCCACAGTTTCGTGTTAAACGATTTTCATTGTATATTCGTAAGCTAACTTTTTCAGACATATATTTGAAAGCCGAATAAAAAGAAGAAAAATCAAATAATAATTTTAAAATGTTTTTATGGAGTTTTTTCTCCTCTGTACATAGAAAATAATTTAATATTGCTTAAAATTCGTTCTGGAAAACATATTTTCGACTAAAAAGTACCATTTTTCTTAAGTAATTGAGCTACTTAAAATTCTTCAAACATCCATAATTTAAATGTTTACTATGTGCATGAATTACAAAATTCAATTCATCCTTTGAAAGAAGACGTTTGGATTCTTCATAGAAAGCACATTATAAAGCCCAGACTAAAGTTTTTATTACATATTTCAAACACAAGTAATTCTACATTTTGTATAAATTACAGCTTAAGAAAGGAATTATATTTATATGTTAAAATATAGTAGGAAATAATTGATTTTTAATGAGAATCTTCTTAAAGTTATTATGTTTATTCAGAAGCTCTGAACTTCATTAAATTGATTTTGAATTTTTAACTTTTGTTCTATGATTCTTTTAGTCATAATCTTGTCGTTTCCTTTGAGAGATAAATTATTCTTGTAATACAACCTCTGGCAATAAATTTCGGTGAATCAAATCAGAACGGCTGATCTGGCAACACTGGCGAAATAAAACGCTGCACATGCGTAGCGGCAGATGTTGACCATCTGTCCCCACCATTGTTCAATTGGGAGTTGTTTGTGTTCCGTGTTCGACTTGTTTAACAAAGTGCTTGTTTAGTGCGTTGGTTCTTAATCGAGTACAAGAAAATGAATGAAAGAAACATCAATTTAAAGTTTTGTTTTTAAGCTTGGCAAGACACCGAAAGAAACTTCCTGGTGTCTTGCTGGTGCCCTAAGGTCCTGGTGTCTCAGGTACGACCCTGAAACGAAACGGAAAAGCATGGAATGGCGTTCCCCCGCCCCTTCGTTGAAAAAAGGGGGTGCAAAAATCCCGCCCAAACGTGTCTCCCCTTTTTTATTGTCAAAAAATTTCCCCAAGAAATTTTACCTGAGGGGAAAGACGATAAATGCTGCAAGTACTTAAAAAGTTTGACCGGTTTTTTAAAACCCCCATGGTACGACCTAATACGCCCAACAAGGTTCATCGTTTTTGTTCACGCTCGCCCTCAAGCACAGCCAATATCGTCAAACATTCTTGGCAACAACAAAAAAAGGGGGGGAGCAAGTTGAACATCAACATACCCCCAATCTCAATCCTCCAGACTTTTCCTATTCCCCCCGACTCAAATTTGTTTTTGAAAGAAATGAGATATTATAACATCCAACGAAACGTGACAAGGCTTTGAGCCCCATCTCAAAATAAGGCTTCTTGCAAAGTTTCCGAGACATGTACAGCAGATCTCAATGATTTACAGTTATAGGAGGTGACTATTTCGAAGAACAGTAAGGAAATTTTCGTTAATATTTCATCTAAGTTAATAATACAGGACTATTCGCCGAACTTTATTGTCAGAGGTTGTATATTGTTATGTTTTGGGGAAAAATAAGAAAGACAAAATCTAAGTAATTTTTTGAAACATGCATCTATAAGAAGATTTAAAAATCTAAAAACGTTTTGAATGCGATATAAATTTGATCTCATTTATCAGAAATTGCACAAAAGAGTTTAATAAATTACATCCCCTCCTCCCTATAATAAACATTATATATATATATATTCGCCATTGATATTCTGAAATGGGATTTTTATGTTATAGGATTCATTTAGTTTCGATTTTTTATTGATTCCTGTGTGTGTTGTGATTGAATTATATATATTTAAATTTATATATATGACTTTTTTTGAGAGTACGGCGGTCTTGAAAATTACAGTATAATCATTTCTACCTAATTTAATCCATAATAATTATTAGAAGATTTCGCTTGAAATGTAGAAATGAATTATGAAAGTCTGTTCAAAAACTGCGTGAGGAAATTGGGAAAATAATGTGTTGAGCCGAAATATCATACCTGTCTCTTGATTGTGTCTCAGAATCACGAACTTATCAAAAGCAGCAACATTAATTCTAATACACTAATCTAACTTATATATTTTTATAATACAAAAGTAATATATGTGTGTGTGCACGTGTGCGTGCGCGTGTGTGTTACCATTCATGGCAAGTATTTTTTAGCCCTTGCTTGATTGATTGTTTCTTAACCTCTTTACCCGGCACTTCACGCGGAAAGAAACGACCTTAACTTCCCGCGCCGGGTATCTCATACCCAAGAGTGTTTACATTCTGTTTTTACCAAAAAATTTGCATACAAAGATGAAAAAGGAAAAAAAGTAGGAAATACACTATGTTCATTACACTTTTCTCACGTAAATTTAGTTTTTCTATTATTTTTATTAGAGCATTCAGTACATTGTTTGTACACTTCTTTTGTCTTCGTCCCTAGTGAGTGTGATGTTTTCACTGGATCTTAATTATTTTTTTTTTAATTTCGTAGAAGCATTGCTTGCATTTGAGCATTTATTGTCGCAACGTTCAACAACATAAAAAATATTGTCATAGGCTAACGAATAGTTTTTCTAGCCATTGAATATGATGTGGTCATTTTATCAAGGACGATAACTACTCCCTCAGTTAAATTATCTGGATAGATTTCAGTAGAGGAATCCCACTTGCTATTATACTCTTTATCATTCGATTCCTCCTCATCATCCCCGCAAAGAGACTTTTTTCAACCGAAAATATTGTTGTACTATATCTATTAAATACTGTATATACTAAACTACAGTAATACCCCACTTAACGCTGTTTCGGTTTAGCGCTCTTTCATTTCAACCCGGGGATTCCCCGAAATTGTTCGCAGCGCTACGGGGATTCCCCGAAATTGTTCGCAGCGCTACGGGGATTCCCCGAAATTGTAGGTTTCAAAATATGTACATAACATATCCGAAACAGTGTAGTTGTGTTTCTTGTTTGGTGTGGTGCTGTACGTACGCATTTTTATCATTCGAAACATTTGTTGACATTATTGTAAGTATAAATTTATATAATACTTTAACGATTTATACAGTGACAAATATTATGATCTTAAGTTTTTATCATGGATGATAATGAAAAACAAGAAAAGAAAGCAACCAGAAAAGGCATTTCACTAGTGATTAGAAGATTAGATTCTGGTGAACGTCCATCTCAAATTAGTGCTGCATTGAATTTGGCAACTTCAACAGGATACCTTCTTGACAAAAAGGCAGAAAATTGAAAACACAGAATAGACTGAATGATCTGAATGACTTAGAATTTTATTTGTTTTTATATGTATATTATTCGTTTATATTGTTTTTATTTTTGTAAGAAATAAATGTTTGGTTTTATTTTTATTAAAAAAAACATAATTATTAAATTTAATACCTAACTAATTTTCTAGACATCTTCCCCTAACCCCATTACTTACATGTTAAGATAGCCTCGTTTAGCGCTGTTTCGCATTACGCTCTACTTTGATGGAACTTATCCCCCGCGTTAAGCGGGTTCTTACTGTACTTAAATATCATATTTCTTCATCATAACTACAATAATGCGCCATTGCAAAGAAATTTAACTTCCATTTACGAACAGGGTATGACATATCCGAAGAGGTGGTATCCAAAAATATACATTTAGAATTCGCTTACAAGGTAAGGCCCCTCAAAGGATATGATCTTAAAGTCAGCTACACGAGAAAATATTCATTTTCCGAAAAAGGTTTAGAGGGAGTCTTGAAAAGGGTTTGTCGGTGGGTATGACATACCCTGCGCGTGAAGTGCCGGTGTTAACCTCTCGAGTTTAAAGCTTCATGAGGGCTTTCGATGACGAACCTCATAATTTTAAATCACAGTCAAGCGATAAGGACACCTAGCAGGCACCCCACCCTCCAAACTTTCACATCACATACGCGTGAGGATCCTATACGTCGTCAAATATTTCAACTTCCAGTTTTTGCTTACATAAGATATGCGGATTTCAACGAACGATTTAGAACAAAATTGTGGCATCATCTCCGGCTCCAGTGACATTACAAAAAAAGTTGCTAAAATCTGCATTTCCAGAGAAATCGATGTGGGAGCTTGGATATGATCGCGAATTCATCGTCGTCATTGTTTCTGTCGAATTAAGGTTTCGAATCTCTGTATCACGGGAAAGAACGCCATGCAGATGGGTTAATGTACACTAAATATGTCGAAGGCCAATGTCTTCACGTTTGCGTGGTAAATTTGGAAAATGGGTACCTACTTGGGTGTTGTTCTCATACAATGACCATGATTTAAAAGAACAAGTTCAGTTGTCGGTAGCTTCGCCATTTTATTGTTTTTCAATTTTGAGATATTTTTAAGATCATTTACATTTTTATGTTTAACTATCATAACACAAAATGGAATGAAGATATGATATTTTTTTTAAGTTATTCACAGCTTTACGTTTAAGGGTGTTTTCACCTTATGTAAAAAAAAGTGTGGACTTAACGCGGAGCACATTTTCGGACACAAAAAATTCCTCAATGTTTATAAAAATGTGTGACATTATGACTCATGCATTTGTTCATAATATAGTGTTTTTAAAATTTCAAAAAATATTTCATAAATAACCAGTTTTCCTTTTTAACATGTAAAAGGATAGCTTATTTAGCATTACGGTATAGAAGAAAAAATGCGAAACACATTTTATAAAAGAAAAAAATGTGTGAGAGAACTCGGATAAAAATGAGTAATATGATAAAATAAGTGATTCTCTACAGGATAGTGAAGCCAGAATATAATATTAATGTTTGTGAGTACTCTTATATCTGAAAAAATATTCCGAATTTGGGTCCTATTCTGTAACATTAGCCGAAAACAACCTTAACTGGAATCCTAAAATGTAATCAAACAGATTGGACCTCTAAAAAGAGCATGAAAAGCATTTAATATTCCAATTATAATACCGAATACCGAAAAAGGAGGTGGAGTAAAAGTATTTAAAAACGTATAAAATACAAAAAAATAATAATTGCATCCATCTTTGATATGAAATTATAAATTTGTTATTTTTTATTCAAATTTTCATTTTCTTACAAAAATAATATTTACATAATTGTAATAAATTTTATACTATGCTACATAAAATGACTATATGTTATCTTCTGTATAACACAGCAAAAAATCTTACTTTTTAAAATTTCCATCATTTCAAAAACTCCGTGCTCAAACTACACAAATCTATCTATATTCGTGAAAAATATTAAAAGATTATATTGATTATGGAATAGTATAAAATATTTAAAGTAAGCAAAATTAAGTACAATTTTATAGCAAAGAAAAACGGTTGAAAATAACCTTTTTTACAAGCCCTGGAATTGTTAAAAATACGTACCGTCCTTCCATTTATATATGTTCCTTTTAAAGTAGATGTTCGTTTTTAATATTTTTATTTTACTTAGCAAGTGATATAAATAAATATAAAAAGTTATTGTGCTTCACGTTTAAAAGCCGTTGCGTAACTGAGAACATTTGGGTCCCTCTTTAAAGTCAGGGTTTGGTCGTCCCCCCGTGAATTGGATTTTACAAAGACTAGGGTACT
Source organism: Trichonephila inaurata madagascariensis (assembly GCA_019973955.1). Lineage (NCBI taxonomy): Eukaryota > Metazoa > Arthropoda > Arachnida > Araneae > Nephilidae > Trichonephila > Trichonephila inaurata. The sequence goes on along the minus strand of BMAV01011625.1, from coordinate 115,469 downwards.
TGGGGCAGTCAGGCTTTGGGCCCCCTAGAACCCTGGCACCCTCGTGATGCGGGGTTATACGTTACTCCACTGTTTAAAAGCTGTTTAATTAAATAAGTATATAGTATGTATTTATGAATTAAAAGGAATATAAATTTATATCACATGTGTTAGATTCATATTGGGTAGTTTAATCTTTATATGAGGAAAAGTCAAAAAGTAAAGGCACTTTGCAAGTTATATTTCCAAGGTTTGGCAGCAGAGCTAGTATCCAGAGCTGAATGAAGGGTTGTGACGGGCTCACGCGTCTTTTCATAAACATGTCCTTCGGGTTCTTTGGGGCAACTCTTTTCCAACCAAACCCAAGAAGGAAAGATGCAAATTAGGAAGCTTTTAAATATCAGAAGTTAGAGTAAACGGGGGCAATTTGCGGAATGTTACGATAATCAATGTGATTCAAGCGTGAAGATGTTTGAGAAGGATTAAGTGACAGTTAGCAGAAGTTATTCCCGACATAGAGCCATTAGGTCAAGGTGCATACCACTGCACTCCAGTAAAGACGCAACTTCCATTAAGATTGGATCTGTCGATCGAAATTAAGGTAGGACTAACTATTTAATATTAGGATCTGTGATAGTATTGGAATTGAGTTTAAACGAGTTAGTTATTGATAATGGTCCGGGTTACGTTATTTTGGTAATATATATATTGTGTGTTTAGTCATCGTAGATTCTCTCACATATATTATTATCTAATCTTTAGATTTTAAGTTTTAAGATCTTAATAAAGTCAAATTAAATCGACAGCTCTAGTTCTTCATTTATTCTACACCTCTATCTCACGCTGATAGCAAGGAGAAGGGCACCCGAAGGGGGCAACTTCACAGGGTGGTCGGCAACACTTTTATACAACGTGTCACTCATCTTCCCTGGTAGTCGTTGGAGTGTAGAAGACCGTTCAACATGGCATTCCCATTGTCGATCTGCACCAAGGAAGACAGTGATTCGCTTTTTGTTTACTGAAGGTGTAATATCTACACTGGATTGAAGTCATCCAACCCTTCCTTCATTATACCCTCAACGACGACGACTCTCAGTGGTTGACGTCGATCGACTGCCCGATCTTTCGTCATCGCATAAAGAAGTTGTTTCCTGTTTGAATCACTCTATCCATTCATAGATCTTACTTCGTGATAAACAGCTGTCACCATACAGCGCTTGCATGCGACGAATAATTTCTTCAGGTTTTGTACCTTCCTTCCTTCCTAAGTGGCTCGACAGCCCAGGGTGGGCATTGGCCTTCTCAAGAAGCCATCTCCAAAGCAGCCTTCTTCCTGATAGTGTTCTCCAATTCTAAGTTCTTAAAACTAGGCCATCTTTTTCCAGTCCATCCATCCATCTAAGATTTGGTCTGTCTTTTCTTCGTGTGCCAATCGGTTGAGTATTGAAGACTTTTTTTAGTGTGGTGCGGTCTTCGTTCTTTCTGACAACGCGACCCGCCCATTTAGTTTGTTGTCTCTTGATGAAGTTAACAATGTCAGATTCCTTATATGATTGATAGAGCTCGAGATTTGATCTTCTTCACCACGTTCCATTTTCCTGAATTCCTCCAAAAATAAATCTTAAAATTTTCCTTTCGCGTGGATATTCATCATGTTCTCATCTGTTCGAGACATGGACCCAGTTTCACATGCATAAGTTAATACTGATCTTAAAAGACTTTAATACAATAGAACCTTGGTTTCATACCTTCCGCAAATAAAAAGCAATCACTGTCCCCCCACCCCCCCTGTTTTAAGATCGACAAGGGAGCTCCCATCTTGAAGGACTGCTAACTAACAACTTCACGGGGGAAGATGAGTGAAAATTTAAAAAGTTCACACAGTTCAGCACTGGATACTAGCACTGCTGCCAAAATTTGGGAAAAGAAATTGAAAAAAGTCCCTGTACTTTTGACCCCCCCTCGTAAATAACTTAATGAAAAATATAACTTGTTACCGCTTGCATACAAAAAGAAATCAAACTTTTTTAGAATAATTTTTTTTGCATAGCATTTATTTATTAGTTTAGGAAAAGATTTTGTACATTTCCTTGAAAAAAGATTTTCCGTTATTGAATAAAGATGCACTTACTCTATATAAATTTGTGTGGTAGATTTGTGGATATTGATCTACTTTTCAGTTGGAAAAATTGGTTCTTGTAATGTTTGTTATTTTTTTAAAAAGTTTACATTGTTACAGATAAATTTAGTTTGCCTCCCAATTCTTGTTCGAAAAATATTCTGTATTCATGCGGAATTTCTTACAAAATTGTTTTCAGTCTCGAATAAATATTACTTTTGTAAATGTTACGTGCACTTCATGTGCTTTTATTCATTCTGCGGCCCAAGTTTGATGTTTAGCATAGATCCATTTTTATACCTTATAATTATTTAACAGCAGAAAATACTCGTAATATATTTTTAAATCACAAAATTAAAATATAACTATCATCAAAATTGTAGATTTTATTCTCATGCATAAAATTATCTTTAAATTTATGAGGTTTGATCTTCTTATATAATAATGAACTAACACACACACACACAGCCAATCTCATCCAAAACGATTTGAGAAATAAAACTATTAGTTTTATTTAAAATGTTTATATTATTAAACTGTATTATTTACGTAATTTGAGAGGTATACAGTATACCTCAAAATAAAGTAGACTGAATAGTTTACAAAATTAACAGAAAATGGTTAAATGTACAAACACTATAATAAAACAATTCCCCAAGTTAGTAATTATCTCCTTAGCATAAAGATAATTAAATCCACGATGCAGTTACAGTTATGATTGTTGTCTTATCCACTTCAGAAATTAATTTGATTCAAAATTTCATTGTATCCTCTTTAAAAAATGGTTTTACGTAATATAAATTTAATCTATTACATAATTTTAATATTTATTTCTAGATCATGAGCTGTTATTCCTTACAGTCATCATAAAAATAATTTTGATTCTATGAAGATAGTTTTGTTTTCAAATACAATTTTATACAAATACTATTGTGTATAAAATTTCTATAATCCTTTTGATTAATCACAAAACAAGCATTTAAAAAACGTACAAAAACAAATGTTTGAATAAAACTAACAGATTCGAATCGTTAAGAGTCGTCTTGTTATTTCTCTCGCTGTCTTCCAGCTATCCATTCTCGCCTGCAGAACAATATAATGGCCATCTTCCTATTTGGTTTGTTATAAACAAGATTGAGTCTTTGTAAAGCTGTTTCTGTTGTCTGAAATATTCCCCACACCTGGAATACTATGGTGTTAGTGATCCTGAACTTCGTTGCCTCATCCTATATTCTTCCAAATCTTCCTTATCAATGATTCGACTTCGAGTAATGTCCTGTGGATGTCAAATATATTGGAATCATTTTTGGACATATCACCATGGTGCAGAAATTCGATATAGTTTAAATTGATTTGCCCAATGCAATAAATTTCACTCTGAACATATACCACGAGTGTGCTTTATACCCTTTCAATACCCATCCAGTACTTCAAACTACACACAATACACACAATACTTCAATACACGCAAGTCCTAATATCTCTAATACCCGACCCGTGCTTTCATGCTGGTACACTCCACATTCCATGGGGGTTTCAAGAATTTTTTTTTATTATTTTTCCCTTGTCATTAGGATCAGTATAGTATTAATAACCAGAAGAATGTAATATTTAAAGATAAAAGTATTTTGGGTCTTGAACGGATAAGAATATCTAACCCGCACGATCGTGTGAGCTGGGTCTCTCAAAAGGTTATACTTACTAATTGATCTCCTGATTGGTCTTTCAGTCCTTACCTGTCTGCTCGTTCCACTGATATGCTAATTGCTAATTTAGTCCTTCATTCTTACACACCTGTGTATAACCAATCTTTCAACTATTTCACTTGAGAGAAGAGTAATATTAAATAAAGTCATTCCAGAAATATACCTTTTGATGGATCCTACATACCACAACTCTCAAATCCCACAATCAAAATGCCACAAAATCAAAATTCTTTATCTGTTCTATAAACATAACCGTTTGTAGGAAGGAGAGAGAACTGGAGAACCTTGAGATAGTTTTGTGGCAACTCTGGGTTGAAATCGTCGGAGCCACGCATTCACGTACATAAAGTTCGCTACCAAAGAAAGAAAACAGCGGCATTTCCTTTGCTGAGTTGTTGTAACCTTTTGTTCGTCCCCTTTTGGTTTATTTTAACCAATTCTTGATGCTTTTTAGAGTTAACTATTTTAATAAAAGTTAAGTTTGTTCTTCAAATGGAATTTGGTCATTGTTGAGTTAGAATTTTTTGGTGGCCAAAGTTTGTTAACCTTTAGAGAACTAACTTTATCTTGTTCAACTTGTGAGGATATTGAATAACTTGTTGACTACCTAACTTGAAACGAACTGGAGTTTGTATTAATGTGATGAGGGGGATAAATCAAGAGTTATTGTAAAACTCAACAACTTTAATCAAATATCTTTATATCTTTCTGGCAAGAACTCAATAAGAACGTAATAAGCCTTGAATTCCAAAAACCAATAACGGTAACAATTATCTTACTTAACTGTCATATGAAGATTAGACCTATACACAGGTTCCAATTCAGAATAAGCTCGAACAGGAATCATCCGCATTTCACGAGTTTTAATCTAATTCAAAAATTCCAATAACAAACAATCAAAGTCAATCTTTACACTTACAATCTCAAACCTCTTCTTACAGTTACGATCTATCCTCTACGTTCTCACTTCAAATCCATTTAAATAGCAAACCTAATCTGCATATATCACGGTTCCTTCACAAACTTCTCCAATCAATCAATCAATCCGTAAAATGGATATCTCCAGCGATTCCCTTGAGACTTCACGTTCAGAAACCCCTACAAACGAATAACTTGTTACTATAGAACTTTCTTAGGAAATCTCAGGTTTGCACAAGATGAATTAAGATGTGACCAATCGTCCTCCTTAAGGAAGGACAGTCCTCCTTTTATAGGTTTTGTCCTTCCTCGAAAAGTGTCCTCTACTTGTCCTCTCTTTTTCAATGTTTTAAAACTTATCCGTTACTCTCTATATTCAAGAGATGCCAGACACAACGAAAAGGTTTATCGAAGAAGTGCAGAATTTTTCCCAAACATGTTTCCAATATGCCGAAGAACGGTCTGAAACAAATATCACAAGAAATAATAATTTACAGTAGTGTATTTTGACACCAACGCAAGTAAATTGGGCGGATATAGAAAACTGTGTTGGGTTTTCTCGAAATAAATGTCTGATATTAAAATTGATGACAGCTATCTGTTTGAAGAAATTAGAAGACTGAATGAATATTTAAATTCTAATCAATTAGAACAATGCGTAAATCAGCAAGTTGAAATTGATAAAAGTTGGGTGGAAATATTTGACCATTTCAAAAATAAATACATTCCATATGAAAACTTAGTTATTCTTGCTGAATTTACGTTGTACTGCACTGGAACTAATGCAGCAGTTGAAAGAATTTTTTCGATTGGTAATGATTTTGGAACAAGTGAGAAATCAAGATTGAATGTTAATATTTTAGCTGCAGTACTTACTGTAAAATTCAATTCGAAGAATATACCTTGATCCGAAATTTTCGATGTATTAGAAAATAATATATAGATAAAAAAATTCATTCCATAGAAAAATGATTGTTTAAGTCAATAATTAAATGGGATGCAAGCATAATTATTGTATTTTTATTTGAATTAATAAAATGTTTTATACACATTTACTTTGTAATTTTTCTTAAAAAATCTCTCGTCCTCTTTTTCATTGTAAAAAAATTGGTCACCTTAATTAAGAACTAGAATAAAATTATTTTTATTTACCGTAAAATGCAGCATATAACACACCCTTTGAACACAAAAAGTAAGATCGAAATGTACGGATGCGCGTTATACGCCGGGTATTAAAATGAGAGCTTTAAATGCGAAAAGAAGATAATCATAGAAAAAAAATGTGACCTATATATATCGAGAAATATTGCTTATTTAAAAGAAATAACATTCCTTATTAACTTGAAGAGTTGCAGTTCTAGAAGTATACTATTTTTTTTTCTAAGTCTAGGAATAATACCTTGAATAAATGACTTCAAAGCTAAAGAGCATTGCGTATGTTCATATCAGGTGCGCGTTATACGGCGAATACACCTAAAAAATAAAAATTGTAGCTTGAAAGTATCGGTGCGGTATACGGCGAATATACCTAAAAATTAAAAATTGTAGCGTGAAAGTATAGGTGCGTTATACCGCAAATCTACCTAAAAACTTAAAATTGCAGCTTGAAAGTATAGGTGCGCGTTATGCGCCGGATTTTACGGTAACTATATTATTTCTTCGACTCTCAGTTTGACAAGTATAACGAAAGAAAAAGCCGTAATCGAGAAGAAAATAGAATAACAACAGCTATAAACAAAAATAAGCTAAAAACTACTCCAATCGCAACTTTCCAGGTGGCTTTGAAATGTCGGGAGACAATGAATCAGAAATAAGATTATCATCAAAAATTTTATAAAAGTTCTATTTTTAAATAAATTTATTAGATAAATCTTTGAATTCATGTTTACAAGGCCTGAGTGGATGTGAAAATGTTGATGCGTTGGTGGATATCAAGGCATAGATTAATGATGTTGAAATTCGAGCGAAGATTGAACCTTACAATGCAACCGGATTGTTATTGTTGACACAGTGCGAAATGAACCGAAGGAGGATAGGAACCCATACCGGAACGGAGAGTAAGTCACAGTTCTGCATTAACGCCTTGAATTTCCTGACAACTTGGAACACCCAGAAGATAGTAATTTCACGAAAAATATACAGTCCTGATAAATATAGGTAGTAGCTTTTGGTGCTATTGAGGAGAAGAAGAGCTAGGCGAGTTTACACTTAAACGTTAAGTCAGGGCAGTGGCGTAGCGTGGGGGGTGCAGAGGAGGCCATGACCCCGGGTGGCATACGAAAAGGGGCGATATTTAAATTAAAAAAAAACGAAATTGACGGAAACGAGTGAAAGCTTTAATTCACGCACAGATGTAGGAAGTTTATTTGTCGCTATGCAATCGCATTCATTTTTATGCCACTTAGGCTTCTGGCAACCGGTACTGTGTGAAGTTAATGATGCTTAAAATTATTTGCAAACATAGGGACTAAACATCCATCAATGTGCTAAAAAAATACGTGCTTTACAGTCCGTATTAGAAGCAAAACGAGAGGAATTCGCGGATGACGCTTTAATATATGCTAAAAGTTTATGTGAACAGCTTGAAATTTCTTTTGAACCCCCAAGACGAATCAGGAGGAAGCATATATTTGGCGACGGAAGTAAAGATATTCAGTTATCGTACGAAGACAATTTGAGGCGAACAATGTTTTCTTCAATAAACAGAATAACTGCTGAAATTCGAGAAAGATTCCAACAGTTGCAGAATCTAGTGTAAAAATATGCTTTTTTAAGGCCTGAAGTGATATTGAACATGGACGAACTTAACTTAGATCAAGCTCCTCAAGACATTAATAAAGAATTCCAACTTGAGCGCGTACAAGCTTTCGTAGCTACAACAGATCCAGGCTGTAAAAAAAGAACTCATTAGGTCCGGGCCTCTGAGTTTATTAGAATATATTATTGAGTTCAAAATTGAAAATGGCTTAACAAACATTGTCATAATTTTAAGAATTTTTTTAACATCTGCCATCTGTAATACCAGTTACGCGAAAAGCTTCCTAAAATTAATCAAAAATTATCTCAGATCGACTATCTCTATTTTTTTTCTATGTCCACGTTAAGGCTAACAAATTTAGCCATTCTGGCAATTGAACATGACATACATATTAATATTGACAATTGTACAAAAGATTTCGCTATGAAAAAAACACGAAAAGTGCATTTTTGATCAATAAAAATAATTTAAAGCTGATTTTTTTTTTCTTTTACAAATTTTCTAGATTAATAATTAAAATAGAGAGGCGACAAATTTCCGGTCTGCCCCAGGCGGCAAAAGCCCACGCTACGCCACTGATCAGGGGTGGCACGGCTGAGTTGTAAGAGTAGCATGCGAAGACTTATTGAAACATTAAAAAGATAATAGTAAAGTAGTAATTTGTTTACTGTTTTTAAGGTGGTTGTCTCAGACAAGACAGAACATCTAAATTTGTTTTAAATGCACTTAATTAAATTACAATAGAAAATTATAATGTAGAAAACATTCCTTCATTGATGTGTGCTTTGGTTTTCAAAAGGAAGTGCATTCGTGAGATTCTTGAATTTGAGGGAACGTGTTTTAAAATATTTGGAAGAAAACAATGAACTGCCCAGTAAGTGCTTGCTTCACAAGAACGACGATGGGCTTTGAGATTTACTTTTATACCGATATATCTTCTTTTATGAACACACTTTTGCTTTCTTGTTTCGGTTTAGGAGAAATAAGAGAAACTCATGCACAACTAAAACAACTCGTTTTTGTTAGCATCTTTGAGAACTAATACTAATGAAATAATTCAGTAAAAAATCTACAAAGTGAAAAACCATATTAAAAAAGTACTGACTGTGTAATAATTATTTAGAATTTTTCTAGTTTTTCTTCTTTTCTTTTTTCTTTTTCTTTATTTTTCACCTAACTGATTGAAACTGGGGAAAAAAAACTTAACAATAAAACTAAGTTCGTACTTTTGTCTTACTTATATATTATTTTTAAATTTCCACTACTTATATATTTATATAAACTTGCATAAAATATGTGCTATTTTCGTAAAAATTCCATAATAATAATAATAATAATCCTATAAGATATATTTTTTTCACTTTTCATTTGTTTGTTAGAAAAATGTTGAAGTGGCACGCATAGTTCCTTTTATCAGATAGTGGCACTCTTCCCAAAAAGGTTGCCACCCCCAGTGTTAAGTAGTCATAAATAAATACAGTGAAATAGGTAACGCGAAAAAACGCTTAAAATGAAATAATACAACGGTCCCGACTAATTACTCTTTATTTTCATGCAATTTTTCTCTGAACACCAATCGAAAATCGCTTTAACACAAAAAGATTTCCCTTCAGAAATGAACAAAATACGGAAAACTTCAGCCACTCAGGCGAGATTTAAGAGGGGTGTGTAATGAAAAAGAGGTGGCTACAAATGTATGGTAAAATATGAGGCTAACTAGGTTTTTGAAATACCCTCGTAATAGCCTGTGACACGAGCCAATTTTGTTTATCAAAGCTACTTTCACTCTCCACCCCTACAAATGCCATACAAAAACCTCAGCTTTGAAATTCGACGACAAGTATATTTTGCAGTGTGAGCAAAAATCAGTGATTTTGGTTCGCATCTTTTTTCTTTTTTTCCTATTTCAGAAACTTTTTTTTTTCATAAGCTCAATGGCAAGAGCTCAGGGGGGGAAAGCAAATTTTTATTTTGCTTAAAATGAAGATATTGCTAAATTTTGTATTAAATTTCAGTAAGTTCTTGCGAATGCTTTTGGTTATTAAATGCGTGCAGAAATAACATATTTATGTTAATAAAATATATTTTATTAAACTTAGTTTTGTTGAATATATGTTTTTCCCCAATATCCTTTAATACGAAAAAAATATTTCACTCCCCTCAGTTTCGTGTTAAACGATTTTCACTGTACTGTATAACTGCACTGTATTATTTAAATATTGTGTATTTAATCTTTCGATTTCATTTATATAACAGTTTAATCCAGCATTTCTCAAACTGTGGGGTGTGATAATTCTACCGGGAAGACACGAGCATATAGAAAAGTCGAAAATAAAAGATTATTTAAAAAAAATAATAACGTACTGAAAGGAAGCAAAACAAAATATATCCTAAGATAACAAAAAGTACATATTTAGAATGATATAACATACTAATAAATGTATCAGTAGTACACAGTGCATATTTGATCCTTAATTCATCAATACTAAGTTAAGAACAAGTTTAATAATTATTAGTGCCCACACACTGGTTTCATATACAAAATTATATGTAAATTTAATATTTATCCTGATAATTTGTGTGGTTCATTATTAAGGTCGTGTTGTAGCTTTGGTCAAAATACGTTATCCTTGAATTCAATGCATTGTTTTTGTATGGATGGGGTCACACTGAAAATTACAATTGAAGATTAGGTAGCAACTATTGAAAGTTTGAGAAGCACTGGCTTAACCCAATGACGCCTTAAGACTTCTTGAGTCCATGGAACCCCAATGCAAAAATAGGCCCTCTGCAACCTTTTTAAGTTGACAATATTCAGCATAAGTTCGCTGTCAAATACTAATACAATCGGTGATCTGTAACAAATAAATGAGCGTAATTCACAAAACTGGTCCCAAACCAACTCTACCCACTACTACCTTTCGATTAAATGGGTAATGACGGTGTATGGTGGAAGGCCTAGACACGGACGACGGACTTGGCAAAGTATTGCAATTGATAAAAATTTCCCAATTCTTTCACAGAACATGTCGGATCATGATGTTAAAGCCGAGTTGAAAATGAGATAAGCCCCTGTCCCAAAACCCTGGGTCGTAGCTCAATTTGTCTAAGTCTTGAAACGTCCCTGGTTTTACAGGGAATTTTCTTAGCTACGAATTTCGACTGATTCTGAATAAACAAGAGCGAACTGTAGTTCAAACTGTAGCATCAATCGATTTTTTCGTCTAATTCCAAGAGGAAAAAATCGTCTCGGAAACTAATAACTTGTTGAGAGAAGACGATATGCAGAAAAAAATATATACAGCTTTAATTTTGGTATAAATCCTGCAATGTCTCTTAATGTCACGTTTTAAAGTATATATTTAAAAATACTGTTGCAAAAAGTAGTTAATATATTTCGTAATATTTTGCATTTGCAAATCACGTGAATTTTCTTTATCCGTTGCCAATAATTTAAAAATAAAAGACAGGAAATCTGTACGTTAAAATTTGAGGCTCATGTCCCCCCTTGGTTGGGAGTTGGAGAGTGGGGTAGCCAGGAGTCGTCCTCGTCAATTGAACGTGGAACAAAATTACGAGATCCGTCCAATAGTCCCGAGTGCAAGAAAATTTAAACCCCCCTTAATTTCCGAAAAAAAGGCAGTTTTCCCCAAGGTCCACCTTTTTTTACATAGTCGCGGGATGGGGAACTGGAGGGAAAAGAAAATTTTAAGCACATTTTTCTGAAATAAAAAATCCTCTCAAATACAAAGGCTTTTTGTTAAAAAGCCTTTGATAGTTTTACTGATGGCAACGCAAAAAAAAAAGGATCGTTTTTTAAAAGACTATATATACGTCCGCCTTTTTAACATGGTTTAGGAGACGTTAAAACCCCCGGGGGGTTAAAAAATTTAAATCAACAGTCATCCTGAGAAATGAATAAGAAATTCAAAATTTAAAATAAAGGGGAAAAGGTATTCTCAAGATAAATTCAGGTTTTTTTCGATATTAAATTTCATTTATTTTAAAGTTTTTTTTCCCCATTTCCTCAGCTTTTTTTATGATTATTTTATGAAATTTCCCAAAAAAACGATGCTTAACATATATAATTTTTATAATGTAAATATATCGAATCCTTAATTAAAACTATTCTATGAAATATCTGACATATTTCAACAAAAGATAAAAAAGACGTATAAGTATCACTAACGAGCCCGAATTTAAAGTCATTAACCAGCCTGTGATTTTGAACAAGATTTATCATTGCATTCATCATCTGTAATAAAAGATAGTGGGACATCATTAATTTTTATAAAAGATTCTTTATGAAAGAAATATTTTATAAAAGATGCTCCATTACACTTCCACATTTTTCATCAAATTTTCTTTCGTGAAAGACATTTGACAAGAGTCTTTTATAGCGTAATATTGATTCATACGAAACTGCTCTTATATTACTTTTAGGCATTTTATTATTTTATTTAATGCGTTTTAACTATAAGAATAATAATTTAAATAGTAAAAATAAAGTTGATGAAATATTAAATGTGGTATAACTTTAAAATAAATGTGTGTTTTTTTTTTTGATATTTGATGACAAAAATCTCACTTGAAAAAAATTTGAATTTTTTTTTGTGTTTAAGTTTTAAAGATAACGGCTTGAGATTCATCTTCGAATAATTTAAAATTCCTCTCCTTATGAAAAAAAGAAAAATTCAAACTTAAAAAGAAAAATGTTTTGAAATATTTTTTTCTTTGATAAATCGCAGTCTATAAATATTTTTCATATGTTTTCAAGATTATTTCGGCAGATATTCCAAGTAAATATTTATCTTTTTTTTTTATGATTTGACTTTCGAATTTTATTTAAAATTTAAACTCTAAAAAGTTAACGCATGCAAAAAATACACATAATTTTAAAACTAACATTAATTTCTTTTTTCTCCCCTTCAATAATCAGTCAGTTTTTTTTTTCGGGAGGGAAATCGAAACTTATGGATATCCAATACTTAAGATTCTTCAAATAATAATTCAATCAAACTGAGTTATACGATTATAAAAAGAGAAAGAAATCTTATTCAACTTTTGACGAGGTGCCATTAATATTCCTATCTATCTATATATCTATGAATGGATGTTTGTATATATGATCTCGCTTCACTCCGTCACTATGAAAATTGGCATGAATATGTATTTTTTTTTGTTTGGAGAAGGTTTTTGTGCTATCATCTTTTCTGCAACTCCCCACCAGGTGACGCTACAGCATATCAACTTCTGCACTGTTCAATCAATAGCCAACTTCCAACGGGGGAGCCAAAAAAATGCCAATTTGGCTCTATCCCAATTTTTGCTGATCCGTTGAATTTTATAATGTAAAGGGAAAGGCTTGCGAAAATTTCTTTTTAAAAAAAAAAATACGAGAAATAAATAACGTTATTCAACATCCAGATTATTTATGTATTTTTAAACAAACGTTCACAAAATTTGTAACAATGTGATACTTTTGCCGGAGCAGAGATTAGCTTAGGAAGGTGTTTTCAAATATCGACCCACAAGAGAGTTACGGAGCGTTATAAATAAAAAAAAAACACATTTTTATTTATCGATCTACTGACTGAAAAATTCAAAATGTTTTTTTTTTTTTTCAGCCCGAGTATGGAAAAGCTTTTTTTGTATTGTTTTTTTTGAATTTTCTTTTAAAAATTAGCTCATTAAAAACTTGTTTATCCTTCCATCTGTATTGTTTCATTTTTTAATTCATCCATGTGAAGAACGGGTATACTAGCTAATAATACATATCCCTGTATACAACTGTAAAATCTTTTCGAATTAAGAAAGAACTAATAAAATATATACATATGATCAAAAATTCCAGAAAAACTTCTTAGTGAAATTTCGAATGCATATCTTAATAAAACTGGAAGTTTTAAACTTTTGAGAACGCTTCACCTGCTACCAACCTTCCAATATTTATTGTAAGAACTGAAATGGAGTTTTTGAGAAGTGAAGCGAAGATAGGAGTTGAAAGATATTGGACGGGATGATGAGTTATTATAAAGCAACATATGAGGTTTATTGGTAACGAACCTCTTAATTTTGAGCCAAGGTCAAGCGATGAGGAATACACCTGAGCTTGCACCCCTCTTCAAACTACCACAACACGCCAATGGGAGGACTTTGAGCTTCAACAGATTTAACGAACATCGGCTACTTTATTTCGTGGGTTTTCAGTGGCACAAGGGCTTGAACTTCTGACATGACACGCTGGCTACGAGTTCGTTATCACATGTCGCGAACTCATAGTTACCACCTTTATGTATTTCGACCGGAGCTGGATGTCTAGATAGAGATCTGAGTAACTAATACTTTTTTCTTTTGGTTAAAAAACCAAATGTTTATGTACATTTGAGTCACTGCAGAGATAAATTTAACTGTAACTTGATATAAAATATCTTCCTTGACCTATTATATAAACATTATGGTCTTAATATTGATAATTATATCAAGTTTATACGAGATATCAAAATAGAAGTGATTGAACGAACAAGTAATATAAAAAAATAAATTTAAGTCAATTTCTACTGAGGTCAACAAAGAAAAATTTCATTTTTTTAGTTAGTTTTAGTTTTTATATACATATGACAGAATCAATAAAAATTTTACAAAAAGAAAAAGGGTTTTCCTTGACTTTTCATTTTCCTTTTATGTGGTTTGGACTAGTTTTGTTTGACTATTTATTCATTAATTAAATTAATTATTCTTTTAAAAAAAATAAGTAAAAGTAAATTTCCCTTCTCAGAAATGAGGGCCCTCCCAGGTGGTATTCGAACCCCCACCTTTTGGTTAGACTCCCAAAGTTCTATCCATTACGTTCGGGAAAAAGAAAGATTTTCCTTTCTATATATGCTCTTGAACTATTATTTTTGTTGGTTACTATTTATTCATTTTTTAATTTAATTAATGGATTCATATTTAAAAAATGTATTAACATCAAGTGTCATCCACTACAAGTTTAAAAAAATGTATTTGAACTTAAGCGGATGAATAGAAAGTATGTTATTAACGATTGATAATTTGAACAAGATATATTAATATATATACAGTCAGACCTCTATATAACGAAGTCGCTAAAATGTCGGAAAAAATTTCGTCATATAGAGGTTCAACTTTTAATTTATTTATAAACCACATAAAACAAATTTGGAATTCATAAACACTATATATTAAGAAAAAGTAATTATTCACTCCTTTTTTTCAATTAATATATGTTTATTTTATATATCTTACCCATCAAAAAAGAAAGAAAGAAAGAAAAACTGCAAGGAAAACAAGAAAAAGTATGTTAAAGAATTCACTGTATTTTCACTATTAGGGGGAAAAAATTTCTAAAATTAATGAATTTTAAGGACATTTGAGAATTAAAAGCATGCGAGTAATTTTAAACATACATTATTTTATAATTAGAACGTGGGGACACGGGACAACTCTACTGAGGGTGAAAGAGGATATCGAGGATGTTTCTAGTGAACTGAACAATGGGGGTTAAGGGTTGCACTTCTTGGATGAAACGTCCACAACACCATTGCTCTTGGCGAGTTAGGATCTAATAAAACAAGTTCAAGATTTATGATCACCATAAAATGTATTAAGGAGAGAATAACTTGACATTTTTTCAGAAATACTTTTAAAAAAGGGACAACAAAAATTGAATCACAAAAGAAAAAGTTCGTTGTATAGAAAATTCACTTCGCTATAGAGAGGTTATTTTACAAGGAAAATCGTGAAATGTTCAAGGTTCCAGGAAAAGAGTTCGCTATATAGAAAATTCGCAATATAGAGGTTCGTTATATAAAGGTTCGACTGTATATACATATAGGAAGAGAGTGAACTAATAGTAGGAATTGAAAAAAATGAGTTACAGGTAGTCTTCAAAGAAAAATATAAAAATGTGTAAGAGTCTTATTCTAGAAAAGTTACATTTTTAAAAAATAGTTGAAAAAATAACAAGGATTATACATCTATACAGTCAACTACTTACTCGTTTTACTGAAAATGGTTCAAAATTTTGGTACGAATACCAAAACATGTCTAAAAACGCTGCGAAAGCTTATAACACAAATCAATCTCAACAACTATTTCCCATCAAAGATTTCAGGATTAATATGCAATTGCTTATCAGAACTAACCCACTGAAGATATCTTCCACATGAGCTTGATATTTTGATTCATGAAAACAGGCAATCATATGAACCGAGTTTATGAATACCGTTGCTGTCCGACACCGTGTCCGAATTTCAATAAACAGCCTGTCGCTAACCATCTCCGACAATTTCATTACTCCAATCAAGCGCACGAATTAGAAACCCAGAGCGCGTGCCTTCATCTGAAAGCGTCTTGAATCTAGTTCGGATCATGCCAGCAGCACTATACACGATTACTTGCGCTACGATGGCATAGATTGCATTCGAAAATTCTGTTCTATCATTTCAGGTTTACTATACCAAGAATTCATTATTAATATACGTATATAAAAGCGTTGTAGCAGTGGATATATGTTAGGCAAGAAATGGAAAATGTAATACAATAGAATTTCCATTTATATATTTAAATATTCGAGCAACCCTAACCTGAAGATATTGCTGGGTTTTAATTAACGTTGAACTTGAGTATCAGAATAAGCTAAATGTGACGATGGACTGTTGTGTTGATATTATTAATCTCCTCTGTTGGATAATAACTAATAAGTTACAGTTTAAAACAAGTAATATAAAAAAAAAATTTAAGTCAATTCCTACTTAGATCAGCAAAGAAAAATTTTATTTTTTAGCTACTTTTTATTAAATAGTTACAATTAATATAAATATGTATATACATAGGACAGAATCACAATATTAAATGGTAATTAATTTTTATTAATCATCATTAAAGTATCGTATTTCGCCAAAAAAAATCGTGTATATAAATTTTTAGTTCAACTGAATGCTTTTTAAAACGTGAGAAAACAACCTTTTTTAAGTTTTGACGCAAGTCGCCAAAAAAAGGGTCGCTGTCGCCAAAAATAATGCCAGCGTGGTTTTTATTTGTAATTTTTTAAATAATTAGTTTTAATAAATTAATTTTTATTAAATTTTAAAATTTAAAATTTTTGTTTTGTCATCCAAAATAATCATGTATATAAAAAATTTCAGCTCAATGGAGGCCTTAAAATGTATTTTTTCTACGATTGAAAATTCCACGAAGATAAATAAATAAATATATAAAAGTGTGGCTAATAGTAGAAATAAAATAAAGGGAAAACGAATTTCAATTTAAAAAAAAAATGATTAACGCGCAAGAAAATTAAGTCACTGGGGTAAAAACGTGGGGGATTTTATATCAAATGTTATATTTCTTACTAGTTCTATTCCGAAATGTGAAATTGTAAAAATGTAGTACAAAGAACCCCACACCCTTACCACAATGGCATAATTTTTGTTAATCATTTTATTCTTTTATTAAAATTATTTTTTACTTTTAGTTGATTAAACCCTAAAAGATGTTTTTGTTTTTTTAAAATACTTTATTTTTCATTTTTAATTGATCTACTAAAAAGGGGTATTTTAGTTTTTTTAAAATATCATTTTTTCATTGATGAATTAATCCAAAAGCGTCATTTTTAGAATCTGGAATACCCATTACATCCAATCAGCGTCGATAAGGTATGATTTTTTCATAGACGAGACTGCGTTTTATTTCCACTTTCAGAAAACTAGACAATTGTTTATATTATGGTAAAGAAAAGCTGACGAAAGTTTCGCTTAGGCTGTAACTTAATCTTTAGTCGCCAAATTCGAAATGGAATCTGGAATGAGTCGCCAAATCTGAGAATAATATAATGAATTGGTCACCAAATCTAGAAATCGTTATTCCTGATAATCCTGATCAGGACAATGGAACAAAATTCTGAAATTGTTGTATTATCATATCGGTCCTTGACAAGTGTGTAAAATTTCGATTAATCTGACCTTTTAAAGTGGGTAAAATCGAGCTCAAAGCTTTCGTTACATACAAGTGAAGTTTATAAAAGCGTGTTAAAAATGAATTTAAAAACTTATAGACTTAAACTTTGTGTATATGGATTAATTTTTAGAAAAGCCAGCATGCAAGTGCAGTTATACCCCGAAGTTACGCAATAGTTGGAACTGAGTGATAAACGTGAAGTCGAATTCACGTTAGTCGGAATAAATACCGCATATCTATACATATTACTATAAATACATATTCCGCATATAAATACATATCATTTTTTTCTTAGTTGAGCCGGAGACGAAAGAAAATAATAATTTAGAAAAAAAAATGTTTAATACAATTTTAGATTATACCAGCGTTTCTCAAACTGTGGGGCGCACCCCCTAGAGGGGCATGATAATCGTACCAGGAGGGGGGGCGAGCCTATCAAAAAGTTAAAAATAAAAGATTACTTAAAAAAATTATTTACTGAAAAGTAGCAAAACAAAATATATTGACATAATAAAATATAAAATACATATTTACGTTGATATAATATACTTATAAATGTGTATCAGTACCACACAATGTATTTGATTATTAATTCATCCATACTAAATCAATAACAAGTTTAATAATTGCTAGTGACTCCAAGGGATTGTCGTATACAAAACTTAATAATTATGTTGATAATTTGTATTGTTTATAATTAAAATCGTACTGAAGCTTTAGCGTCGAAGTACATTATTATTGCATTTAATACATTGTTACTATATGGACGGATGCGCGATGAAAATTATGATTGAAAATTGGATCACAAGTACTGAAAGTTTGAGAAGCACTGAATTACACAAATACAAAATCGCAAGAGAAGTTATTTTGATTCATAAGAGAATATTAGATAAAATCTAGCAAAGTAATCTGCCGGCTCAAAGATTTTTTCCCCTCGAAGTATGCAACTATTTTTTTTTTCATTCCTTGTTTTGTTGAAAAAATTCTCTACAGTCTATATTTTCTAAAATTTATAACCCTTTTTCAATAAAACTGAGGCCTTCTGTCAAAGTCCCAACCGTCATTCGATCTTCTGATTGAACTAGATCTAGAGCAGTGCTTCTCAAACTTTCACTATTGGCGACCCAATATTTAATCATTATTTTCATCACGCCCCCCTCCACACAAGAACAATGTATTGAATTAATACTACATTTTGACACTAAAGCTATAGCATGGCATTAATCTCATAAGCGCCATCGACGTAGATAAACGTCTCGGTCAACCAAAATCATGATTGCCCCGGACGTATATATACGTCTTTCCTATGTACGATCCTTTCTGTGCACTGCTTTCCATAAAGTTATTCCGAAGGCTTTGGAATGCAATAAACAGACCTTGACAGTGTTAACGAAGGATTTACTTATTTCAGAGGATTTCTTGATTTCTTCTCCTCCCCCAACACATCCCATCCGCGCGCTTACGTAGAAAACGGTGGCAATGGGGAGCGAATCCCGTAACTTTTAATCGGCAATTAAGGGATTAATTATAAACCGTTCTAATTATCAAGATAAATATTAATTTTTGGATATAATTTTTTATATGGCAAGCCCATGGTGTCACTGGTAACTATTAAACTTGTTCGTAACTTAGTATTGTTAAATTAATTGTAAAATACATTCTCTAGCACTGATATATTAATAAGTGTATTATATCAGTGTAAAGGCGTATTTAATTTTTTATTATGTCAGAATATATTTTATTTGTTAACTTCCCATAAATTAATAGCTTTCCTAAATAATTTTTTATTTTCGACTTGTCAATATGCTCGTCAATATGCCCAACTATCCATCTACCTCATTTACTAGAATCTAAGCCGCACTATTTTTCCAGTGTTGATCGAATCAATGAAACAAAAATATTCATAAGAAATTAAAGAAATTTATTACTAAAATTTCAATTTTTTTAAAAAAAATAAACAAAACGTTTAGTGAGTTTTTGGAAAATAATCTGATAATTTTCTTTGCATTGTCTTTTTTAGCATCAAATTTGCTGACAATTGTCAGCAAATTATTCGATGTCACCCATTTTTGTTATAAATTTCACCATTGGAATGTGTGTCTAAATAACTGAGAATACTTTTCATGGGGATGTGGGAACAGAAGCTGTATTATTCATTTCATTTTTGTCTTCGGAATCTGCATCAATGATATATTTTGAGCTTTGAACAAACTTCAAAATGTCTTTTATCTGCAATATTTGGGGATGTACACTTGGCAGAGACGTAGCTACCGCCGTATCAGCCGTATCAATGATACGGGGCCCCCAAACTACAGGGGGCCCAATATGTGTAACTACAGTCGCAATAACAGGATTCTTATATCTAAAAAAGGGCCCCGAAAGAATTTTAATACAGTGCCCACTCAGAACTAGCTACGCCAGTGCTCATTGGCATCATCTGCTTCAACGAATTCTTCAGATGATACATTAGGACAGTCCAATCCGACTGGTGTTTTTTGGAATTTTATTCATTTTCAGAAAGTAAATCTTTTCGTGTTAAGGTATCCGACTACGTTCGGAACCGTGATTTTAAAAAAGCACATAAATGGATAATTTTCATGATATTTAGTGTCACTTAGATTAGAATAAATGCACAAAATTATTTTCAATCATTTTGACAAAAAAAAATTATTTAAATACAACATTTTGACAAAAAATGAACATAGGATGACCTTTTTTCAAAATGTTCTCCTGTTTTGAAAAATGCTTCTATTATAATAATGTTTTGCCTGTATATAGTTCAGACCTCTTTACAGAGGCTCAACTATGATTTTTGAAAAATTCACATTATTTTCAGAGTTACCACCCATTGAAATAATTATTTTTTTTTCTCCTTTTTCTCCGGATAAAACCCATCCAAGTTAAATTAAAAAATTTTTTGGGGGGGTCTGAAAAAATCTATTATAAATGGAAATTTTTAAATGGAAGATTTTTAAAATGGAAATATTTTGAAAATTCATTTATGTTATTTTGTAAAATATTTTAAAAAAATTTTTATTTAATTTTAAATTAAAAAAATAATATATAAATTTCAATACATTTAAAACAATTAACCTTTTATCCCTTTGAAAACTCAGGTTCGAAAAAAAATCAACCTTAAGAGTTTGTCATGAAAGAATAATCATGAAAAATATTCTTTTAACTTCGCGTGGATTTTCGCCGTTTTTAAAAATTTAATTAATTCATATATTTTTACGTGATAATGTATAATTGTTTTGCAGCCAACAAAAATTACAATTGGAAAATTTGAACTTAGAATAATTTTCCAAATTTTGTTCTTTTTTGTAAAATTCTTCTATAGTATTAATATTTTTCCTGATTCAGCTCAGACCTCTACAGAGGCTCAACTAAATTTTTTAAAAATCAAAACTCGAAGTCGGTTTATCCATGTTTTACAAAACAGAAGGAGAAATTTTAAGAAAATACGCCGATAATTATTTCAAATGATTGTAACTCTGAAAATAATGTGAATTTTCAAAAAACATAGTTGAGCCTTTATACAGAGGGCTGAGCTATATACAGGCAAAATATTAATAATGAAGTATTTTCAAGAGAACATTTGGAAAAAAGGTTTTTTCTAAGTTCATTTTGCAAAATATTGTATTTAAAAAATTTTTTTGTCAAAATGCCGTAAAACAATTTTATATATGTATTCTAATCTGTGACACTAAATATCATGACAATTATCCATTTATAGCTTTTTTAAAATCACGGTTCCGAACGTAGTCGGATACCTTAAACGCATTTCATGGTAGAAGGAACAAGCTAAGAAAAATGAATTTTCTATAAATGTTGCCTTAGTTTTCAAAAAAAATACAAAGTTTTATGTAGAAAAAAAATACATTTATTGCATGCTACAAAAAAATATTCCTTTCATGCGTATTTTATTAAATTCGTTTTTCTTTTCTTTTTACTTTACTTATTTTTTTCATTTTATAGCAGAATAATGCAAGAAAAATCTAAATTTTACTACTATTACATAATCTTATTAAAAATGATTTTTAATCTTGTAATTCTCGCAATTATATTTGCTAAATAAGGTTACATTCTAATTTAATCAAAACTAATGAACTCTCTTATTTTCTACAATCTTTTAGGAATTATGTTATCTAAACAATATCAGCATTTTCTGAAGTTCATAGAATATGCAATTTTATAAAATAATCTTACAAATTCTGTCTATAAAAAATAATACTAAATATTAAAAAAAAATTTTCTTTTCCCTCAAAAAATATTTAATATTTTATCCAATTCAGAAAAATAATTCTGATTAATATTCAATGTACTTATGTAAAAAAAAATATTTGTATGCTTTTTTTAGTTTATTAGAAAATTTGAATTTCAAGACAAGATTATGTATTACTCTCTCAAGACAATATCTAATTATCTTATTATATTATTTCAATGCAATAACTAATTTAAGATGAAACAGAATGACGCTGTTTATTTAATTATAGTAAATTAAGTTGCATACAAGTATGTAAATAAATACCCGATTAATCAAAATATTTATCCCTTATCTATTGGTTATCATAATTCATTTTAAATAAACCGTGTTGTACAGAAAAACGTTATGGATATACGAAAGACCAGAAAAATGGTTTACTATTTTCTTGGCGAAAATTTAAATGATGTGTTTATTCACTTTCGTAATAATAATATAACTGTATATTGATTTTATTTTGTTACTTCAAAAAATTCCATATTATATTAAATGATACTATTCTTTCCTTTTAATAATTTATTTTTCATTTTAATAAACTATATTAGTTATTCAAATAAACTATTAAGACAATAAATTAGGGATTCTATACAAAAATAACTAAAGTACTGAAAATAAAGACCGAACATTAACCCTCTAAGCGGTCTGCACTTAAAGTCTTGCCATTCTGAAAATGCTTCAAAAATGAACCGCACATATTTTTTTTTTGCTTTCAGGTGGGGTTCTCAAAAGCGGTTGAGCCGTATTTTTAAGAATGCGGTTCGGCCGCTTTTGGGAATCTTGCTTGAAGACAGAAAAAGCATTCTCTGGAATGGCGGAATTTTACCTGCAGACCGCTTGGAGGGTTAAACGTAAGGGGTGCGTGTATATGTGTGTATGTACATAATAATAATAAATAAATAAAAGAGTTGTCGGACATCTGAAATATCCTAGAAATCAGAGAAATCTTCAATTGAGCTAAATGGAAAAGAATTATGTTTTCTGATGCTGGCATTGACAAATGACTGACAAATAGGGTTAAATATGCATTTTTGTGTTTAAAACATCAAGTAATATTTAAAAAAAAGTAAGTCAATTCCTACTTCGTTAAAAAAAAACTTACTGGCGCCATCTGTTGCAGATAAATCTAACTTTGTCAGAAATAACGCAGAATAAATTTAAAATTTGAAAATAAAATTTAATTAATGAATTAACATTTGAAATCAAGTCTCATTACAAATTTTAAAAAAAAAGTATTTAAACTTCAGTGTATGAATAAAAAGTATTTTATTAACGATTGAAAATTTGAACAAGATATATATATATATGGGGGGAGGGGGAACTAAATAGTAAGAATTGAGAAGTCGAGAGATTTTTCTTTTCTGATTGTATTAAATATATTCAGAGAGTAGATAAGTGTGTTGTTTATAAACTTTGTTTGAAATTTAATTTTCATTTTAAATCGATGAATTACATGATTGTTTTAATCGTATTTATTAATCTTGCATTTAAGAACTACTCTAGGATTATGTGTACGTATTTCAACCATGTGTTTGTAGACCTTTACCTCTCAAAACCTAAAAGTGACTAGATACTTTCCAATTTCAACGAAATATAATAGTCTTCCTTGAATGAAATTTGATATTTTATAGAGAAAAGTTTCTTATTAATGTCTTGTTCGGTTCTAGACAAAACTAGAATAAGTAATTTAAATAAAAAATACAACTTTAAAAAAAAAAGGTAACTTAAAGAAATATATATCAAAAGTGGTCGAACACTGCAAAAACATTTTTTAACAAAATGTATTGAAGCATTTTGGTAATTAATACATAATAGGATATCTTTGAGTACCATCAGTCGCTTTTAAGCGACTGGGCTTTGAATTCACTAAAAGCTTTTATAATTTCTTCATAATGTTTTATACTTTCCTGTCCCCTTTTTGGTGATAATTATTTTGAGTTCGCTTTTCATTTTAAGGACGTTTTGTTCTACTATGATTTCCATTCTCTATAAAATTAGGCAACTTGATTTTTTCCGGTAAATAAGAGGTGGTCTTAGAACTTCTAGATAGTTTATAACAATTTGAGGCGATTGTTCTGCACCATGAGCTTAGTTGTTGGAAAAAAAAATTGTTTCTGATAGCCCAATTTGTGCCTGATAAGTGTAAATTGTCTTTCAAAATATTTAAAGGAAAGTCATGAACAATTACGCAATTAATAAATACCAAATTATATAGCCTTGATACTGACATTCATTTAATAAAAGCATCTCTCCTCAGTCAACCTTTCCATCTGAGATCTTCTAAGTTCCTTTCATTTTTCCCCTTCTTTTTATTATATGGGGCAGGGATGGCGAACCAATGGCACGCGACACAATATTTTGAGCACTCACCGTTCAAAATAACAAAGTTCACTATGAAGTATTACGAACAAACTAGAGTGATCGGTCGAGGGATGACGGACAGTGGCGTAACATACACCTCCGAAAACCTCGCATCGTGGAAAAAGGCAGGACTCTAGAAAGCCCAAAGGTTATGGCTTTTCAATCTTTTGCAAGACCTGGATTGGGGCCCAAAACCTGACTTTACACGGGGGCTCTAATATTCTTCGTTACGCCACTGGTGGCAAGGATTTGATTCCAGACACATTTAGCTATTTGAAGAAGCTGGCTTATGCCATTTTAACCATATTTTCATCTACCTATGCTGGTAAGTCATTATTTTCAAAGATGGATAATTTTAAAGACTCCCTTAGAAACCGTTTGGCAGATGACTCTAATTCAACATGCAATCTGCTAAAAGTAACATCTTACAATCCTAATACGAGTTATTTGTCATCTAATCTGCAACAACAGAAGGCACACTAATGTTACTTTAATTTGAATTAAACATTTTACTAAAACGTTTACTACTATGTAGTGCAAAATATATTTTTTGTTGTAAATAAAGAGTTTTGAGTTGTTAGTATTTAGTTTTATTATTTTCCCAATAATCACAAGTTAAATCTATTTGAAGACACATCTGTGCCTTATTAAGCATTTCTTTAGAAAAAATGGCCCGTTGATCTATAAAGGTTCTCCCCCTCCCCGATATAGGGAGTCTGAAGGAAGGTTATTTCTCACTTACGGTTTTTTATGTTCAATAAAGAAAAGATTAAAGTTTCTGTTTGATGAAATGCAAACTAGATGGTACAACTTCTCCGTTTTTCAATATACTCGTTTCAAAATGGTTTCACGGCTAGTACAAGCGCAATATGTAGCATAGCTTATTGAATTTACATCTGCAACACATGTACAGCGTAAATAGAGCGCCACAACCCTGGAGTTAGGAAATGAGAAATAGTTCCACGGGTGATGGATTAAAAGAGGAAGTCCAATAACATGGTTATCTAGATCTCTAAACATAACACCTTTGGCCATTGTTTACCAGTCATCAATTAATAGCAATGATGAAATGAAAAGTCAAATTACAGTAGCCATTCAGATTGCTGATCCTGGAATTCTTCATAGAAAGTGGCCTAGAAATCTCGTAAAGATTCAAAGTGTTGCGCGCAACCAATAGTGATCACATTGAAATCGTGAAATAAACCACTGTAAAAAAACTTAGATATTGAAGGGAAGTCATACTTTTTGGACACCCGGTATATCGATTAAAATTAAAAATGTCAACATTCCTCTCATCTGTACAATAGCGTCTCCGCATTAGACGAATACTATACGACAATACATGTCAATTTTGAAGCACGGTGATGAGCAAAATGGCCAAAAGGGTCATTGTATTCTTCAAAAAGAGACGGCGTATTCTTCTTTCACGCCTGGGGACAAAACAGATGTTGAGCCAATTCTGGAAAAATTTTTGATGTAATCACACCTATTCCTTCTCCGACACCCAGATGGTTTACAGTTGCAACGATTTATAGAAGAGACACTTCTGTTGAACTGCTATCCATTATTTCGTTCCTTCGCACATGTGGGCCGCGAAGTACTTGAAAGATAGGAATGTCGGCCTGTTGTGAGGAAGACATACCCAGGAGGGTATTACGAGTATCAAAGTGGCAGGTCGATATACAGACCCTCCAGATAGTGTATGACGTTACGGTGACGTAGTGATCTCAGTCACGATGGCCGTCTCAATGAGCCATTAGAGTTGGGTCCAAGACAAGGATGCTGGGAGCAGATTCGCAACGTTCGCCAATCAGAAATTATTGGGGGTGTGAAAGAGGCCCACCTAGGGGATTTAAAGAGTCGGTTTGGAAGATGACGAGGATCTTCTTCATCTTCGGTGTACAAACGAAAAAAGTTGTGGGAGGAGCTGCAGCCAAGGGTATCAGGAGATTAAGGAGCTACGAGGAAATCTTGAAGATGGAAAAAAGAAGCTGGTGAGGCAGCAGCACCAGTGATTGATTTTGGGCTGTACAAGGAAATAGGTTGCGGGAACAGCCTCACCGGGGAGACTATCATCTGAAGATCAATGAACATTGATCCGGACTTGAACTTCTCTCCAGTGAAATGTTGAGAAAGCTAGAAACATTAACATGGAGTCTAATTTTTTAAAAATTAATTTATAAATAAAATGCCTTTTGGCCAAAAGCTTTGGGGTCTCGCTACCAAGAAATGAAGTAATTTTGAGGGCTCACGATGCTACAGTACATAACAAGGGTTAATTCTATGAGATATTAGTTTATTTATCACTGGTTTTGAAAAGGAAAGTCTGAATTTTCTGTCCTTGTTCGGACTTAAATTTTTCTCTCTCCCGAAACGGCAATTTAATCTTGCTGATCTTGTGCTCGTTGATGAGTTTTAAATGAAATTTAAGAGGAAAATTGTCTTTTGAATTCTGTAGGAATTTTAATAATTTTTAAGCATAGATCCAGCACAACTTTTCTATTAATACATTTTTTATTACGCCGAGTTAGCATTGCCGGAAATCCATTTCTCTCGCTTCTGATTCCGTTGTATATTTAAATGAAGAGTAAAAACGTGGAACGTGTAAATTGTGGAATGTGTGAATGTGTAAGTTACAGCATTTTGAAGTAAAGTACATTTTTAAGAAGAAAAATAATTGGTTATCGAACGTGTCGTTCATCGTTACCTAACGATTACGACCCATTTATGGTACAAAGTAGAATATTCTTAAAAAGCTTACAAGTTAATGTAAGTCAAACGATTATTTAAACATCTCACCATAGTATAAAAATAAAGAACTGAGAGGGGAGGGGACGCTTGTTAATTTCTTAATAATGCAATTGATACATTCATTCGAAAATATTTTGATGTCTGGTTATTTATGTTGCGTTCGTATTAGTTTTCTGCTTGCTTTTTTATGTTTTGTTTAAATTAATCAGCTGTTTATAAACACATTATACTAAGTTTTATTATTTTCAGAAAAACTTTCAGAGAATTCTTTTTGGAAATTTCCTGTTGCTTTTCAGGTATTTAAAATCTATGTTTTTGCGCTTTGGTTAGTTGATAATTGTTTTACATTTTTGCATTCATTTTATGGTCGTCATTTCTTTGAATTCGTATATTATTCATGCTATACTATTATTCATGATTCGTTTACGTAATACTTTGATAATTTTTCAACGTTATTTTGTTCGTTTAATCATATATATATATATATCATATAATATATATATCATTCATTTATTATAAAGTATACTTAGTAAACTCTTTTCTTTTGGGTGAGGAACGTTTTCTATTTGACCTACCAGGTTGCAGAGAGGAAGAATTGGTACTATGAGTCTAGTTTAACCCCGTGTATTCGACCCTCAGTTTGAAATTGATTTTTTTTTTAACTCCATCTGTGTATTTTTTTTAATTTATTTATTTATTTATTCTTTGTCTTAGCTGATTTTTCTGCCTCAATTCACATATTGTTTTTGCTTTATTTTTCAAAATATTTTGATTAACATTTTAAAAACACTTTTCTGCGTACATTTTTATATGTACAGTATGTACAATAACTTCTAGAAATGAACTGTTCGTTAAATTAAAGAATAAATGTACTTAAAAAGAAGTAAAGAAGTGAATATGAATGAAGTAGTTAATAAACGAAATGTGTGTTTGTGTGCGTTATTTAAAAAAATATTTCTTTTCTCTCAACTCGAAAATGATTAACATTCATTTAGTAAGAATTCGTACATGTAAAATAAAATGAGATATGCTTTCAGGTTATTAAAAATAACTGTTATTTTGAGTGTTCTTTTACTTTTTTTTTATATTTAATTTGAAAAGTATTCTACGAAGTTGCATTTTCAAGAATAATGTGAAAATAAGATATAGATGTACAAAAAGTACACAACTTACAAAATAGTATTTTTAATAAAATGAGTCTAGAAAATGTATATCTAATGAAATAATAAAATCTTTTTTAGACGACATAATGATCAAGTTTCTCCTTTCTTCCTTATATATGTACATATATATATTCGGTTTTTTTCTTTCAAATATTTCAAGAAATTTTTTTTAAAAAATATGTAAAAACAATGCAAATTTTCTAATTACGTCTTTGATTTATGAGTTTAGATTATTAACGGTGAAATCTTTTAATATGAGAAAGAAATATTAGTATTGTAATTTCACAAAATATTATTAAAACATACTTTCAAAAATGTTCCATGATAGTTAAAAAAAACAAAAACACACAGTTCACCTTTTAAAAATATTTTAAGATTATATGAATGAACATTTAATAAAAATAACCTTCAAAATGTGCTTGAAAAACAAAGAAGCTTGAAAAAATTATTTTTTACCTAAGATGTAAAAACCTCTAAAAATTCTTGTTACACATTTCGTTTTGATAACGCTTTCTTCGTAGATTTTGACACCAGCCTGTGTTTCAAAATTGTATATGATATCTAACAATGTATTTTTAATTTAAACCTCTTTTTCAAAAATGTTAAATGAAAAAAGTTTCGAAACAAATATTACAAATAGTGCACGATTTTAATTAAATTATTTGAATCGTGTAATTCATTCCAAAGCATTTTTTTTTTTTGAAAAAAAAAATAAACGTAAACATTTTTAGAACATAATTCATTTTTCAGTAACCACTTAAAACTCTTAAAAAGAGGAAAATTATGAATTTAAAAATACCTTGTCATTCTATTTTGTCAGAATTGTAAAAAAACTTTTTTTCACTGTTATGAAAATTAACATATTAATACTTGTTTAGAATTTTTGTTTTGGGCTGGAATAAAACATATCACAATGAATACATGATCTAGCTAAATTTTACAAAGCTAAATTTACAAAGTAGCCTAGCTAAATTTACAAAGTAGAATTATTATATATTTTAATAAACAGACGCTTTAATCTGTTTTTTAATGTTTTTAATGAATTGAATGTTAATATTTAACGTATTTTTCGTTTATTTGATCTAAACTTTTTAAATGAAAGTTATCGCTTGGTGTAACCGTTTCTAACCGTAATTTTCTTTTCATTCTATTTCTAATTCTCTGTCTCTCTTTCTGGTTTTTTAATTAAAACTTAGCTATTGCCTTTCCTATGTATTATTTCATAATAACAATTTTTTTTTAATATTTTGTTATCGATGCGTTAACTATGAAGCAATCTAAACAAGCAAAAAAAAAATTATTTGTTTACATTTTTAGCTATGTTCAAAAAAAATAACTTACTGATAGCACGATTTTTTTTCTTGCGGTCAAACAGTATAGCAAATGTTCCATAAACTAGCTTTAAAGTAAAGATGACTGCTATTAAAGCTCAAAAATCCTTATCATAACATTTAATCTACCAAATAGAGGAAGAATATTAAAATGCATTATGGCTCCATGATGTAAAAAGCG
>BMAV01011625.1:0-84938 GCA_019973955.1 Trichonephila inaurata madagascariensis | reverse complement strand
AAGCTAGTAGAAATGTATGAGCAAGAACAAGACATTAAGTCTTTAAATTTATTTCCAACAGAAGATCGAATGACGTTTGGGAATTTGACAGAAAGCTTCAGTTTAATTGAAAAACGGTTACAAATTTTACAAAATTTAGACTCCAACGAAGAGCGTATTTCTTCAACAAAACAAGGAATAAACAAATTATTAGCGTGCTGCGAGAAAATTTTACAAGAGAAAATAAAATATTTGAACCGCCAGATAACTTTATTAGATTTTATGAAACCTTCACCATCAAAGTAACTGCGGTTTGTGATTTTGTATTTGTGTTATTTTGTATTTTATAAAACATTTTTTTTTGCCTTCGACCCCAATTAAAAATAATTTATATGCGAAATTATACCCCGACTTACGCGGTTGTCACTCAGTCCCTCCTATCGCCTAAGTGCGGGGTATTACTGTACTCGCATATAAATATTGTAACGACTTGGCACATAGCGCACTAGGAGGCTTGGCACCTAGCGCACGATAGACTAGAAAGAGGGCGCTGCTGTGAACCGTTTTGGCCATTGAGCGGGAAGGAGAGAAGAAGAAGAAGGTGCTCTCGAACGTGAAAACGGAGCAAGACTGTAGTTCAGTGGCGCCCCCCCCCGGGGGGGCGCCCCTGGGAGATTAAAAATTTAATTAAGTATTTGTTATTAATGATTAATTTTATTAATGCTAATTATTTATTCAATAATTAGTTTTTTACTGTGTTTTGTTTCCGAAAATCGACAAAATTAAAAGGAGCATGATACAAGATTTGTGAACTTTCGACCTCGGCCCCCCCCCCCCCCTTGAAAAATTCCTGTGTGCGCTACTGCTGTAGTTCCCTATGCAATTTATAATTATAAATAGAGTTGTAAATATAGTGATGTGCTTTGAAGGAAATAATAAAAACGGTAAATCCGGTAAATAAGAATCATGTTTAATTCAATCACAGGAAGATACAACAATATACTCACATATTATTCGGAACCTAGAAATGCTGCATCATATCTTTGGGATTGATTACTTTTGTGCATAACCTGTTAACAGGAATGTCTTAAGACGTGGGCAAACTGGGCTCGACCTCAGAGGGTCCTCACTTCGTTCTCGACTTGGCCTCAATAAGATAATGATCCAAACAAATTTTAATCGTCAAATGTTTTACCTGGATATATTCTCTAAAAATTTAGGAATTTCGAACTGAGTGCTAACTGGCAACAATAACAAAATTGTACTAATGTCCCTTCGTCTGGGTCTAGGCCAACAGTACTCAACCTGCGGCCCGCGGGCCACATGTGGCTCACCGGGGTTTTTTAAGTGGCCCGCCCGGTTGTGGTCCATTGCTCTGAGAAATTTCTTTATTTATGAAAATTTGGTGGGAAATTCTTCGTTAAAAAATCAAATATATCAGTTTTCCTTTTTGCTGTTGATGTCATTTGGGTGCGAATTGGTATGTTAAGTAGCGACCATTTTATGTAAGGAACTAATTTTTAACTCTTTCCTATATTGCAAGTGAAAAATATTCGAAGAAAAAATATTGTTTCAAGACGATTGGGAAGTTGACTATTTTGTAGTGAAAAACAAGCATGGTTCAGTAATAGTTTGATTTGTCATGAAAGGGGTGTGTTTAAAAAATACCAATAATCAGGAATCATTCAATGACACTTTTCCTCGAAGAGAAGATCTCTTTCAAGAGGTGATAAATAGGCTATCTTGAATAATCTTTACAACAGCAACAAAGTGTTTTGTCAGTGGTAATATCAAAACGATAACAAAGGCACCCTATGAAATTTTTATATTATTGTTAATCATATGAAACCGTTTACTGATGCAGAAATTGAGAAGGTGTAATTCTTAAATGCTTCCAATTTAGAAAAATTTAGTGACAAAAATAAAAAAATGTAAAAATAATAATTTAAAAAGCAAAATAGGAGTTTTAATATTTTGATCAATTTCTACATTTTAAATTTTCTATGTAACCTTGGTTTTAAAACACTTCTCTCCCTCCCCCCCTCCATTAATCCTCATGTTGCGGCCCGCGTGAAAGCGCCATAATATGTATGCGGCCGGCGTGAAATAGCTAACATATGTTTGCGGCCCGGCAGAAAAAAAGGTTGAGTACCCCTGCTCAAGGCGGAGGTTGAGTCGGTTTGTGAAATTGTGAGTCATGCACATATGTAATGGAAAAGAGTTTGTACTAGTATTTGTCAGAGAATGCTATATATACACTGTCTACTTGAAAGGGTTGCGGGTAGTGGCGTAACATAAAACCCCTCAACCCCCACATCGCTGGGTGTCCAATGCCTGGCTGGTGTCAGGTACGTAACATTTGTAAGATCCGGCTTGGAGCCCAGAATCTGATTTTGCAGGGGGGCTCTAATATTCTTCGTTACGCCACTGGTTGCGGGTGAGGCAAACTTTTACACAAAGGACCGGGTCCTCAAAAAGTCACAGACGCCACTGATTATTATTTTTAAAAAAAGAGCCGTTAAAAACTTTCCTTTAAGTAATAAAAAAAGCAGAAATCTTTATTCAGGACTCAAAATCCTTTAAAAGCATTGCAACAAATATGCCAACTAGAGGAAAAATATTTTCAAATGAGCATCGGTTTGTGGTTTGCGGTTTTCGCTCATAAAAATAAATAATGTTTTCCCCCTTTTAAATCATAAGCGTTTGTAATTTAAGAGCTGGGTGAAGAGAGATGTATTAATGCGAATGGTTATAAATGAAATTACTAAGTTCGATATAAAAAAAATGCTGCAACAACAACCTTAAATTATTTTAGGTACGTTATGTAATCCCTTTGATTTACATTATTGTGAATAATCTCATTTTTGTAAACACAAAAAAAATTAGATTTTTAAGTTATCCGACTACGTTCGGAACCGTAATTTTGCAAAAGCGTATAAATGGATAATATTTATGATATTTAGTGTCACTTAGATTAGAAAATGTATATAAAAATGTTTTAAGAATAATATTACAATAAAAAAATTATTTAAGTACAATATTTTGACAAAAAATGAACATAGAATGACGAATTTTCAAAATGTTCTCCTTTTATGAAAAATGCTTCTATTATAATAATATTTTGCCTGTCTATAGCTCAGACCTCTGTACATAGGCTCAACTAGAATTTTTGAAATATATAGCTTAGAAGTGGGTTTATCCATGTTTTACGACAACAGTAGGGAGAAATTTTAAGAAAAAAACAACGATAATTATTGCAATTGGTGGTAACTCTGAAAATAATATGAATTTTTCAAAAATCACAGTTGAGCCTCTGTACAGAGTCCTGAGCTATATACAGGCAAAATATTATTATAATAGAAACATTTTTCACAAAAGGAGAACATTTTGAAAAAAAGTTATTCTAAGTTAATTTTTTGCCAAAATATTGAATTTAAATAATTTTTTTTTGCCAAAATGTCTAAAAATCTAAGTGACACTAAATGTCAAGAAAATTATCCATTTATGCGCCTTTTTAAAATCACGGTTCCGAACTTAGTCGGATACCTTAAAAATAATTCAATCATTATAAAAAAAAACAGAAGTTACTTAAGTTTTTCGAAGAAAAATGAATACGTGACTACGTTTAGTTAATATTAAAAATTTGGTTAACAGTTCACAAATATTTTAGACCAGTTCACCGCAACCTTTTTATCGCTGCAGACCGGTCAACGTTTGATAATTTTACCGCGGCCCGCTGAGGGTGGGACACGTTGATTGTTTATATTTCAGATTGTTTTGATTTAACAATTTTAATTTAGTTACATTTAAATATGCCTTCAAAATAAAATATAGTTACACCAAAAATGAATAAAAGTGATTTATAACGTGGAATATAAAGTGATTTCCATGGAAAGTTGCGCAAATCCTAGAGAAATGTACTACTTTAAATAATATGGCAATATTTTAATGTTCTTTAGGCTGCCCGGCACCATTTGATCCACGTACCGATAGCGGTCCACGAACCGGGAATTGTGGATCACTGTTTTAGACTATTTGAAAAAAGTATAACTGAAACTAATAGGTATTTGTTATGTACTGTATGGTTGCTGGATCATGACATTAATGGTTATTGCGCTTTCGTTACATATTTCGCTTATGATAAAAACACTATAATCAATTGTTTATCATTAGAAGCAAAAAATAATGCAATTGGACAATATTCCAGTCATATAGTGTCTTTTTATATTAAGAATGTCTTTGTCAACAATGGCGTAATGGAGAATATTAGGGCCCCCTTGGAAAGTCAGGTTTTGTGCCCAAAACCGGATCTTACGAAGGGCATTACTCAGATTTTGGGCCCCCTAAAGTCCAACACCCCAGCATTCGGGGATTACGGGGGTGTACGTTACGCCACTGTTTGTCAAATGTACGAAAGCCTCGACTAAACGCGGAGCACATTTTCAAACAGAAAAATGTTTCAATTTTCTTGAAAACTTGCAAGTAGGGATTGCAATATCGGACCAAAAATCCAATACCGGTATTCGGTATTTTTTAAATCTTAATACCGGGATACACCGGTTTTAATACCGGTAGTAGAAATTTTAGAAAAAGAAGGAAAACACAGGTATTTTTTTTTTTGTTTTTTTGTTTTTGTTTTATTTGCCAGTTGCTTTTTCAGAGAGGGCAAATTATTATGAGTTATTATTTATGAGTATATATATATAATGAATCTGAGAGAAAAATATTTTGAACCCTAAAGTATGATATGAAAATGCAATGTGAATAACAAACTCAACAATTTAAAATATATCGAAATACTGCACACTTTGTTCAGAACTACAACCTTGTTTGCACAGATACGAATATCAGACTACGAATCCTGCGCGTGTGCAGTATTGCTCTAAGCTGTAATAAGACAGTTTTGGCCCTCCACCTTCAATGATTCTCGTATTTTATCACTTCTCTTATTGTGCAGTGCAACTTTATATCCCCCTTTCTAATTAATTTCACCGGTTAGGAAAACACACAAACAAAAACGTATACTATTTTGCTATGTTAGCAATTCTTGAACATATAATGGAAACAATTTCAAAAGATTTTTAGCAAATACAGTAAGACGCCGCTTAACGCTGTTTCGTTTAGCGCTGTTTCGGTTTAGCACTCTTTTATTTCAACCCGGGGATTCCCCGAAATTGCTCGCAGTGCTACGGGGATTCCCCGAAATTGTAGGTTTCAAAATATGTACATAACATATCCGAAACAGTGTAGTTGTGTTTCTTGTTTAGTGTGGTGCTGTACGGACGCATTTTTATCATTTGAAACATTTGTTGACATTATTGTAAGTATAAATTTATATAATACTATAACGATTAATATAGTGCTAAATATTATGATCTTTAGTTTTTATCATGGGTGATAATGAAAAACAAGAAGAAAAAAAAGCACTCAGAAAAAGCATTTCACTGGAAACTAAAATGCAAGTGATTAGAAGATTAGATTCTGGTGAACGTCCATCTCAAATTAGTGCTGCATTGAATTTGGCAACTTCAACAGGATGCCTTCTTGACAAAAAGGCAGAAAATTGGAAACACAGAATAGACTGAATGATCTGACTGACTTAGAATTTTATTTGTTTTTATATGTATATATTCGTTTATATTGTTTTTATTTTTGTAAGAAATAAATATTTGGTTTTATTTGTATTAAAAAAAATTATTAAATTTAATACCTAACCAATTTTCTATCCATCTTCCCCTAACCCCATTATTTAAATGTTAAGATAGCCTCGTTTAGCGCTGTTTCGCATTACGCTATACTTTGATGGAACGTATCCCCCGCGTTAAGCTGGGTCTTACTGTACCGAAAAACCGGTATTTAAATGAATACCGATAATACAAAATTGTACAAATGGCTCAAAATACCGGTATTCGGTATCCCCGTATTGCAATCCCTACATGCAACATTATACCCTATATATCTGTTTACAACTAAGCGTCTTTAAAATTTCGAAATATTTCATAAATACTTAATTCTTTCTTTCAACACGTAAAAACATAGCTCATTTAGCATTACGGTATTAGAAGAAAAATGCGAAACACATTTTATACGGCAGAGTCCCAAAAACTTGGCCTAATGTGGACGGAAGGGCGGCCGAATTTGTGAAAATGCAGGGTTATCGAGAAAGGAAATTAAAAAATAATGAATACGAGTATTTCTTCAGAAAATATTGTACTGCACTTGTATCTATTGTTTGCTTGAGAATACAACAGAAAATAAACTGCCCAAATACCGTTAAATAAAGAAAAAGGACGTACTTTATGAAGGATCATAAAGATCATTACTACATGAAAATAAAAATTAATGAATACGTAATATAGAGTAATTTACTTGGTCAGACACACTTCAGAAAAATACTTTATGAAGGTTTAAAGCTGTCCATAATGAAAATTAAGTGGTCGACTTTGTGTGTGCTTAAACTATCTACTTAATTTAAAGAATGCTTAATGTCCTGCACCTGGGATTTTTTCGATCTGCAAATGAGTGATCGAGTTATCCGGACTGCCCGGTTATTGAGTGCTGAGTTTTCGGGATTACTGTTCCAGAAAAAATATGGATCAGCTCAGATAAAAATAAGGAGTATGATAAAATATGCTGCTTTTTATAGGATGGCGAAGAATATAAGATTAATGTTGCAGTTCTCTTATATTTGAAAAAACATTCCAAATTCGGATCCTTTTCTTTAACAATAAGTGAAGATAGTCCTTAAGGACTAGATGCTTTTCAAAAAATTTTCTCCTTAATTGCATTCATTCCCAAATCAAGTTTGGAACTCATTCTTGTATTCATTACACTTCTTGTTTTTAAAATTTCTTTGAAATCCTTTAAGTTTCAAGAGTAATTCTTATAAAAAAATTCCAAGTTAGATTTTGACTAGTTTGATCCTTTATTTAAAAGTTTAACATTTCAAGAAACTTTTTTGAATTTCACTAAAAAGAAAGAATACATCGCTGTGAAGTTCAACTTTCTGTAATTATTCGAAATTTAAAAAAAAAAAACCTTTATTTTATATGTGAATATGAATGTGCATCATTTTACGAAAATATTAATTTGAATTTTAAATCACAAGATGCTATTTAAATGTATACAGAAAAAAAGGCGAAAAAATTTTAATATTAATGGGAATACGTTTTAAAAAAGAACTTTGTGCATGATTTTTAAAGCATTCTAGGAAACATTTATAATGAATTTCAAAACGATCTTACTCAAATTGTAAATTTCAAAAAAAAGTTTTCCCTTACAATATATATTCTAAAGGGACACATATGTGTGTGTGTGCAAAGAGGGAAAATATCAGCTCGCTATACTTAGCGATAAAAAATTGTGAAAAACTCAATTAGTGGGTATCAATAAAAAAAATCAATTTCCCTCCCGTTTCGATCTTTTTATATCAATATTTATTTTTAAAATTACATTTTAATATACTAATTTCGATGCAAATTGGATTTAACTTCTCAAACTTTTCTTTCACGTTTTTTTCATTGTATTGAAATTTCTCGTATATGCAAATCTGGCTTTTGTGTATGAAAAGTTACGCCAAAAGCTGGCAACGTAGATTATATGTTTTCCAATATATTATTGACTCAAAAAAAATTCTCAGATATATTCTTCCCATTATATTGATAAATCGGAGGAAATATTTCAAAAGTCTGTGGGATTTATAAAAATCTCAGAGGAAGAAAAGTGAAAAAAAAAAAAATCGATGAATACTATACGTTGAAAACTTGAGAAGTTTAATTTACAAATTTCAAATTTATTTTCTTATATTGAATCACTATATCATTAATTTAAAATAATAAAATATCATCTAGTTCAGTACTTCTTTTTATAAATCCGAATTAATAATTTTCAATTTCAGAGACTTGGCCTAAATGATTTCTATATAGTTAGACTTAATGTGCCATAAAAAAATTAATACTTTATAATAGTTATAAATGCATGAACTATGATTAGATTAATTAATCATTTAAATTGTGCATGCTTGAGAATTAATTATTTTTCCCAAGAATCAAATATTATTTTCTGCTGTAAAAATAAAATGTTAGGAATCTTAAGTGATTTAGAACTTTTTAATTTTTTTAAAAAGAAGTTTAATAATTTTTTGAAAGACGTATACGAATATAAAAATGATTCTAGTCCTGTATAGTTTTCATTTCATACTGTCAAGAGAGATAGAGATTCAAAATTGGGACTTTGTTTCGAAAATCGCCGACTTTAAAGTTTTCTTTTGCTAAAAATCCTTATAACTGATACACTTCTAGACAACTGTAAGGGTCTGTGGATTCGTACATTTCTTATGCTAAAATTTTCTGTGCTATTTTTTGCACTATTTTAAGGAAATAACCAAAATTATTTTTCTTTGTTCTAAAATATATCGTGTACCTATAGGAGAAATAATTCTTATAAACTCTGTAGTTTTATATGAATTTTTATGCAATAAAATATTTTAGTTGCTTTATTATAACTAACATTATAAGCAAGCAATTAAAACTTCCATCTTCAGTTATCTTTCATATTGCTAAAAAGTTTTCGTATCTTTAGATTATCGTTAGATTATCTGTCATCTAAACACGTAGTCTAAAAATTTCTATGCTTGGTTACTGCTCTATAGTTAAATGTTTTTCAACTGCGTTATTCTAATGAAATCTAATAATAAACTTTTCTTTGTTACTGTGTATTTACGGCAGCAAACACGTGTCAAATAATTTCCTTATTTTTAGTAATCACAATTGTATTTATAATCATCGTATATTTGTCTAGATTTATATTATTTTTGAAGTAATATTTTGATTTGAGAGTTATTTTATAAAATTCGTCTTCCCCTTTTGTAAATTTAATTTCAACGTTATTGTATCTATGAAATGTCGTCTGCAAATCGCGTAATTTTATTTTATTATTTGTTGTTAATTTTAGAAACATATTAAAGGATTTGGAAACATTGAAAAGTTGCTCTTTTTTTAAAGTTTTAGAATTAATTCGTTCAGTTTGGAATAGATGATTGATGTTAAGTTTATGTTTAGATCTACAAGTCTAGTTTATGTTTAGATGTTTAGATCTACAAGTCTAGTTTATGTTTAGATGTTTAGATTTACGTTATTGTATGAAAGGAAGCTCATGTTAAAGACTTTTCTGTATTAAAAGACTATTCATGGTTTAATATAAGACTTCTCTATCTGACCTCTACATTTTTCCAACTAATTAAAAATTTTGATTTCGAATTTGCATTTTGAAAACAATGATATTAAGTCAATTTCATTAAAATTTTTAATACTGCATTTGATTATAAAGATAATATAGGTTAAAAGAGTATTTATTTAAAAGAAGGCTAAATATTAAAAAAAGCAGAGATTTACGAAGTCCTCGCTAAATTAATCACAAAGCTTTATTCCCCTTTCCTTTAACCATTTTAAATTCTCAGGTGTAATGTTAATATTAATAATATATTTACATTACGCCATATTTACATTATTAACATATAATATATTACTTTGAATTAAAAAAAATGCATTCGAAAGAACAAAAAATAATGAAGATTTCTCTTTAATTATTCTTTTTCTATCCAATACTTGAAAATACTTTTATGTTTATTTTAATAATCCATTCATGTGCATTTTTAAACCTTTCGAGAAATTCTTAAAATTATTTTCCGAAATCAAAGGACAATTGTAATTTCACACAAACCTTCATTCTTTTTTCTTCATTTGATTGCATTTAATTGTATTTAAAATAATAAACCACCCTAGGTTTGGAAAAAGAAATAGAAATAAAAATTCTGTAGGTATGACATTAAATTGAAGTATTTGAACCAACGAAAGCCTTGACAATTTAACTGAATTAATCACTTGAAATAGTTACACTGAAAATTATTCTGAGCAAGGAAACAGGGAATTTATAAGTAATTAGTTACAAATCTGTGCTTTTGTATATATAAAAAAAGTGAGAATAAGTTCATAAATTAATCAACGGATCATTGAATATGTGTTTTTTATTTTATTTTTAAATCAATGTTTGTTGTAACCGACATTCGCAGTGGCGTACTATCCATTGAATGAGACAGGTAAAGTTTTAATCCATCACCACTGATTATTTAGGAAACTCAAAACAAATTATTGTATAATTTGGCATATAACGCACACACAAATTTACGGATGACGTTATACCTACAGTAGTGCTCATAGAATTTTTTCAATGGGATGGGGGGTCCAGGGTCGAAAAGCCACCATTTTGGTATCATGCTACAATACACTTCCCAACATATTCTTTAGATTTTGTCGCTTTTCAAGAACAAAAACAATACAAAATTAATTAGTGAATAAATAAATAACATTAGTTATTAAATTTAATTATTAATAACAAATACATAATAAATTTTACATAACATATACATAGAATTATAACCAATCGAAAATAAAATCAAGGGCTGGGGGGGGGGGCCCCGGACCCCCCAGAGCCCACCCCCCTTGTGTGCACCACTGTATACCTACGGTATAAAAATAATAGCTTTAAAAACAAGCATTAAAAAATTTAATACTCACCTGCATCTAAATACTGTTTATTTAAAAGAAGTGATGTAATTTCATCATTGGATAACATGAAAAGTTCGCCTTATCATCGGCTTCTGTTTTATTTTTTCACCATCACTGTTACTCCAATCCATAAATAAATTATCATCTTCCGTTCCATCTAAATAGTCACATATACCACACTCCTTAAATGACTTTTGAATTACGATAGGTTTAATTTCTTTTTCCAAACTTTAATTATTCACACTCACAGATTTTTTTAGACCTCAAAAGATAAGAGAATTGCACTTGAATATTACACATTTCTTTGTACAGAAAGGTTGCGCGTTATACGGCGAATATACCTAAAACCAGGGCTCGGAACCGTAATTTTTGTTCGTTTCGGTTTTCCTTCCGGTTCAA
Organism: Trichonephila inaurata madagascariensis; assembly: GCA_019973955.1. Taxonomy (NCBI): domain Eukaryota; kingdom Metazoa; phylum Arthropoda; class Arachnida; order Araneae; family Nephilidae; genus Trichonephila; species Trichonephila inaurata. The sequence goes on along the minus strand of BMAV01011625.1, from coordinate 73,995 downwards.
CTAAAAAAATATATATATCGGTTCAGTTTCGGGTTTCGTTTCGACAAAAATAACGTTCGATTAAGTTTCGAATGTATGAATAATCTTATTTTATGTATATTCTTATCTTAAATTATTCTTCTAGTTCATTTAATTGAATTAAATCTGCTTTCTACAAGTAGTTTCGAGTGAAGCTGAAACAGAAAAGTACTAGTGAACATCAAAACAGGAAATCGAGAAGGTGTACAAGTAATGATGATAATTATAGGGTTGACGTTAAATTAGAAAATATCGATTAATTGGTTACAGTAACAAAATGACTGAAGATATATAGAATCGAAATAATCCTTTATTTTTATTTTTTTTTTCGGTTCAGCTCCGGTTTCCGTTCCGATAAAAGTAAAGTTTTTTTTTTCCGATTTTCGGTTCAGTTCCGTGGTTTGAAGCCCTGCCTAAAACTTAAAAAACGCCGTTTGAAAGTATAGGTGTGCGTCATACGCCGAAATATACGGTAAGTCACAAAGATCGTTTTAAAAAGTTTGGTAGGTTCAAATTAATAATAATAAAATATACTTTTAATGTTTCAGACTTTCTTTCTTTTTCTTCAACTCATCGCAAATAAGTTATGACAGAAAATGCAGTAAAAAAGGTGAATTTTAATTTCTGTTTGTCTGTTAAGTTTCAATTTTGTTGATTTTGTAAGTGACACGTAATGTCTACAAAAAGTAGCGCACACAGGAATTTTTCAAGGTGGGTGGGAGTCCAGTGACGAAAAGTCCACCATTCTCGTATATCATACCTCAATACACCGCAAAACATATTCTTTTGATTTTGTTAATTGTCAGTAACGAAAAACAGTAAAAAATAAATTATTGAATAAATAATTAGCATTAATTAATAAAATTAATTATTAATAACAAATACTTAATTAAATTTTTTCCGCATAGAATTGTATTTAATAAAAAAAAAAATCAAAGGTGATGGGTAGTGGATCGAGACCTGTGGACTTTCCCCTTGTGGGCACTGTTGGTTCAAATTAATAATAAGAAGAATATAATTTTAAAATATTCCAGGCTTTTTTTTCTTCTTCAACTCTTTTTAAAAAAATCATGAAAAAATGTTGTAAAAAATGTGGATTTTAATTTCTGTTTGTTAAGTTTCAATTCTGTTGATTTTGTAAGTGATACGCAGTTTCTACAACCGCTCTTTACAATGCAAGGGGGTACACATAGTGGCGTAACAGAAAATATTAGACCCCCCCACCTGCAAAGTCAGGTTTTGCCTTTAATATTTTATAAACGGTTAAATACGTTCTTGACATCAGTCAGTCTTTGGGCCCCCTAGAACAGTGCTCTGCAAACTTTTTATCACTGCGGACCGGTCAACGTTTGATAACTTTACCGCGGCCCGCTGAGGGTGGGATACATTGATTGTTTATATTTTGGATTGTTTTGGTTTAACAATTTTAATTTAGTTACATTTAAATATGCCTTCAGAATAAAATATAGTTACACCAAAAATGAATAAAAGTGATTTAATGTGGAATATAAAGTGATTTCCGTGGAAAGTTGCGCAAATCCGAGAGAAAAGTACCACTTTGAATAAAATGGAAATAGTTTAATGTTCTTTAGGCGGCCCGACACCATTTGATCCACTGACCGGTACCGGTCCACGTACCGTGGGTTGCGGATCACTGCCCTAGAATACTAGGACCACCCCGCAAAGCGAGAGTGTATGTTACTCCACTGGGTACTCAAATCTCTCTTATTGGAGGAGGGGGTTACAGAGTAAAAACACGTAGATGTAAGCACCAAGGTATAATCTGTACGTCAAAATTAAAAATCTGTTGGTGTATGGAAGCTTAACTCCCCCCCTTGTGTACCCTACTGTTACAATAGGCAGCGATTTCACACAAATTTGTCTTGCATTTAATCATTTATACAACGCATCGGTGCCCATTCTCACTATAAGCATCATTCGCAAAAACAAACAATTGGTAAGCTTCCTCGAGGAAGTTGTTAGCGAGCTGTAAAGATAGATAGGTGAGCGTCGCCTGTGAAGAAAAAAAAACAACCAAAAAAAAAACGCAAACGATAGCGCGCGTTGGAAAAATCGGTTTGAATTGAAGTGAGAAAGAGAGAGAGAAAAAAGATCCTGGGCAGAGGCAGTGCGAGATGACAGCGCTTGGCGACGAAACCTCTGGAAACCCTAATATTTGTAGCAACCCTTGGATCACAGCAGCGTGTGTTCTTCGCTACTCTCCTCGTAGGTGTAGTGTGTCAACGGAGGCCTAAGCAGTAGTGGGGGTCTTAGATCGAGCCGCAGTACCCTTAGTGTAGTTAGGCCGTAGTTTTTTGGGACAACAAAAAAATACAACCAAACGCCGTTGTGTCCGTTCAGTAGTTTGACTACGTGCTTCTACCAAGCGGGAAAAACAATTACACACACAAACAAACTCATATAAAAGAAAATATTATAAACAAACTGCGCCTTCTTGTTATAATTGTCTATTTGAAATATATTCATATATATCTATATATATATTTGATTATATATATACACCACAAACTTTTTTTGCCGGCAAAATTAGTCCGAATCTAGTTGACTAGACATGGAGAATGAAACTCACCAAAATTGTTCCGGTAATCCTGGCCAGAATGATGCCGCTCATGATCCTGGGTATGTAAACAAAGTTATTTTTCCTTCTTTTTTTTTTTTTTTCTTCATACCTTCTTCTAAATGTTCTTTCTTTCTTTGTCTCCTTGCGTATGTGTGTGTTGATATCTTTACTTTCTCTTTAATTATTCTTATAGAAAATAATGCACGTTCGAATTAGATGTTACCGTTGTGATCTGACAACCTTTTTTTTTTTTACCAATTTTTTTTTTTTTTAAATGTTTCCCACCTTTTATTGTTATTTTTATTCCAACTCGCCGTGATTGTTTATTTTTAAATGTGTTAGTGTGTCGTTTGTGCCGGCAGACCGGTCTAAGCGCGAAGTTCTTGATCTTGGAACAAAAAAAAAGAAGGGAAAATAAAATAAAAAAAGAAAAAGTCGTTTGGCGTTTTCATGTTGAAATGCTTAACGATAACCTTCACTTAAGTGAGGTTCAGTCATAAAGGATTCCGTTGTAATGTTTTAGAATAATTCGTAGAAGTTTAGTCGAAAGAACGTGAAAAGTGAGATAAGTATAAAAGCATCTTTGATGCTACAGCCTTTGCTCGATTGTTTTTTCGCTCTGCGATATCGTACCTTTGTTCACTGAAACGTTATCAATAGCTCTGCCGGTTTCCTGTCCTCTGCATATAAACTTCGCAGCTTTGAAGTTTTCGTTTTTAGGCAAGGAATATTCGAATTTCGATAATTTTTTCGCTGCTGTTTCGCGAAGTTTAAGGATTCCTCTAACACTAAATAAATACCTGTTAGTTAAGTGTAATATGTTTTCTACCTACTATTTATTCTCTTAAAAATATTTTTTTTAAATTAAAAATAATTGTAAAAAAATTCCCGTATGACTTCGATATTTTTCATCGTTATCGATGCGAAGACTTTTTCCTGTTTTTCCCGTGCAAACGTTAACTACAGTACATACGTCGAAATAACAGTTTTTCGATAGAATTTTATTTTTATTTTGTAGTTTTGATACCTAATTAGTTATGTGTTTTACATTTTTAGTTTCAATAATTATTAATTTTTTTTTCTTTTTTTTAAAATTTGTAGTTAAGAGAATTGTGTGATGGAAAAATGTAATTAAATTTAATTAGTATTCTAGTGATATGTGTAAAATAAATTAAAATTATTTTAAATTTAGGAAAAGTTCTTCCTAATACATTTTTTCGGTTTAATTTTCGCCCACTTCAATTAATATGTCAAAGTGTTTTAATTTTTTTTTTTTTTTAATTTAGTTCGCAAACTTAAGAAAATATTCAGTTAGGATTTGTTAAAGGGAAAAAAAAGGGAATTTCTTATTAGTGAGATAAATTTGAAATTCTAGAATTATATTAGAATTTCTTTTTGGAAGGTAGGACAAATTTATTTGTCAAAGATACAACTCTCGCAAGAGTATTACGGAGAACGAAATTTGTCATTTTTACGAGACAAGACCAACCACTACGTATTTTTCTCAACTCCCTCAAGATTAAAATGCATTGATTTGTTTTTAATTCTTCAAATGGTTGAAAAATTCAAAAAAATTAATTTCTTTCTCTTTTCTTCTCGTAGTTTACGTCACCTTGCGAAAAAATAGCAACGTTTTTTTTGGTTATCCTCAAATATCTGATTGTTTTTAGAATAGCTTTTAATATTTTAAGAATACCCTGGACGTTTTTGGTTGTTTTAAACTTTTATGTAACCATTTTTTTTCTTCAAATACGACGTTTAGCGTAAAATAAAGTTTCAATCTAAGTAATGTGCTGATACTTAGTGAACAAAAGTGTATTCTGTTTAAATACGGAAATTCTACTTTAATAGTTAATAAATTAAAATATAGTTCATAAATTTTTCATTTGTTCTTCGTTTTAGCATGTAGAAACATGTAAAATAGTTACTGCACCTAGATGAAGAATTACATAATGTATTTTTTATACAAAATAATATATATGAACTGTTTAAATGCAACCATTACATAGCATCGTTCTCTGAAACTGAAGAAAGACTTTTTTAAGTCTACGAATTTAGGGCGCGTATGAATTAACTCAAAAGATACATCAATTAGTTCGATATATTAAATTCTTTTCTAAAATCTTATCTCTTTGGATCTAGATTTTAATAAGATGAGTGATTTTCTCCTGTTAATATATATATAGTTGTACTTTTTTCAAAAAATATTTATTCTATCTACGCTGCTTAAGATTTTTGAAAACACAAGGTAGACATTTTCGCTCAATTCTATGGGCTTTCAGAATTTTTCACATTGTGCCTTATACTTCTACATGATTTCAATTGTATGATAATGAGTGATAAAAGTTGTCATAAATGTTGAGTTGTGTTGTATATGAAACGAATACAATGACATTATGGCGCGGTTGTAAAAATGGTTGAGTACAAGTAATGGAAAAATAAAAAAAAGATTCGAAATAACTTTTGATGCAAACATGACTCGCGTTACCTTTTTCATTTTTTTTCGATACAGTTTGATTTCTTGAAGTGCTTTAACTTACGATTCAATTGCATCTTTTTGCTTTATAATATGATCTTTGATACTAAAAAGCTTTAAAGAATGTTCGTTGAAATAATTCAGGAAAAACTCATTAGATATGATTATTAGTTAAACTTTTCTTGTTCGAAGATCGATTTTTTGTTTAAAAAATGTATATTTATCATTTATTAAATGCAAGGGAAATTCATTTCTTTTTTTTTAAAAAAAAATCACGATATTCTTCCATTTGTAGTTTCCTAATAGTGTTATTTTTAATTCATGGAACTGTTGTAAATTAAATGAACAATTGAAAAGAATAATTTTAAATAATTGGAAAAGTTTCTTTTAAAAAAAAAACTTTCGTAAATATGATAAGCATTTGATGTTTCTTGCTTAAAAAATTGTTATTTTTACCGTTTAATTTCTTCCATAACGCACACAGAACTGAAATCTTCCTGCGAGAAGTTTTTATCGCAGTTCTTTCTTATTTCACAGTTTCTGAGAATTTTTCTATGTGATTTGTTATAATATTTTTATAAATGCAGTTGTAATATACCGTAATATATAAGCATAGTTAAATATAATTTTCACTAGTCTTGTTGTTGATTTTAATGTTTGAATAAAAAAAAAAAAGAATTTTAATATTACGATTGAAATACGCGAGAAAATACATTTAAAAAGTAAAGCATAGAATTAAAATATTAAATTAGGAGTTAAACTATTAATTTTTTTGATAGTTAATGGCTATATATAAAGAAATTTATATGAAAGCTATTTTTTTTCTCCCACTGCTGATCATATTTCAGTTTTTTAACTCAATATTCGAGATGACAATGTGAAAAAAATGTTCAATCGATTCATTTTAAAAATTAAATGTTAGTCGATATTATTAATAAGAAAATGCAACAGAACCTTCGCTATGAAAGTTAAACTGCCAAAAAACATAGCATTAGAGTCTGTTTTTATTAAAATAAATTAATGTTTCTCCTACTTTAATAATATTTCCAGTTTAATCTTTAACGTATCTCATTCCGAAATGAAGCGAAAAGTTATTCAATTCAAAGAACACGTCCTTAACACAGCATGCGGGTGGTTTCTGCCTTTAATTATGAGACATCACGCAAAGCATGTTCAGTTCTACCCCCTGAAAACATGACCTCGGGACGTTATCCGATGTTTAATGCTCTTGCCCTATAATACATTACAGCATACAGTTGAAACATGTACTATGTCCAACTCACCAATGTTAATTACGCATATAAACGCGTACTGTATGTTATTCTGGACATCTCCTTGGCATGCTACGTTTTCATTCAATGGATTAGGTCATTACACGATATTGTCAAAACATAAAACATTTCCTTAACGTAAGATATAGTAAAACCATTAGCTTTACATTAGAAAACTTTATTACTTTAAAATTTTACTCGGCCATTTACCAACAAAATTGCCTCTATGTACATTTTCCCGAACTATAATTCCTAACTACTATAGGTTTAATAAACCCCTATTCTGAATAATTAAGATGTTTTATAAAGAGAGGAAAATTAATAGAGTTAATTGTTAAGAGAGCCATTCAAGCTTCGGGAACAAAGGTACAAATTCTATTACTGCGTTGTAATACTTTATTAATGTACTCAATAATGTTAGCGGATATAAAAGTTACTGAGAGAGAGAAACATCAGAATTACTTGTTCTAAGTTTGAACTATTTGAAACATAAATTTTACGAAGTATAATTAATATTGTAAAGGTTGTTTATTTGAAACGAGATTTATTGTTGTGCTTGTTAAATATTTTGAATATTTAATTCTAATAGTTTTTAACATTCTTTTAATAAAATTGTATGGAAGAGCGACTTGAAAAAGCTGAGGAACTATCATATTTAAATTCTAGAATTATATTTCATAAAATTAGATAACTTTAAATTCTTAACAGATTTATGAACATTTCTATCTCATCCGGTACTAAATTTTTATTCGTCTTTCCACAATTTTTTCTACACATTTATTTTCCGTGAATTTTTTTATTTTTTTTATTTTTTCGAAATGAGAAAAAAGTTCTATGAATTAGAATCTAAGTAAAATATTATAATTAATACACAAAAATTAAAATTATTATTTATATATTTTAATAATTTGATTTCAAATGAAGGAAAAGTTAAATTAAGTAACCAAAAAAAAAAGTCTCAAATTTTTCTAATTTTTTTGGATGATAAATGTGTCCGTAAGAGTCCATTTCAAAAAAACAAAACAAAAAAAAAATTACCCTAGTTTTACTATATTGCTAAAAAAGTACGCCATTTCAAAACATAAGAGAACGAACATTCAAACTTCCAGATTTATACAATGTTAATACAATTAAAAGTGGAAGAAATAAATTATTATTTGCTACTAAGAATCACTTTTTCTGACATTCTTAAAGAATTTCTTCAAAATTAACGTTTCTCTCATCCAAACTTTTCTGACTGAAACATTTCCAAAATGTGAAACATAAAAGAATAATTCACGAGCCTCATTTTTAGAAGCAGATGTTTCTTTTACCCAGGAGATATAACTCTTCTTTATAAAAATCCTTCAAGCTGTTCAGTGCGCCGTCTGTTTACCTTGAGTATTTTGCATTTTTATAAGTAAAAAAGTAAAGTTTTTTACATCTGCTTCAAACTATACTGTTATATAAATCTACTATATTTTGTAGACGAAAAGATGAATGATTCAATGAAACTCGTCTTTTTAGTTTTATATATTCGTTCTATATTTTATCATCTAAAAAAAATGTACTTCTAAAGGAGAAAAATGGCTTAAAATGTTCTTAAACGTAAAAATGGAATCTTCAACAGCATTTGTAAAATATAATTTCTTACGATTATGTTCTTTCAGAAGAATTCCGTTAAGACTTGTCTACAGAAGTAAAATATTTTATATCTTCAAGAAAGATAAAATATTAATTTTATTTAACATCAGGAAGAAAATTAATATTATTCGAATTGTATTTATGTAAATTGTTTCTTGGTAGTAATTATTTATTTATTTATTTATATTTTGAAGTTAACATGATGTGGTCGACTTTTAATTACAATTATTTTAGCGTTATTAACAAACATTAAATTACTTTAGTTATTAATTGTTTATAATTAAAGTGCCGTAAAGTCCGGCGTATAACGCGCACTTTGAACACAAAAAATAAGATCGAAATTTACGGGTGTGCGTTATACGCCGGGTATAAAAATGATAGCTTTAAAAATAAGAAAAGAAATGAGCATTAAAAAAAATTAGACCTATGTGGAATGAAATATTGTTTATTTTTTTTTAAAAAGATGACTTTTCCTTACAAACTTAAAAGATTGTAGTTCTAAAAGTATACTATTTTTTCAAAAGATTAGGATAATACCTGAAATAAATCACTTCAAAACATAAAACCATTTTACACGTACATTTCAAGTTTCTTCGTAAAAAAGGGGGTGCGTGTTATTCGGCGAATATACATAAAAATTAAAAATTGCAGCTTGAAAGTATAGGTGAGCGTTATACGCCGGAATTTACGGTAGATTCATTAATTGAAAAGAGTACGTATTATATACATTAAACTTAATCAATTAATAATTGTTAAATTTTACATCTTACTTATAGAAAATCTCATTTTTCATAAAGAAAACCAATTATATATGTTTATGAAATAGAATTGCTTTCATTTTGATTATTTGCTATTTTTACAGAAATAATCGGCAGTTCTAAAAGACGTATTTGAAGAGTACCTATTATTAATTATAAAATTAGTGCTGAGAGAAAATTATGTGTATAATGTTAAGATAACATCTTAATTTGTTCCATGAAAAACAGGATCTTTTATTTGCTGGGATTTTTTTTAAAGTAGCAACTCTCAAGAAATTGAATTCTTCTTTGAAATAAATTCTATCTGTCAATATAAATAATTCGACTGTGATGGCCTCTTTAAGGCAAGAATTCGTTTTTTAAAAGTCTCTTTCCCGTTTCTTTCTTGTAAAAATATATGGAATATTTATCAAATAAGCTGTTAGTTTATAATAATACGCAGATGCTATTGTACAGTTTAAAATCGGGGAATATCTCTAAAAATTACTTTCGAAATGTACTACGACTGAATATAAGTTTAATAGAGTGGAATATTTATAATTCTATATTATAACAAATTACTGGATTGTGTAAAACTGATTTAGCTTTAATATTCATGAAATATTACTTTAAATTAGAAAGTTATTGTTAAAACTTTATAATTTTCAAAAGTTTTAGGGAAAAAATTCTTCAATGTAAAAATCTGTAATTTTCTAAAATGTAATGATCAAATGTATTCGTAGAAGCTTCCAGAATTTTGGAGGTTAAAAAACAAAAAAAAAAATACGGAAATCACAATTATTTGTTCTAATATTTATCTTCCACTCAAGCAGTCACTCAGATTTAACAAACAGTAAAAAAAAAAGAAAAGTTTCAAAAGAGTTTTTAATGTGACCGTGAAATTGTCTGGAGGTAGTAAAAAGAAAAATAAACGTTGTTGAAAGAATTATTTACTCATGATGAATCTGAAACTCGGAAGTTTTCAAGTGATTCAGTTAGAGAACATAAAAAAATTGATTTCTATAAATTTTATATAAAAAATATAAATTAAAATTTCGCTATTCGAAAAATTATTTCTACTGAAAATCTTTAAGGCTGTCTTCGGTAAAAGTGCGAGAGCTCTAACTAAACGCGAAGCACATTTTCAGACAGAAAAATGACCCAATTTCCATGGAAATTTTCAATATTATAATTCGTACCTCTGTTAACAAATATAGTGTTTTTCAATATATCAAAATATTACTGGAATTCTGTTGTGTTTTTTTTTTTTGTTATAATACGTGAAGGCAAAGACCATTTAACATTATGGTATAGGATAAAAAATGCGAAACACATTTTACACCAGAAAAAATGAATCAACTCAGTTAAAAATGGGAAGTATGATAAAAATTGCTGCTCTCTAAAGGATAGTGAAGCCAGAATATTATATTAATTTTTCATTTCTTTTATATCTGGAAAAATGTTCCTAATTCGGGTCCTATTATTTAACATTAACCGAAAACAAGCTTAAAAACTGAGCATTCGAGTAGACTTCCGTTGTATGTATTATTTTGTACTATTAGAGATAATTTTAGAAATATTCTAATATAAAACATGGATATAAATGTACTGTACGTACAGTTATTAAAATTTACTTATTTGCTTAAAATATTCTGCAGTTTTTATTGGTTTTAAAGGCTTCCATTGTTCTTTAGTAGTAAAATCACGCTTTCTTTCTTCTTTTTACTGATATTCTTGAAAACTTTCGTGTAAAATACATGTAGAAAAATTAAGACGTAGTAGGGACGATTAAAAATTTAGACCGGATAAGATAGACTTGATGATAAGTAAAGTTATCTAGTTTTATGAAGTATAAGTCTTTGAGAATAGAGTTCAAATATGATAGAATTCATGCTTTTATGAGATGTTGTAATAACAGCTCAATTGGTTGCACTACCTTCACTGAGTCAGTTTTGATAAAGATGTTTCTGTAGATTGTGAAACCGAATATATAAAAATCGTTTGCTTCTGGATTTTTAATGTTTCTCTTAATAAAAACTGGCGAACCTTGGAAAACACGTCAAAGAGGAAACATATATGTCAATTTCTGAAGAGAATAATGCTTGCAGTTTTCAACACGTTTTTTTTTCGGTGCAATCTGTTAAGTTGTGTGAAATATAAGCACGTTTTTCTGAAAAAAGGATTGTTGAATTCTAAACTGATTGTTAAAATCAAATGTGCTACATTGGATAGTAGGAACTATTGAGTGAATTTGAATTGAAATTAAAATAATATATTGAAATATTTATCTAAAAATTAAATTGGCGCATTTGTGACGTCTTTGCAACAAAATCTGAAATATACTTATCCAAATGGAATATTTCCGCTAAGATGAGATATGAAAAAACTAGAAAAAATAAGATGATAAAAAACTTGTGAAATACAATGATTCTGATGGCATCAAGTGATGCTTATCTTTTTAGGTATGAATTACCGTAAAATCCGGCGTATAACGCGCACTTATACTTTCAAGCTACATTTTGTAGTTTTTAAGTATTTTCACCATGTAACCCGCACCCCCTTTTTTACAAAGAAACCTGAAATGTACTTATGCAATGCTCTTATGTTTTGAAGTCATTTAATCAAGACATCATAGCTCAGTATACTTCAGAAATACAACTCTTTTAGTTCACAATGTATGACATATCTTTTAAATAAACAGTATTTCGAATGTTGAAGTCTAATTTTTTTTTTTATGTTCATCTCTCTTTTTTTTTTTTAAGCTATAATTTTTATTCCCGGCGTATAACGTGTGCCTGTAATTTTCGATCTTATTTTTTGTGTTAGAAGTGCGCGTTATACGCCTGATTTTACGGCGTGACGGTTAAAAAATGACGAGTTTCATTAAAATTTAATTATTTGTGCACACATACACACACACAGTGGCGTACACTAGGGTTTGGGGGTTCAAACCCCTCCCACAGGAGAGTGAATTTTTAATTTTTGGAATAGAGATTACCTCTCGTTGCTTTTGTCTACATTTGTTAAAAATTATAACCCATCTATTGAAAGAAGTTTTCATGCGCTACTACACACACATATTGTAAATTTTTACGCTTCTTAAGAAAAAAAATATTTAAAATGGATTTCAAAATTTTTTTAACCTCTTATTCTTCATTTTGTTATTTTACAATCCCTATTGGAATAGAGAGAAGGCGTGCTGAGAAAGAATTGCAATTATACTAAAATTATTATAAACAATGTAAAATTTTAGAAAATGATATATTTAATAGAAATACATTATTGATTTATGTATAACGTGAATTACGTTAATGTTCTTCAAATTTATGTAATTACGTGAAGTTTCCGGTAATAATTACCACCCCACTTTGTACTCTATTAGAAAAACATCTGCAGATCCTGCATTCGTATACCCTTCACCAAAAACCATGACAGCTCACCGCATATCTTTCTACACTACCTTAAACGTTAGTTTCCAGCCTTATCTCATCTGGATACCTCTTAGAAAGAGGCCTTAAAGTTCCTGTGGAAGAACCCACCCCTTTTTTGAGAGGAGATTTTGGGGTGTTCTCCTCCCCTAAAAAAAAGAAAGAATAATAATAAAAAGGAGTGTGAAAGTATAAATCCATTCACGACTCAGTTTTTCCTCCCCTACGTCTACAAAAGGATCGTACAAGATGGAATTGAAGCGTTGGAATCATACACGGTTTCGCCGAAAAACCGGTTCCTTCAAATTGAGTGGTCCGTTATAAAAGTTCAGAGTAGGAAACACACAACACCGCTTCTTGTCTGTTTAAATTGGTAATAAAAAATTGTAGTTTTCGAAGAAATGGAAGAACAGGCTTTTGACATTTATATTTGAGGTGGTCTTTGTTTTTGTTTTTAGTTCCTCTTGTGCTCTCTTTTCATTATATCTATCTCTTATTGTTTCGGTTTGGAAGAGTGAAGTTGTGCTGAGGTTTATTGGAAATTTTAAATTTTGATGATTTTTTTTCCCTTGAAAATAATAATATACGAGAACTGTTGAGATTTCTCAGTAAGTAATCACATAATTTGATTTCCTGTTTGATTTTTAAGGTAGTTTTTTTCATTTGTAATTATCTTTAGTTAAGTATTTTTTTTATTCATTATCATTTCGTATTGTTTTTATTATTATAATAAATATTTATAATTTTTTGGTTGGTAAAATTTTTATCACGTAATGATAGTTATTAGAAAATTTTAAAATAACTTAACGATTGTTTAAGTTTTTATTTTTGGTAGTTTTTAATATGAAACGACCCTAGTGCGTTTATGTAGTAAAATCAACCCAAAGCTGAAAATACACTTATATTTTTATATATTTTAACTCAATTTCTCTTACGTTCTTGCGTTTAAATATAAATATAGCTTCTAAAGTAAAATCGAATTTATTTTTAATAATTGAAATATATTTAACTTATCTAAATATATTCTAATCAAAATGTTTCAGAAAAATCTAACTCTTTCTCAAATAAATAATTAGTGTTTAACTGAATATCTATAGTTATATTAGTATAATTGCACAATTAGTTTTATAATTTATATATAGTTATATAAAGAAAACTGAAATACTTGTTTATGAGAATAGTATAAAGAATGTATTACAATGCCTAATTCTTTGTTTAGTAAAATATTCTTTATTAAGTATTCTTCTCTGCTTTATAAATTTCATAATATTCTTATTTATTATTTTCAAAAATCGTTTATTTGCATGAAAAATTGTGCATGTTCTGTCGTTTTCATTGCATGTTTTTTGTTCTCTATGTTTATTACGGACATATATGTTGTTAAAATAGCATTTTATTGGCATTAGATCTTTTTTATGCTACAAAGAATTAAATTTTTTCTTCTCCTTGATTTACATTTCAGAATTATGCGTTTTTTTTTAAAAAAATTTCATGTTTAAAACGTTTTAAATTTCAAAATTTAAATTTTAAAACACAGAGAAATACAATAAATTAATATAGATTCACATTTTTATTAGTTTTGGACGCAGTTCTTTCAAAAATTTTGTTTAATACTAACAAGTTAATCAAAATGTTTTTAAAATAACAAATAAATCGCTAAATATTAACTCTGTATTAAAAATAGCCTTTTATGTATCCTAACTCTAAAATATTTCGCTCTGACAATATTCAGATTTGTGAAACCTTTAAAAGAGTTGAATCAAAATGATAAATGCGAAGGCCAATCCAATTCCGCTCAACAATTTGCATATTATATTATTAAACTTCTCAATTGCAATCGAAACTCATGCCGATGAATATCATAATTATAATTAGCACGACTATATTAGAAATTTGAGTTACTAAAATAAATATTTAAGATTTGCAAAATGAATACCTCGTAAATAAAGTAAAGGCTTAAAGATAGAGAAATAGCCCTGAATAGGATTTTGAAACTTAAACTGTATGTAATTCAAATTTTAAGTGCTTTAATATAATTAAGTTATTTTAAATCTTAAGGATTTATATTCAAGACGAAGTTAAATAGCCATTTTGGAAATAGTTAGTCATATTTAATGGCTTTATAGTTTTATGAGCGTATTACCATTTAAAAGCTTTGAAAATTGCATTTTTTAATTTATTTCATTGAATGATGAATACAGTTTTATTTTTCTGTTAGAGTAAGTAAATATCAATTTTTTTTATGAGGAGTTAATTTCTTTCTTTCTATGAATTAACTTTTTCTTGCGAGTTGAATTTTTTCTTAGTATCAGTAAATAAAGATTACGCCATTTTATAGAAAATTTATTTGCTTGGTTTTACTTTTGTTATCTAAGAAGCATTAACGAAAATGAACACCAAAAATTAATCGTAATTAATTATTTTTCTGTATACTTTTTTGTTGTTGTTTGTTTGTTTTCCTTCTGTTTTTATTATTTTAAAAGTTATTTAAAAATCCGATGTTTACTTATTTTTTTTAAAGAAGGAAAATGTTTTTATTTGAATTGAAGAAAGAAGATTGAAGATTTTTCATATATAAAAATTCCAATACAAACTCATACTTGAGAATCATTTAGCTCTTGTAAATATTGAGATTATTTCTTTTTCGTATGTCATTGACATCTCCATTTCCTATCCGCTATTCTGATTTCATTTTCTTTAAACTTTTTATCTTTGTTTTATGTTTACAATATTTACTCATGTATTAAAAAAAACTATTTTGTGCTAAAAATCCTTTCTGGAAGAATTAAAGCTCTATTACAAACGATTTTATCTTTTATCTCGTCGTTTGAAAGGTAAAAATAAATTGTTAATTAACATTAACAATTATTTATTGGAAAGCATCGCTTTTGCCCTATATATCGAGGGAGAAAATTATTTTTCACTTGATTTACCAATTCATTTTAAATGTACGTTAAATTGAATACATTAATGGGGTGAAAATAATGAACATGTTACCATAAAAACACCTGATTTTATTTAAATGGGGAAAGAATATTTGTAAATAGAGAATTCTTTGTATAATACATCTTCTTCATACAGCGTGTCACAGGCCACCGCTTACTTTAGACACCTCCATCCGACTCTATGTGGAGCGATAGATTACCAACGGTTGACTTCCAGTTAAATCCCCAGTTTAAGATCTCCCTCAACAGAATCAACCCTCCTGGGGGAGGGAACAATCCTTTTTTTTTTTATGTAGCTTCAATTTTTGAAAATGTCACTAATTTTGTTAGGTTTGAATCATCATAACTGAAAAGGTGTCCAAATCATTTAATGCCGCTAACCATTATAACATTGACACAATCTAGTTCCTTAAATCTGCTGTAAATTTCATAGTTATATGTATTCTATGGACATCATTTTGCTTAGCTGCTCCCAAAACCTTTCGGAGTATTTTTCCCTCAAAAATCAGAAGCTTATCCAATGCCGATTTAAGCTCATTTCGGGTCCTGGGCGTAGAAGATCTACGGGCTCCCTTCACACTGACACATCGAAATTTATTACCAGAAAACCTGGTTAAGTCCAGTTTATCCGGGCCCCTGGGCACCCGCCCCAAGCACCCAATGGATAAACCGTCATGGAGCTTATCGTTATCAGGTTTATTTAGTAGGCAGCACTCGCTGTCATGCAAAGCAATTGGTCTAATGAAGGATTTGTTTATATAATATATGCTTCGCTTAAACATTCATCGTACTTATAAGAAAACTTCTTAAAATCTATTAATTCCCATGAACTTCCTGCTTGTGTAGTGGACATTTATCAGTTACACTTATAGCTTCACAAGACCATTTCTGCTTAAAAAACAGGGATTTTATATTTCCGATATTCCGTAATATAAATAATAATTTCGTGAAAGGACATGAGAGATAGGTCTTTTAAAATAGTATAGCAAGTCTTACCTTAAAAATACAGCTAAAACTGTATTGCCATGTTAAAGGTATCCTGATTCTGCAAACAGTTAACATACAGCATCGCACAAATGCTACACATATTCTCATAGCTTAAGAATATAAATTAAATAAGAAAATTAAATCTCGATTGCAAATTTTGTAAAAATACATAGCTTTTTTAGTTCTACGCCACATATAATACCAGTAAAAACACACAATATCGGTTTATAAATTCACTTTGAAAGTGTGACATGCCCATTCAAAATTTTTGATTGAATATTCGCAAATTCTGCTTATATTATCAACTTGGAAGCAGCTAGTTTATTAATTGTGAAAACACAAATTTATTCCATATATCTGTGTTATCACACTTTGTGCTATTAGATTCTAAATTTGCATTGAATGGCATATCCTTCTTCCATTCTAAAAGTTACTCTGAATTGTTAATAGCACTATTATTACTCGCACTATTATGTTAAATTGGGAATTACTTAGTTATTCATGCATTCTATCAATACTTACAAATAATACTCTATGAGACAAAAAATATTAAAAAATTTTTAATTAAAAAACTTGTGAACAAGGTACTACATTATTATGGTTCAGTACTTATCCCTTAACTTAACTCGTAGAAGTTAAAATTGAGTCATAACACCAGGAAGAATGTTTACAATATTAACGCTTAACGTTTTTGTTTCAAAATGTGTAGCCATGCTACAAGGGATTGTCAAATGTTTTGATTAATGGGGTTATATTAGTAATTACGCTTAACAGAATTTTCTAGGAATAGCTAATGATCAATCAACATCATTTTTGTAGTGTAATTTGTAGATTCGCCAAATTTTTAAGAATCAAAATAAAAATTGGAAAACATTTTTCACACAGGAAAAGATCTCCCAGTTCGTGACGTATTGTACCACGTATCCTTTATTTTACAGCTTCTTTAAAATTTAGAAATGCAAAATAAAATTCACCATTTTTTTTCTTTAACATGTAATGATAACCCATTTAGAATTTCAGAATATGAGAAGAAATAAGGAATTCATTTCACATCAGAAACCAAAGATTGTTTTAGAAAGAATGAGAAGTACATGAATGTCTTCAACCTTTCACGCTCATGGGCCAAATTAATGAATTTACATAAATTCACAGTGATCCCAGAGCCACAGGACTGTCAAAAAAATATTGTAGTCAGGAAATGTATATAAAAAAAGGGAGGTTTGTTTTACAAGATTAGTGTTTACAGATTTATATATATATATATCGGTTTCAAAAAGCTAAATGAAAGTCTAATTAAAGTACTTTGCAAACCTTTTAAAGATAAGAGTCTACCTTTTTCGGAAAAATTCTGAGATGTTATACATAGTCAGATTTTTTATATTAAAAACTATTTTTTTTTTTAAGATACTGTGAAATTTTTGAAAAATTCTTCATTTTCAGTTAATTTTTTCTCAAATGGATATCAAACGCATTAGTGGAATGTTATAAACATGAAGAATAACAGAAAAAAAAATGGCGTTTTTTGCGATTAAAAGCTGACAAGGCAATTTTTTTTCCTTGCCTAAATTCAAATGAGGGGCTTCTAAAATGCCTTCAACGGGCCATTTGTGTCCCGCAGGCTAAGGGTTGAAGGCCCCTTTACCCTACAGGATCGTGAATTCAAAATTTTATTATTAAAATTATAGAGCCTCTTTTTTATTTATTTTTTTTAAATCTGTGAAAGATTTTCCCCGATTCTTTGTCTTCTTAAACATTACGCAAAAACAGTCTTAGAAAGTTTTTTGTTTTTTTTTTAAGTTAAATAATATATATATATATTTTTTTGCGTATTTAATAACTTTTAGATATGTTCCCCAAAAGTATATCCCTTATATGAAATTTTAAATATAAGACATGACAGATTTTTTTTGTAGTATGAATATCATTTGCTTGGATGTGTAAGGATCACTAATGATAGTGAATTTTTTAGTTATTTTGAAATCTGATTTATATTTTTTGACGAAAGCACATCTAACATTAAACTATTCTTGATGATTAATCAATCTGGATATATTTGATAAAACTAGTTAAAAACATGTTAAAAAAAAGTTTTGGTTGACTTTAACGCTAAAAGAATTTAAAATTTATTTTTAGAGTTTTAAAACATTCGATGATCGTATTTAAATATATTTCTTAGAAATCATAAACAAGTTAAATCAATAATACTATATATAGTAATTTATTTAATATAGTTTTCGCATTCTTAATTTCCTTTTCTTTCAATCTGTAAATTTTCGAACACTTTTTAAATTTTTTTTTGACATGTAATTATTAAAAATTTCATTATTTGTTTCTATTAAGTATATGGTTTCCAATAAATTCTGAGCAGAATTAATACAAATCCTTAAAATTTTATTAATATGTTCTTTTACATATTAAAACCAAGCATTTATTTATTTATTTTTTTGTAGCTGTTAACATAAACTTTGTGCGCTGTGTACAAAGAATAAATTTCCATATTGAATCTTTTGGAAAATAAAATCTATTAAATTCAATATTTAATTCAAGCAATTAATAAAGAAATAAGAGTTTTATGTATTTCTTATAAAATATCTTAAGAAGTATAATGAAAGAATGTTTAGCTGTAAACAAAAATTCTCTCTTTTTTAAAAAAACCTAGTTTCTGTTTTAGTTATCTTTTTATTGCGAAATAAGGGCAATTATAATTCTTTATTTTAAAAACTAAATAAATGTCATACTAATAATAAATGCGCAGTGCTTCTTTTGAAACAAAACATTCGCTAATGATGAAAATATCTTTTTGTATCTACATGATTTAATTTTAAAAATTCACCATTTTCATTTTTATGCCTTTTGTTTTACTAAATACATTCTTTTAATTCAAATCACTTGCCTTCTGTGATTAATTTTTCGCTGTTCTATAAAGATTAAAGTTTTTTTTTGTTTTTAATTCGTTCGCGTTCGTTTTCTTTAAATACTGTTTGTTATTTTTTTTCATTCTGAATTTAAATATTATTATACGAACAATTCAGAAATTTAATTATATGTCGACGATGTGTAATTAGGCGTTGTTTAAAACAGGCCAGTTAATAATAAAGTACTAGTGATTTTATTGCTGAAATATTGTACCTGGCTTAGTAATCGAAAATCAGACGGCTTATTTTATTAGCATTATTATTGAAATAAAGAGAAGAATTTTAGTTTAAATGTTAAAAATAACATTAAAAAAACTAAAAAAAAATGTGAATTTTATACAATTTACGTTTATTATCTATACGTTTTATTATATAGATATGCCTCTGAGAATATGTTTTATGAATAATACATTTTTCTCATAGTTTTAGCTAAGCCTTTTTCATTATTTCAACTTACTAATAGTACAGAAAATTCATATAAAACAATTTTTACTGCGAGTTGCTAAATGAAATTGACGTGGTTGCAGTTATTTTAAATAATATGTGTGTGTTTAGAAAAATTCTATTCAATTGAAATACTGATCAGCATGCATATGCATAATAGCGATTTATCTCTTTACAGTTAAATTCTTTATTTATAGCTTAATGTGCTATTCCTCCCTATAAGAAAGCTCAGTGTAAGCTTCTGTTTCATCTTATTAAAAATTAATTTCATTTTTCATGCACACACAGTCAATCTTAAATGTAGAAATTTCTTTAGAAACAAGGCATAGAATTATTTTCTCCATGAATTGGAACGATATTACATCAAACATCTCTGTCCAATAGAAAAATTTTAAACCAGACATTTTCCGCCATACCCAGACTCTTTTTCCGTCGAAAAATAAATTCAAGAAATAGCACGCATTATCATTGATTATCTATTTCACTGAGCAAAAAGCCTCCACCATCAAAGAAAGTTGAATTTGACAGTACATTTAATCACTACCTGATCAACCGCGTTCTCATATCATATGTAAACGTGGTCTTAAAAAAGCAAACATACACGCTCTGTTGTTATCAGGTGCTGATAACACGAGTCAAGGAATTGCTTTCAAGGTGCGGCATTATCCAATTTAGTCAACCGTTAAACTCAAAAGTTTTCTCAAGTTTAGAAACGAAAGAAAATATATTTACATATATATATATATATATATATATCCATGACAAGTTTTTACGGTGTTAAGTTTGATAGATTTTACGCGCCATTGACTCGATTTGATTGATATCTCTTGAGAAATTTCTGTCATTCTTTTAATGATTGTTCTTTAATGAATCATTCTTTTTCGAACGAAAAAAATGTATTTAGGGTTAGTTAAAAACGATTACGAATTAGTGTGGAGTAATTCTGAAATGGGAAATTTGCTTATATTGTTGGAACAAATGGCTTACAGTTAAAATAATGTTTTCCTGTTTCGACGATAGTTTTTGAAAAGTAAGATTAGATATTTTTTTTTTATGTTAATGAACCATTGTCGAAGATAATTAGAAATAACTGTAGAGTGCTAGTTAAAACTGTTTATTTTTGTTTAATTTATTTTCTAAAGAAAAATGTTGTAAAATATTCACATTAGATCAAGGTGCTGTGTTTCACAATGCGTGAAAAATTATTTCTCTATTTAAGCATAAATATTTATGCTTGATTAAACTGAAAATATAAAATATTCCATTTAGTTGTCCGTAGCTATCATATAAAGTTAAATAAACTGCATCTACCTGAATATAGTTAATACTAAAATAAATGTTCTCGTTTATTTAAATGGAAAATGACGTCATATATAGATATTTTACTATAGTTGCATTACATGTGCCAAATACATAAAGTGAAAAAAAAAACTTTATAATAGTAAATTTTTTAAAAATCAAACATATTGTAGAACTTATGAAGTAATACAAGGAAACTAATACTAAGTACTTTATTTACTCAAATTTTACTGAATATCATAAAGATAACTTGATATGAGAAGCATGAATACACAATTATAGGAACATGAATAAAAAAAAAAATTTCCCATAGAACTATTGCCTACTCTTCATAACATTTTCTCAACTCTATTCATTTCCATTAATCGTTAAATGTCGACTTTTTGGAGCAGAGAAAATTAAAATAAGCATTATATTTCGCGAACCGAACTAAATTTTCCTTATTGCCATCCTACCAAAATTAAACTGAAAAGAAAACATATATATATTTTGTGGTATTTATTTTTCAACAAATATCGTCTGTATCGTACACAGATAAAATTACAAAATTGAATATTCTTTTCAACAAAAATCGTTTGGAAAATAAAAAAGTACTTTTTTTTGTAGTAATCTTTATTTTTCATTATATATTATTAAATATATATGTATTGCGCACACACAAATAACACGTTATTGTAAAAGGGAAAATGTACCCCCACGAATATTCATTAGTTTTGGAACATTTTCTATTTAAGTTAAGATATCTATGTATTATTAAATATAAATTGATCAAAAATGAAACAAAAATGAAATTCACACACACTCAGTTTACTTTATTACAAGTCATTCATTATATATTTACGTTTCATAGAACCAGATGACATATTTGTACTATTTAAATTATGCAATAAAAAACATATTCATCAATGACTCATTATTGTCCTAAATTTCCTATTTAAATTAAGTAATAATAAATTAAATAATGAAGACTCGTTATTGTTTTACTTTTCCTATTTATATTGTGTACTAAAAAAGAATTTCATCATCGAAGATTCATTATTGTCCTCGTTTTCCTAATCAAATTATATAATAAAATATATAATCATTAAAGACTCATTATTGTCCTAGATTTCTTATTTAAATTACGTAATAGAAAGTTAAATAATGATCGAGGACTCGTTATTTATGGCATTACTTTTCCTATTTAAATAATGTACTAAAAAAAGTATTTAATCATCGAGGACTTATTATTGTCCTGGTTTTCCTAATTAAATAATGTAATAAAATATATAATCATTGAAGACTCATTATTGTCTTAGATTTTCTATTTAAATTATGCAATAGGAAAATAAATATTCATTGGGAAGCCTCTATAGTATTAAATATCACGAAATTATTGTTTAAGTACATCTTTTTATTTAAAAAAGATGTACTACTATGTTCTCTCATAAGATCAACTATGATTAAAAACAAATGCTTAGTTATTAATTGGAGTATTCTCTTAAATATTCTACATTTAACCATGGAATTAAAAATCACCTTTATGTACTCTTCTCAAATTACATTACACGCAAAGAAAATGGTGTTAATGGCCATTATTAAAGAAAACCAGCCATATATTTAAATAATCTAAAAACGAGTCGACATTAACTCTCATAATTTTACTCTCACTTACATTTTTCTGCTATTTAAGGAAGCTCATATTTATTATTCACAACTCCTTTCCTCTCGCGGCGTCGCTTTTAAACACACCGTTTCAAGAACTCCCCCAGAAAAAAAAAGTTTATTTTCTACCTAAACTTAATTGCATCGAAACTCAAAACAATTATCTCAATTTTAATCTTAACCAGTGCATTAAATATGCGAGCGAATAACGCGATCGTAGCCGGTAATAATAGTTAATAACGTTAGTAATTCTAGAAAGACAGAAAAACTAGAAATTTATGCTGACGGGGGACTTTTCATAGAACCGATATTAATTTTCGTAACTCACTTTCAGTAGTAGTGCCCCCCCCCAGTGTGAAATTAATTGCATTAGTATATATGAAGATTACGATCGCGGTTATTGTTTACTAATTGCTCTAAGTCTGGTTTTCTTAATGTAAAAGTAATCATGTTAGTGTTTCTAATCGTGATGTTAGAATAATTTGGTAATTATTACATTTTTAAGGCTTTCACCGTGTAATTTCATGCATTCGGAAGCGTAATTTTGTTGTTAGTTCGTCTGTAACTTAAGTGCATTGTAGATCAAAAGTTAAAATTAAAAAAAATTAGAAAAAACAGGATTTTTTTTTTTTTAGTTGAGGCAACATTGAATTTATATTTTTAACTTAAAAATAGAGTAAAAATGTTTTATTAATTGTTTTGGTTTATGTGTGTAAGTGAACGAAATTTAAAACAGGTGGAATTCTTAAGATGAAAAGGTTAGACCTATTTTAAAAGGTTTATAAATTAAAATTAGGGTTAATTATGTTGAGGGAATTGGTTATGCCATGAAGTAAGGTTTTGCTGACGTTGCAGTTGCTATATATATATCACATTTAATATAAGTATCACAGTTATTTAAATGTTTATTTTATTAGTTATTTTAAAAGATAGCACTTTTTGAAATAAAATATATCATACTTTAAAATTATTATTTAAGTTAAAAAATATGTTTTTCGGCTTAAATCTATAATTCATAAAAAAATTTTCATAAATTGAATGCGAATTGAAAAATATACATTATTATTACTTCTATAGTAACGCCTACTGGATAGCGTAGTTGGTTAGACGCTGTACATTGTATGCCCAAGTTTGTGGGTTCGACCCCAACCCTAGTCGGTAGATTTTCATGATGCAGGAAATTGGCAGCTGCCATTTCGTATGATTGTACGGCATGTTAAAGATCCCTTTGTGTCTGTTTAGCTCGAGTGTTTCGAGCAAAACTAAATTCCTTGTACAATTTCGCGTCGTCAGAGCTCAGGTGCTTCTCTCTGAGGAGGAACTTGTATGGTGCCACACACTCAAAAAAGGGATACAAACTCCTGGGGGATGTTCTAGGTCTGCAATGGTAATTATCAATCCGCACTCCCATTGAAAAGAGAAAAGAACATCTGAATTTCGTAGCCTTGGTAGATGAGTGGTCCTGGACACGAACTCATGTCCGGTAAGTTGTGAGTTTGGGGTAATGCTCGTTAAATCTGCCCTGACTCCAGTGGCATAACGGAGAATGTTAGGGCCCCCTTGCAAAGCCAAGTTTTGGGCCCCAAGCCAGATCTTTATAAAGGATTCCAAAACCATAACAAAACATGAGCTTTGGGTCCACCGCAAAACTGGGGGTGTACGTTACGCCACTGCGTGACTCATAGTTTAAACGTTGGCGTGGTGTGAGAATTAAGAGAGTGAGGTGCCAGCTCAGGTGTCCTGTCACTTGAGCGTGGTTCAAAGTTTCAAGGTCCGTTCGCCAGTAGCCCTCGTGTTGCTTAACAGTGCGACAACAGATCGACGTCGAAAATCCATCATTCTCGTCGTCCGTATTCTCGTCCCACCAAACATATTCTTTTGATTTTGTCGATAGTCGGGAACGATAAGCAGTAAAAAATAAGTTATTGAACAAATAAGTACCATTAATTAATAAAATAAATTAATAATAACAAGTACTTAATTATAAAAAATTTTTATGTACTATTTTCATAGGATTATAATTTAACTCAGTGGCGCAACAGCCCATGAAGGCCAAGGCCTACTGTGTCCAACACAGTACACGTGACCTTGGGCCCTGAGGCGCATGAGCAGATGCTCCGGTCAGGTGGTCAGTCTGACGCGAAACGCCTCAGCGTTCAGTTCCCAAGCAAGCGTGGTATTCATTTATCGACCCACTGAAGGGATGAAGGCTGAGTCAAGCTAAACTTGCCCAGCCCGGGTTTCAACCTCGGAACTGTTGTGTGGAATCGTGATGCACTAACCACTCAGCCACTGGACTTTCGTAGGGTTATAATCAATAAAAAAAATCAAGACCTATATGGCAGGAAGGGATCCAGACACGTGG
This sequence comes from Trichonephila inaurata madagascariensis, assembly GCA_019973955.1. Lineage (NCBI taxonomy): Eukaryota > Metazoa > Arthropoda > Arachnida > Araneae > Nephilidae > Trichonephila > Trichonephila inaurata. The sequence goes on along the minus strand of BMAV01011625.1, from coordinate 49,262 downwards.
ACCCCCTCCCCTTTGTGTGTGCCACTGATCTTATGTATTTTGTCTGATATACATAATTCGAGAGAATTATAATTTCAATACAGATTTATCCCTATTCAAAGGATTTCGAAAGATAAATTACGTTAACGTATACATTTTAGCAGAATCTGTTTGCATAAATATCAACTTTAAACTCAATATATTTGTAGAATTATAATTATGTTAAAAAATCAATCTGTCTGCTTGAATATCAATTGGTTGATTATAAACGACTGAACAATTAGATTAGAGAACTGATATAGTTTAGTTATATTAGTAAAATTTAATAAGTTAACTGACATGTTAGACTATACTTCTGAATAATTGGAATAAATCTTTAGAAAATATGAATCATGTCAAGCAATTTGCGTTATTTTATACTTAGAGTCATTATGTGTAATGTTTATATGTATATATATATATTTAATTATTAGTAATACAGGATTCATGTACAGATTCGTCATTCATTATTTTTTAATAGTTGATTTAACATTATTGTAACTTCACATTGACAACGTACATCAAGGGTGTCAAACTCAAAGGCTAACTTGTAAATTTAATGTTTACGTCCTGACACTTGACATCATTTCTGTGCTACTGTTTTTTCTATTTCGGGAGAAATTTTGATATTTTAGAAATATTATCGTGTGGCAATATACTGGCTGGACCTCCAAAATATTCGGTGCGGGCAGCATCCGGCCCAAGAGTTTGACGCCCCTGATGTACATGATTACGACTTTAACTTGTCCAAACTCCTGCGCCAGATTTTTTTTGCAGTTGACACCAGTTTTGTATACAGTGAAATACGTTTAACACAAAAACGCTAAGACGAAATATGAGTTTATTCGAAATAATACAACGGTCCCGACAAACTACTATACATTTTCATGTTTTTTTTAACACGAAACGAAAATCGCTCCACACGAAAAGATTTCCCTTCTGGGAATGAACAAAATACGGAAAACACTATTCGGATTGGATTGTCCTATTGTTTTTTCAGAAGAATTCATCGTTGTAGATGATGATAATGTGTGTACAGTCCTAACTATGGCAAACAAACACATTTTGGAGTTTGTTCAAAGCTCAAAAAATATCATTGATGCAGATTCCGTTGCTGAAAAGGAAATGGATAATGCAGCTCCTGATCCCACATCATCCGAAATGATGAACGTAATAAAAGTATGCGCAGTTACTTAAAGGCACATTTCAATGGTGAAACGAATAACAAAATGAACGATATCGATCAATTTGTTGGCAATTTGACTCTAAAAAAACATTGCAAAGGAAAATATGAGATTTTTTTCCCGAAAACTCAATAAATGCTTCGTTTTTCAAAAAATTTGAAAACTTTGTGTATTAGATTTCTTCAAATTCTTGTGAGAATGTCTTTATTTTATTGAATTTTATTAAATGTAGGTATATATATATTTCTATGTAAATAAAATAAACTACAATAAACTTAAATTTGTTAAATACTTTTTTTTCCTTGTAATATCCTTTAACACAAAGGTCGCCAAACTTTTTGACCTCACGGACCAGTAAATTCATAATTTAAATCCCATGGACCACTAATAGGATTTATTAAGTGTTAAATTATTGTTAAGAATCGAATTATGTTTCAATGCATCTTAAAACATAACAACGTGATGAGTAAGTGTATTCCACATTTTTCTGGGGACCAGCGAAATTTTCTCGAGGACCACCACTTTGGAGACATTTGCTTTATAACACGAACAAATATTTCAGTACCTTTAGTTTCGTGTTAAGCGATTTTCACTGTATTGTAGCTTGGGTAAATAGTGAGCCATATATTTAATTTTACATTAATTTTCATAATTATTCTTCATTGAACTGGCAACGTAAGTTTTACTATTTACGTTTCTTCTATTAAAATTAAGTTGACTTTTTCATGTATTAAGATTTTATTTTTATATAACAAATAATCTTCTCAAATTAATAGTTCTTTCAATCAGGATTGAGAAATTACACTGTAAATTACTCGTTATAAACAACAGACAAAATGAACTTTACAGAATATTCTAAATGTATATTGTTTTGAACAGTTTCTGCTGCTGCCCCGGTCTTTTGAAGTCAACACCCTCTACGAGTGATTGCTGTTATCGTTGCTTTGAGGAGAGCCTATATTTGCATACCTCAGCCAGGGGCATCCCTCCTTGCTCAGGTTTCAGTGAGGTTCTAGACCCATGGGGGGATTGAGGAATTGAACCCCTCGGAGTGGTGGTGGTTAAGGGGTCAATGACCACCTCCCGAATTTCCAGATTCGGACTTTTTCGTCTGACACCCCTCTCTTGGTACCAAAAAAAAAAAGTGCAGACGATTCCAAGAGGGTTGTAGGCAGTAATATAAGTGTATTGGAGTCGTGGTAAACGTCGAGACATTCGATAATATTATCGTTGTTTTGAGGTGCCAGTTTTGTAATGGTGGGTCTATTTGAAGTGTATGTCTATCGTACCTATGTTTGAGTAAAAAATACGATAGGAAAGTTTTGTTCGTAGTCGAACTTATTTAATTTCAAACGCAAATGAATGTTTTTATTTATAAGTTTTGCATTTGCGTTTAATAAATATATCAAATATTTCATACAATAAAAACTCGATGTAAATGTCAAAATATATACGCACCTAAATACTCAACACAACTTTACTATAAATTTAAATTATGACGCACTTGGCGAAGAAAATGGCGACATGTTGAAGCATCTGCCGCAGGAAGTTGTTATGATGATGACTAATAGACTTTCTGTGTATTTCAGAATTGCTGTGTGTCCCTGTTCGAAGAATAAGAGATTTAAACACAAATATAATGGAAATGTTAGCGTATTCCAAGGGCTTCATCGTAAAAAAAAGCATTGCTTTCGAATGTTTGTACTCAATTGTTATATTATTGTTCGAAACACTTGTTGGTGTTAGTTTTATTTTGAGAGAAAAATCATAATTTTTTTTTAAATGCTGAAAAATGGAATTTAAAAAAATTCTTTAGTATATTGAAAAGTTTTAAATTAAATTAGATTTTAATTATATAACAGTCCATTTTCAGATTTTGGATAAAAAGAACAATGGCTTAGGACCGAATGTTCTTAAATAAGGTGTGGTATTTTTCCCATGGATAAAAAAAAAATGGCTTTAAAAATATTCTAAAGCTAAATATTCTTAATTCTTATATTCTAAAATATTCTTATATTTTTCTTAATATTCTTAATTATTCAGTCTTCATGATTTTAACATGTAACATCATTACATATTTTAAATACGATCTTGTTTTCAAAATCCCAATACCGGGTTTCATATTCGCATGTCAAATAATATAAAAGTTGTTAGCTTAATTCATTGATTTTTAAGTCAAATTTCTATATTTGTATACTTAGTGTATAAATATGTTTTAACAGTTCAACAAAAATGTCTATATTTTAAGCACAGAAATGCTAATTGTAGTGTCCATTTTTTTTTTAAAAAAAAGTTTTAAAAAATGTTTGCTACACATTATTTAAAAAAAAAAAGATTTCACACACTTGCCTCTTTTAAAATATTTTTTTTTTATTTTTAATCTTTAGAATTTTATTTTGCCTATTTATATAATTTTTCCTTGCTGACAAATTCAGTTTTGTCAGTTACTCGAAGAAAAAAAACTAACATGACATCTCTGTACCCTTTCAGATATTAATATATTTTCAACACGAAGTTTTTAAACTACAATGTATAAAGTTTTAGTTTCAGACATGAAGCATTATCGGAACGTATAATTAATATATCAAAACACATTTAATACGCAGACGAGTTTTTCAAAACGCGATAGATTATTAAAAAAAGAATCTGCTATTTGATTATTTTTTTTAAAAAAATTCATTGATTATTTATAAAGTAAGTTATAAAGATAATAAATATAAATTTTAAGTTGAATTTATAATAATGGAACTATATGTGTCATAGTTTTGGAAACATAAGATATATTTTTATATTAACTTAGAAAAAAATTAATTCTTTATTCGTTTGGTGCTTTCTTTGCGTCTGTGTTTTACATCAAAAACGAAATCTTTTCACTTTATTTCATTTGTACACCTGGAGTTCTTAGAAATTTTCAAGGTTTAAAAACCTCAAATTGAAATTTAATAAAAAAAAAAAGCTAAACGAAATAAAAATGAGTTTAAAAATCTCATTAAGAAGTTTGATTTAAAGTGGCGTGAACTTTCTTATAAAATTTATTACAATCTATAGTTAAAATATTATTTTAATAAAATATATATAAGATTTAAATATAGTTAAATTATTTTAAAAATAACTATTTTAAAGGCATGGTGAAGAAATTTTACTTTTTTATATGAAACATATATTTTCTTAGAAATGGGAATTATAAATTAAATATAAGAATTTAAGAAAGAATATAAGGCAAAAAATTAACTTTTGAAAATTAAACTACTGAATTTACCCTTTTATGCCAATGATAATTCAGAAGAAATATTCCATCTAGAACATTAAAAAAAACCCTGCCCATGTCACTAGGATAATTTTAATAGTTATTTCAAAAAAAGTATTGATATTTTAATTTTGATCATGTTAAATTGACTTTTATGAATATAATTCGAGATTTGATTATTGCTTTTTCTGTCATAGTCTGTTAAATTCTAATATACCTTGAATCTGCTATCGAGAAAAAACTTAAGTTCTTTTAACGGATTTAAGATGAATTTAAAACATACATATATTTTTAGACACATAAATCCTTAAATTTTCTGACAAAACTACTTTAATCATGTTATTTATACATACATGGAGAAAAAAAAAACAGTTTCAGTTCGATATTAGATGATAGGATTTCGGAACATACTTAAATAATAATAATAATAATAAACTCATGTATTTTCCTTCTTTCAACCGGATATCATTTAGTTCATTTTCATGAAGAATGAATATGAAAAATAATACAAAATTCTTTCGTTTTCTTACCGACTAGTTTTTCAAAAGTTTTTTTTTATTATGGACTTCAAAATTCGAAACAAAATTCGACATCATTACATCATTTAAAAAGGACGCAAAATTAATAGCATTTTAAATAAATTAATTTTCGTTATTAAATTTGAAGACCATATAATATTCCTTTCAAATATAAACGAGCATTTCCGTACAACTACCAAGCTACAAATTCTAAGAAAGAACTATTTTTGCCGCCAAATAAAAATTCTCTATTTTCGATGCCTCATTTAAAAAAAAATGATTCCATTTAAACATGAATTAAACATTAGTGAAGTCTTTTCATAATTATACCTCCAAGTATACACCATTATCAGAAACATTTTAAATTAATTGCATTTTTAATTGCTTCTAACTTTTCAGAAATAGCCATTTTTATGCTGTAGATCTTATTTGATTTCCGCAGAAATGGCTTCGGTTGCCATGGTTACTGGTTGTACTTTGAAACTAGCTAGATTCGGTGTAAAAAAAAGGGACTGGTGAAAACTGCTAATCGCTTTTTTTTCATTTTCTTCTTTTTTTCCGTCTTTAGTATTAAATCAAAATCGATAAGTATCATGCAAATTTGTAGGTTATTTTTATCTTGGCTTTCCGTTTTCAGGAAATTTTATTTTATGACGTTGATTTTAGTTCATTAAAAGTTAAAACTTCTAGCGACGGAATAGATTTTGAATGGTCTCAAAACTTATTTCTGAGTTTATATTTCTAAACATTCATAATTATGGATTTTTTTTTCGGATTTTCGAAGCTTATTCCGTTGTACTGCTATTTAATACTAAAGTATATCTAATAATTATGAAGTGAAAATTAAATTTTTAAAGCATAAGTTAGAGTTAAATCTTTTTAATGTAATTAATTATTCTTTTATAATAATGATTACTTTTGCTGATGACATTGATATCATTGGTCGAACATCCGCCGCACTAAGATAAGTCTTCTTATCTTTAAGAGGCCCTCAGGATGGGACAGTTGATCAATGAGAATAAGACCAAATACATGTCTTGAACTAAATCTGTTTTAACAATTCCCACTTTAAAATTGAAGAGTATAATTTTAAAGTTGTTGACAGTTTCACTTATATTTAGGTTCGGAAATTAACAACAGAAACTAATATACTTCTGAAATCCAAAAGAAAATTAATACGGCTAATAGATTGTCTTAATGGAATACAAAAATATATGAAATCGAATTTAATCAATAGAAGAACAAAGGTTCTATTGTATAAAAGTCTTTTGAGATCAGTGTTAACTGATGCTTTTGAAACTTGGTCCATGTCTCGAGCAGAAGAGAACATGATAAATATCTATGAAAGGAAGATTTTAAGCATGGGCGTAGCTGCTGCCGTATCAGCATTATCAATGATATGGGGTCCCCAGCTACAGGGGCTCACACAATTATAACAACAGTCCCACAAACAGGGCTCCAATATCTAAAAAGATCCCGGAAGGAATTTTGATACAGGGCCCACTCAACACTAGCTTTTCCAATGATTTTAAGATTTATTTTTGGAGGAATTCAAAAAATTGGAACGTGGGGAAGAAGATAAAAAAAATTTCGAGCTCTATCAATCATATAAAGAATCTGACATCGTTAACTTCATGAAAGTACAACGAATTAAATGGGCAGGTCACGTTGTCAGAATGGAAGAAGACCGCACCACTAAAAAAGTCTTCAATGCCCAACCAATTGGCTCACGAAGAAAGGGCAGACCAAATCTTAGATGAATTGATGGCCTAGAAAAAGATCTCCTATTTTTGAGAACTAAGAATTGGAGATCACTAGCAGGAAGAAGGCTTGTCTGGAAAAGGCTTCTTGAGAAGGACAAGGCCCATCCTGGGCTGTCGAGCCTCTGAGGAAGGAAGGAGTAATAATTACTATTATCTATATTAAATTGTGAGGAGGTCACGATAGCGTAATGGTTATGGTCACGAACTCGTGGTTGGCGAATCATGAGTTAGAGCCCTAGTGTCACTGTAGACACACCGTGTAGAGGGGCCGATTCATGTTGACTTTGTCAAGGCCCAATGTCCTCCCTGTTGCATGTTGTGATGTTTTGTTGATGGAATATAGCCACTCAGATTAAGTGTTGTCACCTGACAGGTTCAAAATTAGAAGATCCATCGCCAATATAGTCCTCATTACTATATATTGCAACGTTAATAAACACTCATTTACAAAATTAGGAGAATTTATATAAATGAAAAATAAAAGGATATTTTTAAGTATATGAATCCTTAAATGAAAAACGTTTGATGAGGTTTTAATAACCTTAATTAATGAAAACTTAAAAGTAATTAAAGGAATGAATTGGTGATATCTTAATGGTGAATAGATTTAAATAAAAAAATATTCTTTCAATAGTTCTAAATTATTTGTGCACAAATAATTCGGCCTAGTTTTTCTCATGTTTAATATCTATTTTAAGTGTCTAATAGAAATTAATTTTGTAAATAAATCTCTACTCTAGAAATATAATCGAGAATTACACATTATCAGAATCTTTACAAATCAAATTTCAGAAGATAATCCATTTGTTCCATTTACGAACACAGCGGATTGAGTCTTAATTACCGGACGATGATAAGTAACAATCAACCAAACTTCATTATTGTTTACCTCTACATACACAGAGTTCTGTACATCCATGAGAGAAAAACAACCTACACATAAACACATTCAATCTACGACAATATCAACATTCCTTGTAAATTCATTTACAAATATTAATTCTATTTAGTATTTGGCTTAATTTAATATCGCCAATTTCCATCTCACCAGAATAATCCTTCCATCAACGCTTACCAGTGACACATATAGAAAGAAAGAAGGCTCCTACGCCAGTATTGCTAATGGCAGCTGTTTTTGAAAAAGACTCTCCGATCCAAACACACACAGACATGCACGAAGTAAAGAAAATAAAAGAAAATGATTGATCATCTATTCTATGCAGTCTTTAGTTTACTCAGAGAAAAGGTTCTTCTAATCTAAATAATTACTGAATATGAAATACGGGTGAGATGGGCTTCTCAGTCGAGGGTTATTTAATCAATATGTGCAGTTATAGAAGTTTCATACTATCCGATATATTAACTCAATTTGCAGTGCCTCGCGCTTCGCCTGAAGGTTTGTTGTTGTGAATGAGAAATAAATTTCTGGGAATTCTTTAGTTTTCTTTTAAAAATTTTGAAAAGCAAAGCACAATGGATGTGTTGGTTCTGGGAAATGGCGTAATTAGATATGCGTTCACTTTGTAATTTTAATTTTGTTACTTTCGTAGGTTTGTTTATATCGGAATTCGAACGCCAAGGTGTGAATATTTTGCGCCAAATTAGATAAAAGTACGCCAGATGGCGGTTTTAAAAACAATGCTTTTTTTTTTCGTTAAGTAAATCTGTATTAGATTTGAATAATTTACGGGATTTTTTTCTCTTAATTGTAAGAATTGTTCGATGAATAAAATTTCCTTGTAGTCCATGTGGTATTGCACCATATAGAGGCGAAAAAAGCAGCTATTTTCCTCTTCCGAACAAAATATAGCTTTCCTTATTTGGGCTTAAAGGGACTAACAAACTCAATGATAAATAAAAATTTGAGTAAAAATTTTGAAATCGGTATACTTGAAAAAAAAAAGGGCTGGGAGGGGAATGCGCCTTATTAAAAAGGATTAAACATGCTCACTTCATTCCCCCTAGCTTGAAGAATAAAAAATTATAAAATAGTTTTAAAAAAAGGCCCGCATAAAATATATATAATAATATTTTATCAATACTTGTATTTAAATCTTCAAGCCTCTCTATGAGCATTTTATTCCATATAAAAATTACTAAATCTTATTAATATAAAAGTAATTGGTAATATTTCATTATCAATGTAAGCCCAATAGTAATATTATGGTCGAATATATTTCCATTTTCTTATCTTTTGATCAGTTAAAAATAAGTTTTCAAATTTACATTTAACGTTATCTTAATTTTGATAAGATTTTTCACACATAATAGAATGCTCTTTTATGCATATAGTTGAACGTTGAGTGATGCTTAAAATTGTTATACAAATATGCATGTGTTTGAATAGGCAGTATTTATATGCATGGATTTTATAGGGAAAAAAAATAAAAACTATCTTTTGTGTGTGTGTGTGCTGTGAATGTTTGTGATGTCTTTTAAAGCTGCATGATTTACAATTTTTAGATACCATTTTCTTTTAAGTTCATTTTTTCTTTCGTTTAATAAGCGTTTTTTAAAACAAGAAAAAGAGAATAATACTTACTTTAAAAGTAGTAAAACAATTTAATAATTTTGCTGTTGTAGAGTGAAGACACGAGAGTGTGTTATAGAAGAAACTTTTTATTTATCTAGTGTATAAAATAAATAAATAAACATTTTCTGAAAGATAAAAAGAAAAAAAACTCTTCTTGAAAGTTAAGAACAAAAAATAAATAAAAGTCTTGACCGAAGATAAATGAGTTGAAAAAGGGCTTTTCCTTTGGAAAATTAAACTAATACAGATTAATACATGTGTTAGATGCTTAGAATTACGAAGTACGAAAAATCCTTTGGAAACTAACTACTAAGAAATTATTTATAGGAGCAAATTGATGTATTTTAATGACGAAGGATTGCATTGTTTTCTTTCGGATTTAAAGACAAGATGCAAGGCAGATGTTTTTTTATTTGTTTATTTTTACCCTGTAACTATTTTTATAGCCGTTTCATGGTCAAGCATTTCAATTTTGTGACTTTTTTCCCTTCAAATTTTTTTAGTACTACATTCTAAAAAGAATTTTAAGAAGCATTATCAAAAGATTTTTTTTTTTTAGTTTTTATGAAGTAATTATATTTTACTTGTACGTTAGATAATTATACAACGGTATGAATAACATTTTTTTATAAATTACAAACATTACCATTTTTAATTTTATACGAATTGCTTGTTACTTGGATATTGTTAGGTATTGTTCGGCTTTACATGAAAGGATAAAGCTTACTTTAATACTGGGAATTTTTTGTTTTAGAATTTTTTAATGTTGTTTAGAAGGCAATTTTGATTCAGCTCCATCCCATAAATATTTCATTCAATTCATTCTCTAAAAAATATTGTTGTTTAAAAAATGATAAGCTTTATGATGATGTGTATTTTAATAGTTTTTTAAACAATTCGAAGTGTAAAAAATTCTAAGTATTGAAAAGTAAACGTATCCAAAAGAACATTAAGCAATCGTTTGTAGAATTTAGTAATAAAAAAAAATATATATATATATTAATATTCGTGAACGCCGCTTCGAACGCCCAAATATATCGATATAATTTTTTTTAAAAAAAATTTTGGTTAAAAAATTTTTTTTTTTTTTTTTTTTTTTTTTTTGATAGAACACTGAGTCAAACTTGTTAACAGACAACAGCCATTCCACTATGTTTATTTATAAATGAAGAGGTTTGTTTAAAAGTTGCGATCAAATTTACGTTGCTTCAATCTCTTCATTTTTCCCGCCGCCAAAAGATTCTTTTTTCCTCTATTGTTATTATTTTGTAAGTGGCAGCACAGTAAGTATCTAAAGAACTCGGCTTTGTGCCGTTTTGTTTTTTGTTTACGCGTTTATCGATTATAGCGTTAGTGATTGGCATCGTAATCCTTAGGATTATGATGTTGCGAAAAGAAACATTTTTATAAAGCACACCGGAAAACTTTGGAAGAGTTTATACTAATGATATTTTTTTTCTCTTTTTTCTTTTTCATGTCATTCCCTGCAGAAAAATGTTTGTTGGAGGACTGAGTTGGCAAACTGCACCTGGTAAGTAAATTATTTTTATTCTTTTTTATGTTTTGGCATCGAGGGTCACATTAAAAGAACGTTTAATCTTGTTCCGAGATGTTGCGTATCGTTTTTTGATAGTGCGTATGAAAAATGACATTTCAGCGGAACAACTGGAACTTGAGTGATAAGGAAATGGGTTTCATGTAGTTAATTTGTTGTTCTAATGTGAAATTTTAGGACTAAATAAGCATCAGATTGTAAAAATAAATAAATTTATGATATTCTATATTAATATATATTATAAAAGATTCCAACTTAATTTCTTTTAAGTTTATTAAATATTTATCACTCGTTATTAAACAGTTTGTTATTTTTAATTTAAAATTCAAAACTGTTTTTTTTATCATTGTTAATTGTATATGTTATTTAAATATATGTTGTAGAATTTAATGGCTCTTTGTTATTTTTCTATCATTAATATAAGATAGTTTTCGTTTTCGAAACATCGCAGAAGATGACAAAAACATTCTTATCACTTGATAAAAAACTTCATATTTACCTCTTATTTTATCTTAATATATACGAATCTCAGTACTTTTACTAAAAGTTAATAATTATAAAGAATTTTTGTAATGCATATCTATTTAAGACACAGATTAATAAATATGCATTTTTGGTATTGTTAAATCTGCTCATTCAACTTATAAAAAAATATTTTTTTACTTGGAGAATTACATCAGTGGTCTTCAAAATTTGTCGACTCACGGAACCCTTGGAACTTTTAGGTGTGTTCGAGGTTCCTTATCCCACCCATAGAAAAACATATTTTTACCCCTTAACTACCGATTAAAAGTTACGTGATTCCCTCCTCAGTGTCATCGTTTTCCACATAGGCGCGGGTTTGCGGTGAATTGGAGGAAAAAGCGTAGTCATAAGTAAGCAAATTTTTCTTGAATTAAGTAAATCCTTCGTGAAGACACTGTCAAGGTAATTATATTGCATTCGGAGTAGCTTTACCGACAGCAGCGCAAAGAAAAGGATCGTGTTTCGGAAAGACATATATTTACGTTCGGGCATTTAACGCACTGGTTAAGCGAAATGTATACATACACCGTTAGCAGTTAAAAGGTTAAGATAGTGTTTAAAGTAAATCTCAACGTGTTTTAGGTACTTTATGTAATGACAATAAAAGAATGGTAAATTGTATTTTTTATTACAAAAATTAATGTGGTTTCGTAAGAAGCAATAATTCGTCCTTCAAGCATTCGCTGCTGTGAAAAGAAAACTAACACAAATACAGCAAAGAAGAACGTTTGAAAGAATACAGAAACAATTCAAGTTTTATTTACATATCTTACAGGAGTTCTACATGCGAACGAACACTTGTCTACACGGTTATACATCAATGCCCTAGTCCAGCACTAGCCTCACTCTAGTCAATATGGTATTATCAACATTATCACAGCACTTGTTATGCTTTCATGAAGCTCTGCCATAACATGGGTCAAAGGCCTGGTCTTATGCGAGAGACTAAGTTTTCGCATAACATGGTTATAAAGTTGTCAATAACGTTGATAGTACCGTGATGACTAGAATGTGGCAAGAACTGGACTATCATAATGATGTATGTCATGTAAATAAGGCTTCACACATAGAACACTGATAAAATTTCTAAATAGAACGAATTGCTTCTGTATTCTTTTATATGGAGTTGCCCCCCCCCCCCGTATTCGTCTAAGCGCTTCGAAACCTTGGAAGGAATTAATGAATAACCTTGTATTAAGTGACTGAGATATATGATTGCATTTTTTATACACAAATTGTCAAAGACTATCTCTGTCTTTAGATACTCGAAATCATACAAATCTCATAGAGAATATGAAGCGATTTTGCTTATCCATTTATAATTTTCTTTTCGAACTTTTATTTAAACTCTCAAAACCTCTGGGTTTTACTCGTGGTACTCCAGGGTTCCTTGGAACATAGTTTGAAGACCACTGATACGATGATTGAATTTATTTAATATGATACATTATCGATATGAAAAGGCGAAGCTATTTAGAATAAAACTTCGAAACAATTTTAGGATTTTTACACAAATTCCATTATAATTTACTCATCTGCGATCAGGATAAACGAATGCACTATGGGTTTTTTAAAGCTTTGCTGTTCGTTTCAGCAGCTGTGCACCATTATTCCTACCTTGCATTTTTAAGATAAACAAACAAAAGAACTTTCTGGAAGGAATGTCGATCACTCACAGAAGCAGGCACTTGAATTTTTCCTCCACAGCCTTTCCAAATACTAGACCTCCCCTGTGGATTCCACAATTAAAAAGAAAGAACAAACAGCAAACTTTTTCGACGCACGCGGAACTGCTCATAGGGTCTTGTAAAATGTCGCCGAGCCGCTAAAAGACTTCCATTTCTTACCTTGAACACCTTGTGCTTTACGTTGAAGATCTGTCAGTAGGACCTGATGAAGCTTGGGCAACATCCAAGTTCAGGTGGAACCTCTTTCTTCCTCCTGACAACGTCTATCATATGCCTCTTTTTTCTTTCTTTCGCAAAGTCTGGCTCATGAGAATCACTTGGCGTCATTTTTTTCCCTTTCCTCCATTTTTTTCTTTTTTTTTTATTCTTCTGCTTCACAATTTTTGTTTCAAAGTATTAAAACAGTTTTATTTTGGAGCATGTAAATAGGTCATTGAGGATTTTTTTTCCTCCATATTATGTTACCTAACGTAACATCATCGTACTAAGTTCTGATCAAATTTCGAGTATTGTAGAATTTTGTCTTTCATCAAACGTTGTTGTGTTCCAATATTCCCTCTGGCCTATGGCGCACACAAGGGGGGTGTCCTAGGAGTCCGGCCCCCCCCCCCAAAGCCCTTGGTTTTTTTTCCCGATTGATTATAATTTTAAGTATATAATACGTACAATGTAATTAAATATTTGTTTTTAATGATTAATTTTATTAATTAATACTAATTATTTATTCAATAATTAGTTTTTTACTTTTTTTTTGTTCCCCAAAATCGACAAAATCAAAAGAAGGAGCATGATACAAGAATGGTGGGCTTTCGACCCTGGACCCCCCCTTTGAATACTTCTGTGTGGGCTACTGCCTCTGGCACTTGCTTGAGTAACCTTACCCTCCGATTATTCAATTGGGAGGTACCCAGAGATCTTCTTGCTTCAGTGATTTTTTTCTTTGTTTTGCATTTATTTTTGGTAGGAAATTCGTCTTGTGCTGATTATACAACAGCAGCGTTGTTCTTGGCTTGATGAAGCTTTCTCAGCTTTAAAGTGGTGAAGTACTTAAGCGCGAATAACTCATTTAAAGTTTTCGATAACTATTAAATCTCTAAGATCTTTATCGTATTTGTTTCCATAGGGAGGTGTCATAAACTCTGTTGTATCTGAACGAGTTTGTTTTAATATGTTAAAGAGAACGTCTTTCCAAACACATAAGTTGTTTTAAAAGCATTCTTTGCGACTATTTGTTCCAGTGCATTCAAGAATTACTACTTACTGTCTCTCTGAAATTTGATGATTTCACCTTTCACATTAACATGGTGACTGCGTTCTTTTATTTTTTTCCATTACTCGATTTGAGGGTGTTGGGAGATGCCCAGAGACCTTCCTGCCTGAGTGGTCTGTTTTCGTTTTGTACTTATTTTGAGGAAGAACTTTGTCTTCTAACTGTTATACAACGATGCCACTATTTGTGGCATTGAAGAAGACTAAAGTGTTGAGTTGTTTAGCTAAAAATATCTCATTTGAAATTTTCGATCTCGCTTGAGTAGCATTTGCTATGCATTCTCAAGTTGAGAATTTGATTTTTATTCTGTGGGTGCTTTGGTGGTATTTATATAAAGAGAGTTGGTGCTATATGAGGTTTTTTGTATGTGCAATTTGATAGGTTTTGTATAACTTATGTTGTTATGAACAATTTAATATAATTCGTTTAATAGTTCGTTTTTATTCATGAGAATAGTGTATAAAGCCATAAACATTTTTGCTCCTCCATCAAAAGTCATTATATTGAAAAAAAATCGATAGTTCAAGTTATGTTATGCAACATTGGAAACTATCCGAAATATTGTTTTTTTATATCCTGGTTACAAATGTTTGACTCCGTAACTGCCGATGAAAAGTTACATGATTCGCTTCCAGTGCCACCGGTTTTCCCAGAAGCTCTCGTACGAGGTGTATTGAAGGGAGGGGTGGAATGAAAGGTACAAATAAACAAATTTTTCTCTGAATTAAGTAAATCCTTAAAAAACACTGTCAAATTTACTTTATTGCATTTCAAAGACGGAATAGTTTAACTGATAACAGCTCTAAGAAAAGAATCGTATTTCGGAAAGACGTATATATACGTCCAAGACACTTAACGCACTGGTTCAGCGAGACGGACACAAACGCCGGTGGCAGTTAAGAGGTTAAGCATATTTATAATATTCAACCTTTTTAAAAATTTATTTTCCATGTTCTTCTTACTCGTCTAAACATTACTTTTCTATTACTCAATTAAATGTGTTGGGAGTATTCCAGGAACTTTCTTGCTCCGGTGTAGTATTTTTTTTTTTTTTTTCATTTTATTTTTGTTGGAAATACGTCTTCTCCCAATTAAGGTGGCAGCGTTGTTTTTGGCAGAACAGACTTTTCAACGTTTAATGCTGAAGTGCTTAGCAAGGAATGTCTAATTTTAAATTTATAATCTTTTCGAAAATCTAGATTTGATAAGTCATTTCAATTTTAATTTTGTTTGTGTGTTGTGCTGTTCATTTCTTGCACATGATGCAAAATATTTTCCATTTCTAGTTTTCTGCTGAAAGAATAGTGAATTTTGACATATCGAAGCAGTATTGGTTTATTTTTTTTTTGTTTTGAACTCCTGAATTTTTTTCAGTGCTATCTATTTTCTTAGAATTGATTGAAGTCACGTGATTTTCTTTGCAATTTGTGGAACTCCATACATCGAACCTTATCTTCTGTCATTTAAAATGTACACAGGAAGTTGGATCTAAAAAAAAAATTTTTTTTTTGTAATTTTTAAACCCACCTGTGCGAAAAAGATATTTTTTGGCATATAGATAAAGGGGGAAATAAAATTTTTTAAAAAAATTATGTTAAGTATTGCTACAAGTAGAATGAAGTTTAGGTTTGTGAGTATTTTTTGTGGTGTAAAATAGTAATTTTTTTTATTAAGAAAAATTTATATATTTCAACATTTCTCAATCCCATATCTGGTGTACTTTGATGTAAGAGACGGCGTAAGTGGAATTTTTTCAGTCTGCTGAGAAGCACGATGATGATTGGCTGAGACGAGGAGAACCGGAAGGCGTGCCTAAGTTTCTTCTACTTGATGTAGTGGAAGATTTTTTAGCATGGATGAGAGCTTAGAAGCTGCTCTCTGATTGGTCAATGGTAAAAGACTCCGATTGGCTGCCCGTAGAGCTGAGGACTTTTTAACATTTCTTGCTATGAGAAAACACATACTTAATAGATACAAGAAAAAAAAAAACTTCAGATACATTTAACAGCTTCTGTGGTATTAATTTTTTTAAAAAACATCTACTGTCGAAATTACAGTGTACTATAAAAGCGGAAAATGGTTGGATTGGACTGATTCGACGTTGCGAAGAGAGAGCTGGGGTTATGAATTGTTGCACAATGTACATTGTACTGTTTAATACTGATGTATCAATAACCATCGTTTTTGGTTGATTGTAGAAAAATAATTTTATTTTGAGCCTAAAATCATCTAACCAAAATGAAGTCTTTTTTCCATTTTTTTCGGAAATACAAACCTTTTGTGGCAGTATTAAAATTTTTTATTTTTTTTTATTTTCAGATTTATTTTTTCTTCATTTCCATGCCATAAAACATCTTTTCCGCATAGGTAGATTGCGACTAATAATACTTTTTTTCTCTCATTATGACCGTGTTCCTCCCTAATGTATACAGTGAGTGAGAATATTAACGTCGCACTGTTGAGCTACACGAGGGCTTTTGGCGACGGACCACGTAATTTTGAACCGTGGTCAAGTGACGTGGGCGACACCTGAGCTAGCACCCCCCTCTCCTAACTGCCCCACCACACCAAAACGTATACAGGGAGGAAAAAAGATTCTTGCTGTCTGCTTCTTTTTTTAAAAAAAAAAAAATTCTTTTACCAATGACGGTGGCACAGTTCTTTCCTGGGAAATAAGAATTTCTAATACATGTAAATAAAAAAATTTACAATAATTTTTAGTTAAGTAGTTTCGAAATCAGTGAATTATAAAAAAAAAATATCTCTTCCATGCGTAGTCTAAATAATGATTTATTTAATGACTCTTTCTCTTTGTTGTTTAAAATAAACAATTTTTATAAAAAATTTCCAATATATTCATTATGGTTTTATTTTAAATTACTGAAGTGAAATAATTTTTTGCCACATTTTCTCAACAAACGAGTGACACTGGTGCTCAAAACTAATCGTGACACTTTGATTAAACTGATCAGTGACACGTTGATTAATGAAACTGAACCGTGATACTTCGATTAATGAAACTGATTAGTTATTAATGAAATTGATTAGTGACACTTTGACTAATGAAATTGATTAGTGACACCCTGATTATGGAAACAAATTGGTGTCACTCACAACTTGGTGTCACTTGTACTTAAGAATAATGAATACCGATATACTAATTTTTCAGCAATAAATTTAAATATATAAAATAATTTACAATAAAAGTTACTGTCTGAGGTCATGCCACTCCAAGATAAGGCTTTGGTAGTATGTTTCAACATTTTTACTAGTGCGACTTCGAGTTTGATGTTTACATTTGTGCCTGTTTTTATTTTGAACTTTTCTAACCGATTACTTCAATAAAAGTGTTGAAATCTCGCTATACATCTTCTTACTTCACTTGTTCTGTTGTTTATTTTTAGTTGAGCATTTGTCTTTTGCTTCTCACAATGCTGGCTTTGTTCTTAACAATGACGTAGATTTCGCTTTTTAAAGTTGAATAGCATGATGTGTAGACAAAGTTTTGAAGAGTATTTAAGAATTTTTGGAAACTTTTTTTTTTGGATTTGTGATTATAATTAATCCAAAATGAGGTGTGATGTTTTTTTGTTTTGTTTTTTATTTGTAAAAGGCAAGCTTTTTTTTCAGCCTTTGTTCAAATCCTTTTTGTGTTTTTTTCCCCCCACTTTGTTTATTACATAACAATATAAGGTGCAATATAGCACTGCGCAGCTGTGCTAATAGTATTATTTTTTTCCAATGCATGTTATTAAAAAAATCGCCTGAAGTTATTATAAAACAGTTTATATTATTAGCTTTGAAGGAAAAATAGGAATTTCTAAATTTTTATTTTCAGATAATTTAAAAAATAAACAAACTTGAATCTAACAGTCCCAGATAGACTGAAGCACAGGCTCCATAAATATAATCCTCCCCCTTCCCCTATATGTCTGCATTAATATATAAATATATGTTGAATTCTGGATTTGAAGTTATTATTTTTTCGCTCAATTTCTAAGAAGAAATCATGAACTGCATTGAAGAACTTTTTAAAAGGGTCTTTAAATGTAAATGTTGTTTTTCACATCGGAAAACAGAATTTTGTTTTACTAGTTGTTCTTTCTTTTTCTTAAATATACAGTGAGTGACTTTATATATTTATTTTTGACTACCCGACCGCTAGTTTTAAAAAATAAAACTGAATTTTTATTATTTAGTTTGTTATAAATATTTACTGTGAAATAGGAGATTCTCTCTTTCAACAGCCTTTTTTAAGTTCTAAGAATTTGAGTTTTTACTAAAGTGTCGTAAAATCAAAGACAAAAGAGCAAAAACACATTTTTATATAGGAAACACAGAGGGCTATATTTGACTATAAACTGATTTTTATCTGTGTTAACTTCATCGAAGGTTGAAAAATTTTTTTTCAAATTTAAATTTTTTTTTTTTTTTTTGTTTAAATTAAGGAAAAATTAGACATTAAAAGTTTTTAAAAAATATAGCCTTTGATTTAAATTAGAATTTTTCCTTTCAAAAAGAAAAAACAAACGAACATATACATATTTTTAAAGTATTTTTTTCTTAATAATTTCAAGATAAAATGTTCCATTTTCTCACATTACTGTATCATATGGGGTGTTTTTTTTTTCTTTTCGTAATCTGATTTAGTTTGTTTTCGAACTAATAATCAAAACAGGTTTAGATTTAATCTTTTTCTGTAACTTTAAATGTTGGAATGAATTTATTCTGATGAAAATAAAACTGTACTTATAACATGTAAATACTTTACTAAAAAAATTTAGATGCAAAGTGTCGGGATTCAAAAGTACAGTGAAAGATCCTAAATTTTATCAATAGCATTATATACTGTCCTTAGTTAAAAGGAGTACAAGCTTTTCCCTTCTAAAATAGTATTTAGAAGGTAATAGTATTGCCAGAGTTTGTCTTTCGTAAATATCATGTATCATTAGGAACAATATTAATGTTTTATTCATTTTAATGTATTTATAGTTTTCCAGTGCTTTATGTTTAATCTCAAAGATGTTTTTAATGTACTAAAATGTTATTTTTTACATTATGGAAAGCATATTAAGACAGTATCACACGTACATTTTTGGTGAAACTTTTTGAACCAATTTTTCGTCCTATCTGAGGGTGAAGGGTTGCTGTAAACAAAACTGCATGCTCTGACACCAGACGCGCTCTATCTCCACATTGAAAAATTAATCGTCGTGGACAGAAATGGAGCACCATTCTATTTAAAATATTATGCGCCTTTAAAATATTATTCACCATTAAAATATTATACGCGATATCTGATGCGTTTGACGAAATCGACGCCGCCATCATGTTTATGACGTAGGACGCCGAAAAACTCCATTGGTTGGAATTTCAAGCAACTTTTAATTTGGAACAACTTTTTGAGCGCACTAGCAAAAAGTTGTTCGATAGCCGTTGCTATGGTAACTAAGTAAAAATTGCATGAGTTGGACGAAAAATTGCCCGAAACGTGTACGTGTGATACGGCCTTTAGTCTATTTCTTATGTGCAAGAACAATTCAATGTAAAAATTAATTATTATTACTGTTCTAATAAGTCGAATTTCAACACTTTCTGTACTGAAAGGTTGTTCAGTTTTACTTAATGGGGGTTGATTGTTATCTTCATAATAACTGGATTCTTTTCTTCGCAGAGGGACTCAGGGAGTACTTTAGTAAATTTGGAGAGATCACAGAAGTCATGGTTATGAAAGACCCCACGACTAGGCGATCTCGGTAAGTAAATATTTTTCATCTCCCCTCCCCGTTTTTTACAGAGAAAACTCAAAATAAGTCTTTGTTGAAAGTTTTCTGCAAGATGTAAAGTTTCGCAAATGAAAATTTCAAATACTTAGGTGCTTTCGCTTACGATAACATAAAATCATTAATTCTGATATCAATGCATTCAAATCTCAATTCTAATATGTTTGAATTAAAATACCAGTTTGATGTCATTTAATTTAGGAATTATAAAATTTTAAAATTAATTTTTAGAATTCATTTTAATTTTTTAATTCGAATATCTGTTTTAACTCTTAAATTCTAAACTTTCTGCTCTGGTTCGTTAGTTAGAATTTTTATTTTGATACATAAACCCTAATTTACACTTTGGCATTCTGAAGATCAGATTTTAATCAAACAATTCTGCTGATTAGATTTTTTCATTACGATGCTCTATTGATCATAATTCCAATCTGACAGTTGTTAAATCAAAATTTTATATTCTGATAATCGTTAAACTAAAATTTTCTTTCTGAAATTCAGTTAATCTGAATTCCATTCTGACAATCTTAAATCAAAATTCTTTCTTATAGTATCGTTATTACAAAATTTTCATTGTGACATTCTGTTTGTTCATCAGAGTTCTATTCTGTCAGTCAAAATTCTATTTTAATTTCATTAACTCTAATTTTCATTGTGACATTCTATTAATCTGAACTCCATTTTGTCAGTCTTAACTCAAAATTATATTCTGTTATCATTAACTAAAATTTTCACTGCAAAAATTCTGAAAATAATTTATTGCAGTAAGAATAAAAAATAAAGTACTGTAACTTGAGCGCGTATTATGGAATGCGATGTCTGATTTACTAATTAAATTTCTGCTACATTTCTATGACACAAGTGACTGCTTTAAAAAAAAATCATTTTTATTTTTTCCTCTCCCCTAACTAAACCAGAATAGCTTATGTAATATTGTGATATCTTTTTTTTGAAAACTCAACAATTCAGTGCATAACGCAGTAGACAAATCTTATAATTACTCTCTGCTGTGGGTAATTGTTCTATTTGAAATTTTCATAATGCGTAATATTTTTGAAAGTATTTTATGTAAGGATAAAAAGAATAAGCTTCAAAATATTTTACCTTAACATCAACAAATTTGTTTAAAACTTCAATAAAATCATATTTAAAACTTTAAGAAACTTCTTGCAGAAAGCTGAACTATATATATGTATATATATATATATAAAGAAGAAAGTAATGAAAATTGTTTGGAGTCAAAATATATATATATATGGTTTTAATATAATTCTTTCTTTAAAAATAATCAATTTTTTATGTGTACAAGAATTATAATTAATAATGTTTTTCAGCTCACTATAAAAACACAAATATTTTTAGCACAAATTATTATAAATGATATAAAAATACAACATATTTTAATTGAATAAATTATAAATTACACCGTTACACAAGATAATCGCCTAGACTATTTATAATATAATTTCGATTAAATTAATTATCCTTCTCTGGACAACAGTTAATTAATTATACATCTCATTGCATTAACTATACTTTTTTCCGATAAGAAAAAGTAAAGTTACTGCTGTTAAGTCTTCCTTAATTTTCTAATCGATAAAAATGCATAATTTCATTGAAAAAGAGAAAAAGAAGAAATCCTGTTTAAAAAGTTGATTAACATAAAACCCAACAAGTTTTATCAAACTTACCTTCAAATTATTAGGATTAATTTAGATTTTAGACCAAACATTGTCTAGACTCAGAAATTTTCCTTTTTTTTCCCCTCATTTTAATTCTCTATTCTCCTTTGTTAATCTTTTTTAGAGTCGATTTCATAAGTTTGAGCCTTATTAAATTCCTTTAAAATAAACAACACACAAAAGAACTATGTCTTGCCTTTATTATTTTCCTTCTTATTTTCTGTAGCGTCTCAACGCTGTCTGACTTAGATCCCCCCCCCCGTTTAAAAAAAAAAGAATTTTGATATACAATTTTGTCGATTTAATGCATGTACTTCAGGACTGATATTGAAAAATAATATTTATCTACCCACATAAACCCCCCCCCAAAATAACTTCGAACATTACTTTTATATTTCAGGTGCTGTTCGAGGAAATATAATATTTTCACACATAGCTTATCATTTTCAAAATAAAATCATGTGTGCAAATATTATACACGTATTCGAAAAATATATTAACTCTATAGAGATGAATTTTCAAAATATTTTTATGAAATTCTGGAGTTAAAATCGTGTTTTTTGGAATATTTTTTTTTTTTATTTAACTCGAAAAAAAGTTCGAGAAATCAAATGATATTAAAATTGTGTGTGAATACGAATTAAAGTTGGTATATCACTTATCTATTTTCGTCAGGAATTATAAAAAGCATAGCACAGAAAAAATGACATTATCACTCAACTTAGTCATAATGTTGTTAAGGTTAGATTTTATTTAATGTATTTTTCCCCACAGAGAAAACGTACAATATCCATAGCAAATATTTTTCATCGTGTTTTATATATGTATTACTTATTTTGATGTTTCAGTATTAATAGCTTCCTATTGAATGTATATATATCATATTGAAAACATTCTACTATATTTGTTGATTTGATTTTTTGTTAATGTCGCTCTTGAAAGCTTCTCGAGGATTATTGGCGACGAACCTCATAATTCAATTCCTACTATTAGTTCACACTCTATATATACTTATCTTGTTCAAATTTTCAATCATTAATAAAATACATTTTAAAGCATTCAATTGAGCTAGAATTTTATATGAACGATTATTTTGGATGACAATACAGTAATTTAATTATAATTAATAAAAATTAATAGATTAAAACTAATTGTTCGAAGAATTACAAATACATCCATGTTCGCATCATTTTTGGCGACTTGTGCTAAAACTTGAAAAGATTTTTTTCTCACAGTTTAAAACGCTCATTTGAGCTGAAATTTTCTATACACTGCTGTTTTGGTGACAATACGATAATTTAATTATAATTAATTAAAATTAGTTGACTGAAACTAATCATTTAAAGAATTACAGATACAGCCACGTTGGCTTCATTTTTAGCGACTTGGATCAAAACTTAAAAAGATTTTTTTTTTCCTCACGGTTTAAAGCATTCAGTTGAATTGAAATTTTATATACACCATTGTTTCAGATGACAAAACAAATGCAATAAATAAGCAGATACAATAAATAAAAATTAATAGCCACTTAATTTTGTGATTCTGTCATATGTATATACATATTTATATTATTCGTAACTATTTAATAGCAAGTTTCTAAAATAAAATTTTTCTTTATTGATCTAAGTAGGAATTGACTTAATTTTTTTTTATATTATTGTTTTCAACTTCAGTCAAGTGACAAGGCCGATGCCGACCGTAACTGGTTAAAATCCCTCCTAACTTCCATACCACACCAACGTAAGGACTGGACCTCGACTGATTTAACGTGTGTCAGCCTTTTTTACACGGTAGGTTTTCAGTGACATCAAGAATATAGCATAAGGGTACAGCACATCGATTTAGATGTTCATATTTGCAGCATTCAATTTCAGACCTCAGTTCAACAATTTCCTAACCGCTAAGGGTTAATTTCTGCTAGCGTGAGTTCTATTCAACGAGATCTCACTCGAAGAGAACATGATGTTGTTAATATTTTCAAACCAGGAACACACAAAGAACGTACAAAGAATCCAATATTCCAATTAGAAAAAGAAAATTTCGAAAACTACAGTATTTGCATGAAAAAAAAATTATTAATCAGCTAGACAAGTTTTGACATTTTTGAATCCTGCACAATTTTGGGTTGAAGTAAGTTTAGTAATTGCAATTTTATTGAACAAAAACGTTTCGATTTAGAAAAGTTTATATGTCAACACCTAGGTAGGTTATTCCTCGCAGTGCCGGTTTATCCACTGTGCGCTTGGGGTGAACGCCCAGGCCCCCGAAGGGGCTCAGAAGGGCCCGGTTAAGCTGGAAGCCAGATTTTTGGTTATAGATTTCGATCCGTTAGTGCCAAGAGAGCCTGTAGATCTTCTGCGTCCAGGGCCCGAAATGAACTTAAACCGGCACTGATTCCTTGGCAACGTAAGGATTTTGAATCTGCACAGATTAAACCTCTTCCATAGCGTACTCAAACTTTTTTTTATCGCGGGTTACACTCTAAAAAACACGCAGATGAAAGCGTTATGGAGTTATTTCTAGAGAAAAATTAAAAATCTGTTGGTTAATAGGGGAGTAAACCGCTATTGTACCCTCCCCTTGTGTACGTCACTGATCCTCTTTACCTGCAGCTCCTGCGCGATATCTCTATATCCTAATCAAGCTGCTCTATGGCTCTTAAGTCTTTTAAAAATTGGATTTATATCAAAATTCATGAGTCCCTTCTTTTAACTTTGTGTGTGTTTCAAAGGTTCTTAGTTTTTCAACTTGAAAAAAAAACACATTTTCAAGCAAATTTTTTATTACATAATTTATTTTTGTTACATAAAATCTCTAATTTTAGAATCAAGGCCATAGAATCATTAAGAATCTTTTTTAGAGAACATTTTTAATACCATCCAAGAATCCATTTATTTTCCTGTCTGGAGGTCTTAATTAATTAAGATTTTCCATTCCGGAATCAGTTCACCGACTTCTTACGAAAATAAAAACACTTTTTCAATGATTTATGAATTGTTTCTTAAGTAAGCTGGCTACTCACCCTCTCGGCACGAGCTTACTTATCTAAAATAGCTTACTTATCTCGCATCCCTTCCCCCCTCTGTGAATTTATGACATGTATCTGACCCATTTAGCGATAGCTGAGCGGTTTTATTTTAGCCTGGGCTGCACACAAAAATAGCGGGGCTGATGTTAGGATATTAACTTAAGTAACGACATCATTGTTTCGCGGAACAGAAGTACCTTGAACCTTATCGTGTCGGGAATTATTGGTCCCTAATAAAAGATGGGGTGCTTTGTATCTGGGTAATGGTTTTCGGCTGGTTAAAAGTTAAAATGTATCTTTTTCCAGTTGGTGGTTACTACCAAGTTCTGCATATTTGTTGATTTATGGTAACATTCTAATACATTTTAGGTACATTTGTAAAGACCATAGCTATTATGTTTTCAGAATTGGATAATTATATGGCTTTGGCGCAAAAATACTTTCCATTGGAATATATATAAAAAATGGTATGGGTCAGGGGTGGCGAACCTTTATGGACGAACGTGTCATTTTTTCTAAAGAAGTGTTTAATGAGGTATAGACGTGCCGTGAAATTATTTTGACTTGTGATTATTGGAAAAATAATAAAACTAAATACTAACAACTCAAAATTCTATTTATTACGAAACAATACCTTTTGCACTGTATAATTATAAATATTTTAGTTATAAGTGTAATTCAAATTAAAGTAACATTAGTGTGACTTCTGTTGTTGCAGAGTGGATGACAAATAACTTATATTAGGATTATAAGATGTTACTTTTTAAAGCATACATGCTAAATTTGTCATCTGCCAAACGGTTTCCAAGCAATTATTTTTGTTGTGGTTCACTTTTTTGACTAGAGGATTTGTGATTTGTTTCAAAATACCGTTTTACAGACGATGTTCTGCATACCCCATTCCAAAAAATAGAACTCGCACCGCTTTATCGCCTTTACTAATCATGCCACGTTTCTCGGTCCACCAAATTTGAAATTCTCTGTTACACTTACTATCTTGCACTTTTTGTTCTTTGGCTGAACTAGCCATGTTAAATAACAGTTAAAAATCGTAAATATAACAAAGATAGACTTTAAAATACAGTTGTGTCAATGAAATTGACTACGCTATGCGTAGACAAACTTTACATCTTAAGCAATTGTAGTCTACGACGTAACTAAGGCATGACAATAAAAAACGAGAGTGCTCCCCGCGAGCCAATCACTCACGTTTGTTAGTAATACTTCATAGTGAATTTTGAAATGATATATCGTCGGCCTAGTTATCAGACTGAGTAACTCCACCGATGTAACTGATTTGATATAGGAGTGCAACGCGCCAAGCGCTTTTTGGCGCGATTCCTTAATCCCTTTTTTTTGTCTACGCCATGCCTTAGTGCTCACCGTTTTTAATTTATTCCTCGATCAGTGTAATCACTACTTTACTTTTACTAGATTTCGAAGGGAGAGGTGGTGGCAAGATTTTAACATAAAATAAATACAACAGTAAGTAATATTAATGTATTACACTTCCAGATAGAAATTAATTACACTAATTTAATAAGTGTTCATTACACAAAATTTGAAACAATGTGTTACTTTTGCTGAGCAGAGATCCCACGAAAAAAAAAAAACTAACACCAATATATACGTTATCCCCATAGCAACCACATAATCGCACGATAAAAATATCAAAGCAAACCAATATTGTAATATTATCGCCTATCTTGGCGAACATAAATAATAACTTGGCGCCTACCCCTACTGTATCAAATTAGCATCCCAGATGGAGTTACGCAGTCTGATAATTAGACCGACGATATGCAAACCATTTTGATCACTGGCGTGCCAAAATTATTGCGTCGTGTACCATCAATGGCACGCGTGCCACTGGTTCGTCATCCCTCGTATTGGTTGATTCATTCCAAAAAGTCAGATTTTCTTTATTTGTGAACTGTTGTCTTCCTGTTTACGTTATCCTTTTTTTTAGAATAACATGGATCATAGTCGTACTTTTCATTGCACGAATCACATTTCTGCGAAGAAGATTTTTCTCGAAAGTGTTTCATTTTGTTATTTGTTTTAAATTTCTTAAGGATATGAATTCAAACGATGTTTGTGTAAATTTTTTTTATAGGAGAATATGAATTTGATAATAATGCTGCACAAGTTGCACGTAGTAATTACCAGGTGTTTATGGAGAATATTGTTAACGATCGAAAAGTACTGCGCTAGTTTTGAACATTTCGGTCTGGTGGTTTTTCTCTACTAAATGAACCGTGTGAGGACAGATCCAAAACATCTGTGAAAAATGGCGCTCTGAAAACATTGGTGGAAACGAACATAATTTTTCCTACAAGGACACTTGCTGCCAGTATGAAAGTTGACCAAACAACAATATTGCAACATTTTTCTAAAATTGGGAAGGTGGGAAAGAATGGATAAGTGGGAACCGCAGGAAACTGGATCGGTTTAACGTATGCTCATCGTTACTGCCGAAAAGCACATTTTTGTAATGCATGAAAAATAGAAAACTATACACCCTTCACTTGTGTGAATCGGCATGGCCCAATTTTTCTTCACGACAACGCGCAGCCGCATACTTTGTAAAAAACAACTGCGAAATTAAATGAATTGAAATAATTAATTTTTGCTGCACTCAGCTTATTCACCGGATCTTACGCCTACCAACTTTTTATTTATTTATTTTTTTTAAAATTTGGAACAGTATGAAAATGAAGACCGTCTGAAAAATTCCATTTCAGAGTGTATTAGTTCTCAGGCATCTATGCATTAAAATCACTTTTGGAAAGGTGTTTTGAAGCACATCGAGAATATATTAATTAAATAAGCAACTTTTGAAAAAAAAAAGTTATGCATTTTTATGTGTTCACTTAAAAATCGAACATTTCATCCGCACTTACCTAATAATTAAGAAAATGAAAGTATTGTAAAATAATACTTGTTAATACTACAAAACTATTAGGTGCTTTTTTTATAAGCATGCCAAGAATTAAGCCAAATTAAGAAGTGAAATAGTAAGAGTCATAAAGTCTTAACAATTGTTTTCAAAATATGTAATTGGATCCCATTCTTTATCCTTTATTGGAGAATTCAGGTAACATATAAATTAAACTAAATGGAGGAGAGTTAGTTTAATGCCCGCCTGACGGCAGATCAACCCTCATTACACAGATTATACAACTGTTCATACTTGTTTCTCAAATTGTAAAACTGTTCTTTACATATATTATGTAGTTCTATCTTTTTTTAATATATTGCAAGTAAGAAAAAAAAAATTTCAAATCTTCATCACCGCATTTTAATTTGTACTCTTCAATATAATGCCTCCTCAAACACAATGTTCCTAGTCACCTTTTCCTTTAAATTACACTGAATTTTTATCCCGTCATTGCTTCTGCCCCTTGTCATAGCCTTCCGTCCATGAATAAATATTGTTTTCTTCGATGTTACACATAAACCGACTTTTTCAAAACTCTTTCCTTGTGATTTAATAAGTCATGGCAAATGCAAATCTTATAGAGAATTGCGTACGTTTTAAGTACGAATGGCATTTCCAAGTACCCTCGAATGTCCAGTGGGATCCTTGGTATACTTACAATTTCGCTTTAATCTCCTGATAAAATTTCACAATGCAGTATACTCTTCCGAATATTTTTCACTACCAATCTTGTGCCATTACACAGTCCCTCAGTAATGCATACATTTCTTAACAGCATAGCGATACAGCCTACTTTCAAACTCAGTTTAGCGGGTGGCATTCCCGATGGAGCTGGTGATGATAGATATTCATGTGCGGATACTGTAGTATAACAATTTATAATCGTAATATTGAACATGACTTACTACTTTTTTATTATTGTTCTCCTGCGTGAGATAAATAAATTTATTGCTTTGTCACGAAAAACTTTTTGACACCCCTTTTATAAGCTTCACTTGTATGTAACAGAGAATCTTTGAACTCAATTTTTACCCACTTTAAAAGGTCAGATTAATTCGAAATCTTCCTCACTTGTCCAGGACCGATGGCAATACAATAATATAATAAGTTTGTTCCATTGTCCTGATCAGAATAATCGGGATTAACGATTTCCCATTTTCAGATCCCATCCAGCATCTGGCGACTAATTCGAGATTTGGCGACTAAAAGAATTAGTCACAACTTAATTCGATTAACTATAAAAAGGGTGTTTTTTAGTGTTTTTAAACTATAATTTGTTATTTTATATATAGAGAGAGATAAATCAAGCAATTGGTTAAAAATTTCGAATAGTGCTATCAAGGAACATATGTTTCATTTTGTAAACTGAAGGAACATATACTAAAAATAAATTCTTAAAATGGAAAATAGAATTGTTAATTACAGTCTTACAAAGAGAAAAAGGAGAAAAATTTTTTTAACACGTGCTGGCACAATATCTGTCGATATTCCTCTAACTTAATCGATATACATAAAGAGCAACAATCGATATCTTTGAACATTTAAATTTCTCCAGCTTGTCCAAACGTGCATCAGAAACTGTCTGACGCAAGGCATACATCATGGCGATGTCGATAAAATCGAATATTTATCGGGCTTCGTTCTGAAAATTTTGACGCGTGCAATTTATTGTAGTTCTTGCTGTAAACACAGTTAACGATCTTTTAATGTGCTTTTGGAAAATACGAGCGATGTATCGCTGTCGGGGAGAGACTTATTTATGACTAATAATAGAAATGGATCTCGCGTTTTTAGCAATGATGTATGCGTTTCTTTCGCAGTGACGTAAGCCCACTTGTGTAATGTTATAGTCAAAAGAATAATGCAAATAAATGAATACCGAAAAGCTCATGTTTTCTTTTGTGCTCAAAAAAAAAACAAACACAAAAAAACTTATGTATTTTTAACATTTGGCCATGTATTCCTTGATGTTGTAATATGCCAATGAATAGGCACAAGTTTCAGTTTTAGGAAGAACACACACACACATAACCCCCAAATTCCTTGATCAGCAATTTAGTGAATAAAAAATGCATTAATTATTTAGAAGTTATTCATATAGTTTCTTTTTTTTTCTGGCTAGTCTAGTTTATAAAAAACACTAGAGCAGGTGGTGGAAACATTTGTTTTGTCTGAAAGCAACCATGGAGTATGCGATTTTGCGTTTGTTGCTTGCGCTCATAAAGTATTACTTACTCATCAAAACATGGAATTTCATGCATACATAATTTATAAAATAGATGACCTTTTAAATAAAGAAAATGAGAAAATAGGTGCTTTTCGCCCATGTTTTACTTTTTAACGTTTTACAGTATCTTCATTGCAGCATAATAATGCAAATTTTAAGTCAAAACGCAATAATATCTCAATAGAAATCTATTGGCAATTTAATATGTTAAAATGATAATTTTATGCGTTTGGTTAGCTTAAACATGTGACTTTTAAATAATGTACAGTTTTTTTTTTATTTCCGATTTATACATAATATGAAAAACAAACTACTTAAAAAAATCATCAAAATAACAAAAAAATTCGTGAATAGAAGAAAATAGAGATAAACAGATAATGACAACAGAAAAGAAAATATAATTTTAAAACTACTTAAAACTTAAAAAATAACTACTAAAAACTAACTAAACTATACTTAAACAAACTACTTAAAAAAATCATCAAAATAACAAAAAAATTTGTGAATAGAAGAAAATAGAGATAAACAGACAATGACAACAGAAAAGAAAATATAATTTTATCTGTCCAACTATTTTCAATTTCACTTTTCATTTAGAAACATGAGATATTTTTTAGCTAACAAATAAAAAAATTATTTTATTTAAAATATCGAAACTTTTGAGTGCGAGTGCTATAATTTAAAAAAAAAATATCGTATTTTTAAAAAATCGGAACGAACCACTTACTGTAAATGGTTTCGCTGATAAAGTATTTTTTAAAAAAAAACTTCGACATTTTTTTTCCCTGAAAAATTTAGTTGCATTATGGGGAGAAAATTTATCGTCTTCAAAATTGTCCACAAACCTAAAAAAAAAAAATTGTTTTTCTTTAAAAAAAATCTTTTTGTACTTGAAAATTTTTTGTTTTAAATACACTCCAAAGGACTTATAGAATGGCTGAATCGAAAAACAGTCGATTACAACATCTAAAATGTATAAATAATTTAAAATAAGATTATTTTTTTTAAAAGAACGCTATCCCTAAATATTTTATATAGGCATTGTTTCAGTGTCTGTGAATATCTTCTATTTCGAGATACAGTTGTCATTCTAAATAACTCTTTTTACGTCATACATTTACTAATCTTTTTATTTTTTTTTATGAATTTCAACACATGTTTTGCCACTTTCATATCTACTATTTCCCCAAAACATTCTCTTAACAAATCTTTCCACTGATAACCACCTTCCACTTTAATGGATTTTAAATGCTAAAACCACTTAATCAACCGCCGTCCTTTTAAAGCGAGACATTACAGAATAAAAGTCCTTCTTTGCGCTGCCAGATTTCTGCATCTAAAGTTCGCGTGATCAAAATCGTCTGCGTGATATCTGAGGTAGCCTGGTCGGTTAATGGAAAAGTTTATGAACATATTCTCTGTTTTCTCGAAAGTACTGAATTCTCATGACAAGTGCATAGAACATAATGGGAACCCGTTGCCGGTGAAGCTGTAAAGATCGTTTCAGTTTCTTAACGATGGAGCTTAAACTGAAGTGAAATAATTTCGGAATCTCGGCTGGATTGCTATAATTATGGATTATTATATTGCTTTGATGCGATATGGCAATTAGAGAATAGTGGTTGCATTTAAAATGCAAAATAACTTAAAGCTGTCATCTCGTAGTGTCAAAAAATTTGACCCATAAGCGGATTATTTTGTATTTAATCTATTGTATTTAATAAAAATAATCTGTTTTTTAAAGAATTAGATGGTTAAATACATCATATTTAAATAGCGATTCAAATTATGAACATTGCAACGCATGTATGTAGGTGCATTGGAACGCAGTAGAAATTATTGTGAAATAATTGGGTAATCTTGAAGTTATTCTATAATCAATTAGATAATCTTGAAGTAATTCTATTATCAATTAGATAATCTTGAAGTTATTCTATAAATTTAAAAATTCTGGCAATTTTTTTCAGTTGTCAGACTATTTCTTCTTAATTTTGCATCCTTGGCGTATTTTTGAACCATATGATTTTTATATAGTAGTAATTATATTGTGTTTCTTTAATTATTATTTCGTTCTATGCAGAAAATATCAGTATAACATTAAATCTGTGAAAACTCTAAACATTGATCTATGTTAATATGTTAGGAAGGAAAGTTAAATTTAAAATTTTATTATTAACGTATTATAACCTTTGACCAATTTCATGGAATGAAAAGACGTCGCCAAATACCGCGATATGGTGCCTACAGTGAAGCCGTTCCTGTGCCTGTTCAACAACAACAATAATAATAATGACAGCTTTTGGCGGTAGTTTTTGGATTGGTGAAGTTTTTTTTTTTAGCGAAATTGTTCGATGATATAATACATAAGTGCCAAAATGTTTACCCTTTGAGAGTAAAAGAAATAATTTTCAATGGAAAAAAAGTTAAAAATCTCTTACTAAAAGCATTATATTCCAACGGATATTTCAATATATGCTGTTTCTAAATTTATAATAATATTTGCCTTAGATACACAAATGATAATCCTATGAACCTCATTTGAGGACTTTTTCGGAAAACTTTTGATTTTTTCAAGCATTCTGTAAAATTTAAATATTAATTTCTTATAAAATGTTATAAATTCGTTGAACTTCTGAACCAGGGGTGTAGCTAACACCGTATCAGCCGTATCAATGATACGGATCCCCTAAGCTACAGGGGCCCCCAGCATGTATAACTACAGTCCACTAACAGGGCTCTTATTTTTAAAAAAGGCCCTGAAGGAATTTTGATACAGGGCCTCCTCAAAGCTAGCTACGAATAAGAAAGCTAACGCCTTGTACTCGCTACGCCAGTGTTGTGAACATTCCAAAAAAAGAAAAAGAAAAAGGCTTCGGAAATCCAATGCAGAATTTTGGAGAATATTCTTTTTTACTGCCGTATTTTGAACATGTAAACGTTCAGAGAAAAAAAAATATTGTATAATACTTTCGTCAGTAATATGTTAGTCGTTTTGAAATATCGTTTGGAGAAACAAATCTGAAAGAAATGAAAAGATTTAAACAATGAAAAAATTTTTTTTATTAAAATAAATATCATTTATTTCTTATTATCGTGATTTTTCGTTTAATTTTTTTTTCTATAATGTTTTACATTCGCACAGAAACAAAAATGATCATGATGTTTCACAAGACAACATCAAACACATGGGAGAGCAAATTTTAAAATCATTATGAAAATACATTTGCATTCGGAAATAGAAATGTAGGAGAAATACTTTTTTGTTTGTTATTTCTGTCTGAGCAGTTTTGAATGCGGATTTTTTCAATGATAATTAATTTTCTGGAAGTAATTAAATTTTCTTTTCTTAATGATCAACTGTTTTTATTTTGTTTTTCTTACTAATGCATCCAGTTAATTCAGTGCAGGTCCTAGAACTTAATTTGATGCGAACTCCTCTTTTCTTTTTTTATTCAGTAATTTGTACTGATAATTGTTATTTTATTGAAAATTAATGACTTTGCGATACATATTTTCCCCCTCCATTTCTTGTTTTGTTTTTTTAGGAAAAGAGTGAAATAATAGTTGGAATTAAAAAATATATAACGAAGATAAATTTTTTTCTATCTATCTATTTATCTGTCTGTCTCTCTCTCTCTCTCTATATATATATGTCTTGTTCAAATTTTCAATCGTTAATAAAATACTTTCTATTCATCCATTAAAGTTCAAATACATTTTTTTTGAACTTGTAGCGGAGGACACTTGATGTTAATACAGTTTTTTCCAAATATTAATTAATTAAATTAAAAATGAATAAATAACAAAAATAATAGTCCAATTGCATATAAAGAAAGGAAACTCGTTCGTTGTGCCCCTGTAGAACAATGGATAGCGCGTTGGACTTCTAATCCAAAGGTCGTAGTTTCGAATCCCACCTGGGATGACTAAATATCTGAGAATGTGATTTCTCTTTTACTATATACTATTTTATTAGAATAATTAAATTTAATTAATGAATAAATTGTAACAAACACACAAAAAAACTAGTCAAACACCCTATATAGAAAGGAAAATTGCAATGAAAATCTCCTATTTTGTCACTTAATAGTGTGATTCTGCCATATGTATATACATATTTATATTAATTGTAACTATTTAATAAAATGTAACTATAAAATAAAAATTTTCTTTGTTGACCTAAGTAGGAATTGATTTAATTTTTTATTTTTCACTACTTGTTATTTACTAGATTTGCATTGAAATAGCAGTTATTTTTCTAAAAGCATTGCTTTTTTATTGGCATTTCAGATAATTATCGTATAATCCGGGGCATAACGCGCACTTTTATTTAAAAAATTATATCGAAATTTACGCGTGCGCGTTATATACTGTGTATAAGAATGATAGCTTTAAAAATAAAAAAAAGAGGTAAGCATAAAAAAATATTAGACTTCTACATATATCGAACTACTGTTCATGTAAAAGGAATTACATAATAATGAAAAGGGTTGTAGCTCTAGAGAGAAATATATTATAATTTTTCAAAAGCCTGGAATAATACTTCGAATAAATGAGTTCAAAATATAAGAGCATTGCACACGTACGTTTCAGATTTCTTCCTAAAAAAGTGGGTTCGCGTTATACGGCGAATAAACCTAAAAATTAAAAAATGCAGCTTGAAAATATAGGTACCCGTTATATAACAGATTTAAAGGTAAATAATTGTGACTATCCGAAAATTAAGCCATGTACTATATCTTTGAGGAAACCATTCTAGATGATTCTGACATATCTCTTATATTACAGGAAGAGAGAGAAAGTATATGTTTATAGCTCATTATTCTTAAACGAAATTAGATTTACAGAAGTAAAATGTTAATTTCGACGGAAAAAATATTTATTACACTCATGCACGTTACAATTCCAGTCGTTAAATAAATTATGAGTAGTTAAAATACTCTTGTATATCATGCCATCATTAAAGGTTGCACTGATTGCATGCAAAGCGAAATTGAAATTATACTAGATTTATTATACACCAAAATTTGTGAAAACGTAATTAGCTGTTATAATTTTACACTTTAGATACCCATTTTTCAAAAGTTTTCTAATTATATAAGGTGCCTATATAATATTTTAATAACAACCACATCCGTTTAACATCCACTATTCAAAAAAGTGTTATTAATATATCTTTAAATGAGATCTTTATTGAAATTTAATTAGCAATGGAGGCTAGGTAGTGTAGTTGGTTTGCCGCTAGCCTTCTGCACCTAAGGTTGCGGATTCGATCCCGGCCCAAGTTGGTGGATTTTTATGATGCAGAAAATCGTCAGCGGCCATGTCTTATGATTATATGACATGAAAAAAATCCCTTGAGTGCCTCTTTGACGGGTGCGCTCGGCAAAATTAAAATCCTAAGTACGGTTTCGCATCGCCAGAGCTCAGGTGCCTCCCTCTGGGGAGGAAACAGGGCGTCAAAATTATTGCGGCAATTGATATATCGCCTGTATGGTGCCGCACTAAATAGTACCAGCTCCTGGGGAATGTACTAGGTCTGCAAAGGTTAAATCCCAATGCGTAGCCCCATTACAGAAGAAGAATTAAGTGTGAAAACTTTTTATATGATGCATTCTGAATGCCAAAAGTTGAAGTGTATTTAAAAATACATGTTTCACACATAACCTTTCTTTTCTTTTTGCAGCAATATAATACTTTTTTACTACTTCTTTTGCTTTTCGAAAAGAAATTGATTCGTACCGTGCGTATAAAGAAGGAGAAAAAAAAATTGCTTCGTAAGCTGAACACAACACGAGGAAGAACGTTTTAAAATATTGTCTTTAAAATTGTGTTCCTAGCCTCTTTATGATTTCTAATTTTAGACAGACCCCCTTCTTTACAATTTGAATCAACATTTAAAAATCCCACATTCAAAACCATCTCTGAAACAAACCAGAAACCCCAATCCACACACTAAGAGAGATACATCTTTTTTTTTTTTTTCTTCTTTAGACTGAAGTTTTGCATCAGCAGAAGAGGAAAAAAATGAAGTTGTTATTAAGCTAATCAGAACCAATGCTGGTTAAAGCAGGAGGGAAAAAATATCACACATAACGGGATGAAAGAAAAAAGAATAACTTTTATATTTAGATTTGGCTATGTTGCAGTTAAATGTCGTCTGCCGTAGAGAAAGGTATGCGAACAAGTTTCGTCTCATAACTCTCCTGTTTTAAGCAGAATGGAAGGGATGAAGAAAAAAGGGGGGAGGTCGACGTTGCTAAGAATCGTCTGCTTAATTGCTTTCTTTCTTACTTTTTTTTCATTTTAAAAATCGTTCTTTTTTTGCGTCTACACCCGAATGGTGTGAACTGATGGGAGCAATGTGGGATGGAAAAAAGTAAGAAGGGTGGATCATCCTTTTTTATAATTTTTCTTTTTCTTTTCTCCAAACGATTATGAAGCAGAAAGTTCACTGTAACTTTGAATCAATTTGTGCCTGTATATTTTTGAGACTTAAGAGAAAATTTTCTTTTGGTTCGGAATGAATAACACGGGTGTTTGATTCTCCACAGAGATAAAAAGTTTCTAGAATCATACTCTTTCTCTAATTTATTTTCATTTTTCCGTATGTGCGTGTATCTTTTGAAAAAGATAAATTGCAGTTTCGGTGGCGTTGATTATCGTGATAATTCCACCTTCTCTCATGGCTTGTCATTTTAGTTGGAAGATCTTTTCGTGTTTTTGAGACTGCTTCGTGATCTTTCAAGATCGTATCTGGAATATATCATGTTTCTTACATAACAAGAATGCCCTAATGAAGCTCCTCTTCACTTCGAATCTACTAGTTTGGAGTTCATTATCTCATGAATGCAAATAAATTTTTTGATGTTTTTTTAAAAAAATCGGCATTGGTTGCCGTCTTGGTGGTACGTTGCAGACCTTCAAAAGCCTGGTTTTACTGATGCAATTGTTTAAATGCAGAAATAAGAATTTTAGAGTAGAATGTACGTAAGAGGTGCTTCATCTTAATGAGACGTTTCGACAAGCATTTTTCCAGAATTCAAGAACTCAAGATTTTTGTAAACAGCTATGGGCTAAATAATGTGACGTCATAGTCACTTGATGCCTAGAAACACAAGTTTCTGGCGAATCAGTTCAAAAGTTTATGTGAAATCATAGTCGCATTATAATTGCATTCACGTATTCCGAACCAATTAGTTCATGCTTTTTGCTGATGCCAATTTTTGCTTTTTGCAGACCTTTTTAAAAAAAGTATATATTTGTAAACAAAAATAATGCGATTAAGTTAACAAAATGCACTTGATTTAAAAATACAAGGAAATTATTAAAATTTTTCTTTTAAATTTTGAAAAGCTTTCTGAAGAATCTTAATACTTGAACATCTTTGCCTAATGATCAAATTTGAAATCTTATCTCGATTTTACAAATAGAATGACTAGTGCAAGTGTAATGCCAGTTTTAAATTCAATGGAGGACACGTGATTATATTCATCACGTGACTATCTTGAATTTAGCCCATTGTTTTCTTCCACTGATACTTTTAGAATAATTTCTTACATTTCTACATGAAATTACGGAATATGGATACTTTCCCCTTAAAAAGCCCTCAAAAGGAAAATCTTTTCTTCGGTTCGTGAGTTTTATTCCTACGGAAATGATCAGAAGTTGTAAAATTCTAAGACAATAATAAATAAAATGAGGGAAACAAGAAGAAATAGAAGATAAAATAGATAATTATTATGAAAAAAAAAGATTTTTATTATTGCTTCAGAGGAACGAATAAATAATCACGATTAGCCATTCACGTAGATTAAGTGTATTAGTAATTATATCAGATACGTACTTTTTTCCCCTCGCAATGCATTACGCATACAGTTCATTTCGAAAGTTATTCGAGGTTGTAAATATATTGCTCAGGTATAGTGGATGATCGTTGATATGATTTTTCTTCCACAATTCTGTTTAAGAAAATAGAGTAAAATATTTGTATATAGATAATAGTAATAAATTGTTAACTTGATTACCACATACAAGTAACTGTTGAAATAAATAATAGTTTAAAAAAACTAAAAAACACCCTTTTTTAGTTAATCGAACGAAGTTGTGTAACTTAATTTTTTAGTCGCCAAATCTGGAATTAGTCGCCAAATCTGAAATTAGTCGCCAGATGTGGACTGGGATCTAAAAATGGGAAATCGTTAATCCTGATGAGCTTGATCTGGACAATGGAACAAAATTATTAAATTATTGTATCGTCATCGGTCCTGGACAAGTGAGCAAAATTTCGATTTAATCTAACCTTTCAAAGTGGGTAAAAATTGAGTTCAAAGATTCCGTTACATGCAAGTGAAGCTTATAAAAGGGTGTTAAATAAAAAAGATGTAACGTCACAATAATCTTGGGAAAAAAATGTGCAAATCATATTAACTTTTACATATTTGATTCAGTTAATGGCAACGCTCGTTAAATACTACAATTAAAGACACCAAGTTTTAAAATGGAAATACTTTTAACTAAAACAGTTCTTCTAGGTGTTATTTTATGCTTTTAAAAAAGAAAAAAAGGACGGAGAAATTGCAACTGCGAATGCTGTCAAAAAATGACAAATGATGCAAGTTCCTTTCGCATCCTCGAAAAGGAAACATTATAATGAGCTAAGAATATACGTAAAATGATACGGTTAAAGAATTTGCTGTGCATTGTGGCAATGCTTGAGTTTCTTGCAGTAAAAAAAAAGAAAATAATTTTTGACTGTTTTGAATTCTGACATTAATTTTAGAAAAGGAAACTTTCATGCTGAATGTATGCATTTGCGACATTTTTACAAAATTTAGATGCTAGTTTAATTTCTAGATCTGAATAGTGTTTGAAAAGTTCAACTTTAAAAAAAAAAACATTGTTATTTTTGTTAACATATATAGTCAAAAAAATTAATATTATGTGTCAATAATTAGTTCATCTAAGAACGTATATAGTGATGTGAGAAAGTTCATATGTAGAGATGAAAGGCCATATAAATGTAGACAAAAACATACATAACAGATATAAAAACGTACATAAGTAGAGATGGAAGATAGATACATGACATATATAAAACATTCATAACAGATATAAAAATGTACATTTGTAGAAATGAAACATCATATATATGTAGACATGGAAAAGAATGTACTTAAATAGATAGAACTAGAATGGGTATAAATAGAAGCATGTACGCAAATAGAAAGAAGGGTTTCATAAATAGAGATACAAAAACGAATATATTTGTAAAAATTTAAAAAATGTCGTACGTAAAGATGAAAGGTCATATTTAAGCAGGCATGAAAGAACGTACATATAGAGATATGAAATAATGTTCATTAATAGATAAAAGAAGGTGCACATATCGGTGTTAGAATGTACGTACGTAAAAATGGAAGAAAGTAGTTAAAAGTAGAAGAACACACATAAATAGAGAGAATAATATGCATTAATAGAAATAAAAGAACGTACATCGGTAGAAATTGAAGAATTTACATAAATAATAGTAGTATATAGAGATACAAATGTACGATTGTACATTGATAGAGACAGAAGACTTTTTGTTGAATAGAAATATAAAGAACTTAAGTTGGTAGAGAAAATGAAAAAAGCGCAAATAGAAATAGGAGAACGAACATGAGCAGAGATAGAACATAATAAAATTTGGAGAAAGTTCACTTGAAAAAAAGATGCATAAGTAGAAATTGTGGGGGGATGTATAGTTAGCTGTTAAAGAATATATATACATGGACAGATATTGAAAAACTTGCTTGGAGCATTGAAATAGATGCATGGTAGATAAATAACTCGATACAAATAACATATACATGATGCAAAATGATTATATCCAAAAGAGAAACATCGAAATAAGGAATCAAATTTAGAATGAAAAGAATTTCCTATACATTTTTCACCATAATTTGTGCGTGGATTTAAAAAAAGATTTCAAGGTAAAATTTAAAATTGATTGTAATTAATAGCCGAAAATGTATTTATATCTTATCATTCGAAGGCCCTTGATAATTAACCAAATGCAAGCACAGAGTTTTGTTAGAATCCGAAAAAATGTATTGTAAAACAACGGAATCGTATTTTCATTGCTGATTGATTTCTTGTGTGTGTGCCGTTTGCAACTGGTTCCAAAAATTTTCATAATTAGAATAAGATGGCCATGAAACGATCTTATTGCTGAAAATGATTGATTTCCACAAACTTCATTCTTGTTCTTGAAGTTCTTCCTTTTCTGACGATATAGTCGGAAGTCAGATTTTGTGGTAATGGTTCTATTAGTTTTTTTATGTAGTTCAGGATATCCGGATATAAATTTTTCCGGTTCGAATTTTTAAGAAAGGTTAATTAAGAACTGGAGTCCGTTTAAAATTTTAAAAAAATTTTAATTTTAAATTTTTATAGGGTTTTAAAAAATTTTTTGGGGTTTTTTTTTTAATTCCCAAAAAAAATTTTTAATTTTTTAAAATTGTAAAATTTTTAAAGTTTTTTAAATTTTTTTCCCTTTTCCCAAATTTTCCCTAAACTTTTTTCCCAAAATTTTTTTAAAGGGGAACCTTTTTAAATTCAAAAATTTATGGGCTTTTTCTCAAGACATTTTTTTTAAATTAAATAGAAAATTTTTTCCCCAAAAAATTTTGGAAAAAAACATTAAAAAAAGATTTTGAAATTTTAAAAAGTCCAAAAAACTAACAAACCCAGTTTTCCCCAAAAAGGGAAAAAATTAAAAAAGAAAAAAAAAAAAGAAAAATTTTGAATGTGAAAGACCCCCAATTAAATAGAAAAAAAAATTTTAAATTTTTTTTTCTTTAAAAGAAAAGAAAAAAAATTTTCCCCAAAAATTAAATTTTATGAAGTTAAATTTTTTCAAAACTTCCAAAAAAAAAATTTTTAAAATAAAAAAATCCCTTTTGTTAAGGAAAATTAAACGGCAAAATTTCTAAAAATTAAAACTTTTCCTTTTTAAAAATTCCCAAAAAAATTTTTTTTTTTATGGATTTTATTTTTTTTCCAAAATAAAAAAAAAACCATACCTTTTTTTAAATTTAAAATGGTAATTCAAAAAATAAGGTCCCAAAAATTTCTCGGGGACGACAAATAAATAAAAAGGCAATTTTTAAAAATGCTATAGTTGGGATTTGGGAAAACCGTTTTTTACCCGGAAAATTTCCTTTTTTCAATTTTGTCACCCTTTGTTGGTGTTTTAGAAAATTCAACTTTTTTTGCATTTAAAACCCTTTAAAATTTTTTTGTTTGGGGTTTGTCGTTTTTGGTGGGAAACTTTTTAGAAAAAAACCAAAAAATTTTTTTGTGATTTTTTTTTCAGGAAATATAAATAAAAATAAAATTGTTTAAAATTTTGGGGAAAATAAAGGATAAATAATCTATTTAAAACAAAAAAATTTTTTTCTTTGGTTTAAAATTTTATAAACGGATAAAAATTTTTCTTATTTTTCCCCTTTTTCCCAAAAATTTGAAATCAGAGGTTTTTTTTTAACTAACTCGGTGCAGAATTGGTTCTTCCTTGCCAAATGTGACGTAGATGTCATCTTCGTCATTTTATCTTAATTTAAAATTGCGAAGTCTGTCTGTGGTAGTCTGTACTTTGTAGAGCGACAGTAATTCGTTAGAACACATTTTTGTTTATTTTAGTTTTCTGTTTTGCTTTCTTTGAGTATTGGGTACTTACTTTTTGCATAAGTGCTTAGTTTTTGCTTTTCAAAACATTTGAGATATTTTTCCATCTAAATATTCTAGTTGTATAAATTATAATTGAATTTGATACTTTTTTTTAACAATCTGTTTCAATTTTTTTAAGCCCAATGGCTGAGTGGTAGTGTTTCGCTCTTCTACGCCACAGGTCAGGGGTTCAAATCCCGGGCTGGGCAAGGTCGACTCAGTCTTTCATCCTTGTACTGGAACGTTAAATGAGTACCAAGCTTGCTTAGGAACTGAACTCTGGGGTTTTCGCATCATACTGACCACTTGTCCAAAGCATCTGCACGTGCACCCCAGCGCCTAAGGTCACGTAAACTGAGATAGGCACAGCAGGCCTTGGCCCTCATGGGCTGTTGCGCCACTGAATTCAGTTCAGTTCAATGGTTTGTGTATAGGTGTGTTTTATAGTACCCTTATATCGTAAAATTCTTTGGAGAAATCACTCTAATTATATTAAAATGTATGGGGTCCTGTGTGTAAACATTAAAATAAATTCAAAGAGCGTTTTAAAAAAAGTAGATCTGGCAGTTTAAAGATTAAAGAGGAAAGAAAAACATTACATTCTACAAAATTAGTATTAAACAATAATACTTCTTTACGTAGTTCGCTTTTGGCGTGTTGAGGGTTCTATTCCTGGTGCCGCTGAAGAAACGCCGTGTAGAGGGGGTTGATCCTCTTTAAATATGTCGAGCTCAAAGTACTTCGTCGATTTAGTTTTGGTATTTGAAGAGGAGGTGCCAGAGCTCAGGTGTTGCCTA
The DNA here is from genome assembly GCA_019973955.1 of Trichonephila inaurata madagascariensis. Lineage (NCBI taxonomy): Eukaryota > Metazoa > Arthropoda > Arachnida > Araneae > Nephilidae > Trichonephila > Trichonephila inaurata. Next base: position 6,791 of record BMAV01011625.1, on the reverse strand, counting down.
ATCATTTGATTTAGGCTCAAAATTACGAGATCTGTTGCCAGTAGTACTCGTATTGCTTTATAGTGCCTACAGCTCTTATTCATCTCTTTACATAGTTATTTGTCCTAATAAAAAAACAAACCTAATGTTTTCTTATTTTGTGCATTCTTTTATAAAATAAATTATATTATTCTTCTACAAATCTCATTAAATGGAGTTGGAAACGTTCTCTCTCTCTATACTGACCATGTTAAATTGGCTGTTTTCGATGTACCTTTTCTCAAAATCTGATATATGTACATGCTTGAAATTTTTCATACAATTAAAGTACACTTTTTTCATTGTACTGAAATGAGCTTTTAGCTAATTTTGAATTTTTTCATAATTTATAAAATATTTTATCAAACAGTGAAATTTGACCCATTTTTCACATTAAAAAAATTTTGTAAAAAATGAATTTTTGAGGTTTTTTTACAAAAGGCTCATTTCACAGTATATATTAGCCATCATTATAAATATATCATAAAAATTTTACATACCTGTGAATAGTAGTTTCTCAGAAAAAGTACATCGAGCATTAAAATTACATTTTAAAATAAATTGATTTTAATGTATACAGTGAACTTCTAATCGGCTACGAAATAAAGGACTACTAATTACTCTAGAGGTTAAAGTAAGGTATTTTTAGAAAGGTTAAAATCTATACAATATAAAAATGTAAAAGTCTCAAATTGTCAAATAATAATAATAAGATTTTAGTTTTCCAACACCTCTTAAATTAAAGAATTTTTTCTTCAAACTTTAAAATTCTTTTGACGTTTAGAAATCAAATTTATTATTTTCCCTTTAGATTATAGAGCTTTTTACAACCTATTACAAATATGTGTTACAAAGCGATTTAATGCTATTCACTATAAAATCTATGCAACAGCTTAATCCTAAATAAAACTGTACTTTTATCTTGTGTAAGAATGAAAATATAAATTCGAATGTAGGAACTGGATTTAATTTTTTTACTCAACAAATAACATCAATCCCTACAAAAGCTCTATTTTATACCTAAATTCAATTTTCAAAAAATTTTATAACAAGTTGCATAAAATTTCTTTTAAAAAGTCCTCCGATCCCAAACTGTTATAAGTTTCAAGAATATGCAAAATTTAATATATAACAGATGCTTTTCATAATTTAAAATATCTTTTCCAACAATTCAAACCGTTCACTAATGAACAATTCTGTCGAGGGAAATTTCTCCCGCAGACTTTTATGCAGATTTTATTTAAAATTTTTTGGTGAAACTCCTAACGTTTTGGAATGGGCAAAAATCCATTGGGTTTCCTAACTGAATCCAAAAGAACCATTAGTAGGCGTAGGTCGATACTAATGGAGCACTCTACTTGTGTGGTTGTATTGGTTTTGTGTAGAGTTGCGTGTTTGAATTATTTGGAAAGAAATCTTTCTAGAAGCATTTTTTTTTTGCTCGAATTTTGTTCGTGATCTTTGCTCGTATATCGGTATTTTGGAATGGAATAATTTCTATTTCTTTCCATTTCCATTTTTGGAAAAAAACTTGGTGAAATGTTTGGTGCGTTATTGGGAAAGATGGTGCTTATATTGAAAGGTTGGATTAAAATTGAAAAATGTCTTCAAAATAAAATGTAGAAACTGCTTTATATGTGACGAAAATGTAACATCAAAATCATTCCTGAAGTTTTTGACACTTTTTTAAAAAAATTTACGACAGTTTGAATTTTGTCGACTTCTTTGCCACTATTACGCAGTTAAATATTACTTTGATAATAATTTTACAATGAACTTAACATCTCAGTATACCTTACCGTTGGGCGCTGAGGTGCATGAGCAGATGTCCCGATCAGGTGGTCAGTCTGAAGCGAAACCCCCAAGCAAGCTTGGTACTCATTTATCGACCCACTGGAGTAGGGATGAAAGGATGAGTCGACCTTGCCCAGCCCGAGCATCGAATCTCTGAGCTGTGGGGTGGAAGCGCGATACGCTACCACTCGGCCACTGGGCCTAAATTTTGTAATTAATTCATAAAAATAATCCTAGAATTTTTCGGATTTTAAAATTATCTTTTGCACGAAAACTTGGGGCTGAACTAAACTATATTTAAAAAGAAGTAACTTTTTCCCCACCCCGAGGTGGCCCGGGGAGAAGTGGTAAGGTATCGGACCGTGGCTTGCCTTGTCATGAGTTCAGTACAGTACCACTAAAGGCCCGCCGTATAGCGATACGTTTAAAACTGTCAGAGCGAAAACCTCCCGTTGGTGTGGTGTGGGTTAAAAGGGGGGAGCTCGGTGTCGACCACGTCACTTGACCATGGTTCAAATATGGGTCCGTCGCCCAAAGCCCCGTGTAGCTGAACAGTGCGACGTTAATATTCAATCAATCAATCAAAAACCCCCCCAGAGGGCCCCGGTCTCCCCAGTTGTTATGGGCTTGTTTTCCCCTGAAGGTCCGCCGTGTAGAGGGGGTTGAATCCACGTTAAATTTGTCGAGTTCAAAGTCCTCCCGTTGCCGTGTTGGGGTATTTTGGATAGAGGTGTGCCACAGCTCTCTTGATCAAGGTTCAAAAATTCAGGGTTACGCCAGTATTCCCAGCTTTTTTTAGTAGGACGTCGGGCGCAACAAGGGGGGTCCGGGCACCCCCCCAAAACCCCTTGATTTTTTCCGATTGGTTATAATTTAATATATAATACGTAAAATTTAATTAAATATTTGTTATTTAAAGATTAATTTTTTAATTTAAAGCAATTTTTTTTCAATAATTATTTTTTTCCCGTTTTGTTCCTGAAAATCACAAAAAAAAAAATGTAAAAAGAAATAACTTTCCCCCCCGGGACCCCCCCCCTTTAAAAACCCCTGCCCCAAGGGTGGGAATACTGAATTAATGTAAGACGTTATATTAATATTTTTCCCCACACCACCCCTAAAAGCAGAACACCAATTTTTAAAAGTAATGCAGAAATTTTTTTTTTTGGAAGTAAGATTCCAGGACAGAAAAATTTTAAAACGTAAAATTCAGACGATTTAAGATTGAAACATCATTTAAGGTTGTTTATGTCTCTCTGTGAGATATTAGTGGAAACCTCCAGTTCTATTATGAGCCGTAATAACTTTGTGGTTTTGATTTTGAATTCGTGCCAGGAGTGTCACGGATTTGAGTCCTGGTGCCACTGAAGACCCTCAGTGCAGAGGGGGCAGATACATGTTAAATCTGTCGACATTCTAACTCCCCCCTTGGCTGGTATTTTGAGAAGGAAATCCCCTTCTTGGGTGTTCCCTCTACTGTATAAAATACCGGCCATCATGTTTCTTTATAGTGCAACGCTAATAAACATTCACTCACTCTTCGATTCCATTCTCACACGGCATGTTATCAGTGGCGTAACGTACACCCCCCTTTGGGGTGCCTGGATTTAGGGGCCCAATCCTGACTGATGCAAAGTAGTATTTGGGTTTGGGGGCTCAAAACCGACTCGGGGGAGGGGCCATATTTTTCTTTACGCCACTACATGTTGGGGGAGTGAATATTAACACGCCCTGTTCAGCTACACGGGGTTTTGGCGAGGGATTCCCATTTTGAACCATGGCAAGGACGAGGAAGACACCGAGCTGGACTCTCCCCAACTACCACACCAACGGATACTTTGAGTTCTCTACAGATTTAAATGCATCGCCCCCCAGGGGTCTTTATTACTCCGGGCCCCAACGCTTCCCATGATTCGATACCTTGACCATTAGGCTACCGCAACCCTTACATGTTATGGAAGTAGAGAATGAGGTTGACTGAAATTAAAAATGTTGAATTCTATCGCGATCAATTATTCGAGAGAGACGTTTTTTCAAAATAACATCTGATACTGCAGTATGTTACGTTCTATAATGCAGAATATTTATCAAAACTATTATTTTTCTTGCACGCTGAATAAAGTTTTAAATATTCTAACCAATTTATTTACCCATTATTCTGACTCTCCATCTAAATCAGTTTTAATTAAAAAAGTCACAACCGCTATTAACATATGAATGAGTTTTATTATATTCCTTACGAACAATTCGAACGTGAAATGTGACATAAATATACAAAAACGGAATTAATGCCTACGAAAGGGATGTTTTAATTTTTAAAATTTAGAATACTAAAATTTAAATTTTCCCAAATTCCCATAATAGAATCCCTTTTTAAAACATAATTAACATCCCTTTTTATCCCCCTTTAAAAAAAAATAGAATGCCAAAAAAAATTTTTTGTCATTATTTCCCATTCTGGACACAGAACCATCCCCGAATTAGCATTGTGTCCCCACCCTTTTCAATGCCAGATTTTTTTTTCCCTTTTTTCCTTAATGCAAAAAGCCTATTTATAGACGTTTAACTGCGAAAAAAATTTTTTGATATTTCCCAAAACGGGGATGGGATTAAACAGAACCCCCCTTTGCTCAACCCCCCCGGCCATTAATTAATAGCCATGGCGTATTTGTTTTTGTTGTTTGGGGGGTTTTTTTGTGTGTGTGTGTGAGGGGGTGTTTGAGTTAATTTTTTTTTTAAATTTTTTTTAAATTTAGGTGGCATCTTTTAAGCAAAATGATTTTTTTTTTTATTGAAATGTATGTTTATATTAATGGAAAGGGGCTTTTAAAGGAGGAAAGCTGGGAAAAATAATTTTTTTTTTAATTGATTTTTTATATTTTAAACCCGTTAGAGGTTCTGTAGATTTTTACGCAGTTACTAAAGATTTTTATTAAAATTTGTAAATTCGTAAAAGTGTAGTGTATCGACCCCCAAAAAAGTTGGCGGTTTTTTTCTCCCTTACGGGTTTGGGCACTTGTTTTCCCCAAAAAAATAATAGTATTGAACGGAGTAAGAAGTATTTGGGCCATAAAAAACGAATCTTATTTTATCTGATTTGAAAAAATTTCAATTTAAATACATTCATTTTTATTTGGGAAATTTTGGGGAATTTTCGTTTCATGAAGATGAAATGTTTACACAATATATTTTAAATTAAAAAAACTAGGGGGTCAAGCTTTGGGCCCCCTAGAATTTTCCCCGGATGCGGGGTGTAGTTAGCCAAAAGGGTGAATCAAAAGTCTTTTTTTATTATAAGATTTAATGTCCAAACCTATTATATAACCCTGTTTTTCGATACATAAAAAATTACAATGAAGTTTTTATACCCCTTTTTTCCCCCTATATAACGGGCCTTTAGTAGCTCGGAGTTTTTTTGCCGTATTCCAGCTTCCAAGGAAAATTAATAGTTTCTTCACTCATCTCGGGCCCGATGGCTCGGGTCCTGCATCTTTAAACATTTTATCTATGGAAATTTTGAACAGGAGGGTTTTCTTCCATAAGGGCGTTAAAACTTAACAAAACATTTCTAAAATTTGCTTCCTTATATAAATGTTTCCCTGAATCCCTATTGAAGGAGCATTCCCCTCATTTAGCTAAAAATCTACTAAAAGTAACCATCCAAATATTTTGAGGATTTATTATCAGGGCCAAAAAGAGAGAGACTTAGGGGTTTACACTATACCTCTCATCAACCCTCCCATAACGCGGGGAGTGCGTACCGCGTTATATGGAAAAACCCCGCTATAAAAAACTGGATTTAACCGCAAACCAGGGTAATTGTAAAGCGTTTATGGAAACCGTCTATTTTTAGGAAAACCCGTTTTAAGAAACTCAGAATTGTAAAAAATCACTTTTTTCGTACCCGGGTTTTATGGAGACCCAAAAAAACCTTTTTTCGCGATTTCTTAATCATTTTTTTTGCCCCACACGGTACGCCCGCTTTTTAAATTTTTTCCTCGATCAGGTGTAATCACTACTTTTTTTTTTTTTTTTTTTAATAAAACTTTGATTTCGAAGGAGAGGTGGTGGCAAGATTTTAACATAAAAATAAAACAAAAAAGTAATATTAATGTATTACATCAGATGTAAATTATTTACATATTTTTTAAACGTTCATTAACAAAATTTGAAAAATTGTTACTTTTGGAAAGAGATCCGCTGGGGATCCAAAAAAAAAAAACTAAACCAATATTCGTTATTCTCATGGAAAAACATTATCGCACGATAAAAAAAATCAAAGTAACGTTTTGAACGGAAACCGCGGTGGAGGGTGCGCAATTTTAGCTCGTTATATGAAACCCTTTTGGGGAAATACCGCTTTAAAAGGGTGACTTAATTTGAATGAACCCTTGTTTTATAAATTTTTTTTTTTAACGTTTTTACCCCCCAAAAAATTATACTCTATTAAGTAAAATTTTACATATGAACCTAAATTATTAAAAAAAAAAGATACTACATTAATTTGCAAGTTTAGTTTCGAAGCCCCAAAAGCTTTTTCGGGTCCTCCCTATCTTTTCTTTATCCGAAGGGAAATCGAATGTCGGTATTTGCCAGTGCATGCATGAAGAGAAAGAGGCCCCTTTTTATTTTTTTTCGGGGACAAACCCCACAAAAGGGGGGTACGGGCACGCCGATGGGAACAGGCGCTTGAACTCGCCCCGTGGTAATGTTCGGGGAGGGAAAAAAAAGATACACTTTTTTAGGAATCAATTATATTATGGGGCCGATTTTTTTTTGGGAAATTTACGCAGTATATATACTTTTATTAAATTTAATTTTCTTCGTCTTCACCAATTTTTGTTTGAAAAAATTCAGCTATTGTTTAAAAAAAAGAATTTAGAAACCAGTGCTTCAGGAAATCAAAGTTAGCGTTGCAAAAAAAAATTTTATTTTTTTAAAATTTTTACATTAAAATTTTTTTACTGTACATGAATGTC
>BMAV01011624.1:341370-355905 GCA_019973955.1 Trichonephila inaurata madagascariensis | reverse complement strand
TAAGTTTAAAAAGTTAACTGCTCGAAAACTTACGTCAAGAATTGGAATTTTTAAGTCACTTACTATTCACTCAGTATGAGAGAAATAAATTACACACACACACACACACAAAAAAAAAAATGGAAGGTGAATAATTAGAAAAGTACGGGGGGAAAAACGAATGCTCTTATTATATCATTAGTTAATGAATAACTTTGAAATGAAAAACTCGAAAGATAGAAAGAAAAAGAATGGAATTAATGAAATTAAGAAAAATAACAAATGAAAATGAATTTAACGAGAAAAAATATTATCCATTTAATTAATTAAATTAATTTTATTTGTAATTATTTGATATCTGGTAAACAACAAAAGAGGCGAATTGGTGATAATCTTCTTACTCGTAAGTGCTGTAAGTGTAAAGGAAAAAAAGTGTATTTCTCTCTTAAAGTTGTTGAATAACTGTAAATAAAAAATTAAGGCGTAAATACAAATGAAGTAATTTTTGTGGACGAACTTTTATACGGGCTTATTAAATTGAAACTTCTAACAACTATTTATTGTTTCTTGTATACATTCATGCACCGAATTAATCCAAATTATCTATCAATTTAATCTGAATTAAATTCTCAATAATACCATATTCTTTGAGAAATGCTCAGTTTAATATTATTATATATACTCGCATTATAATGTTCATTTATAGTAATTTTTACATGTATTTAAGATATATAATATACGTTATATGTAAATGTTTATATTAATATTAAGGTATCCGACTACGTTCGGAACCGTGATTTTAAAAAGGCACATAAATGGATAATTTTTATGATATTTAGTGTCACTTAGATTAGAATACATGCATAAAATTCATTTAAGCACATTTTGGCAAAAAAATTTATTTAAATACAATATTTCGGCAAAAAATTAACTTAGAATAAGCTCATATAGATAGAATATATAGCTCAGACCTCTGTGCAGAGGCCCAACTATGATTTTTTAAAAATTCTTATTATTTTCTTACCATTTGAAATAATTATCGGCGTTTTTATCTTAAAATGTCTCCCCTCTGTGGTCGTAAAACATGGATAAACCCACTTCTAAGTTATATATTTCAAAAATTCTAGTTGATTCTCTGTACAGTGGTTTGAGCTATAGATGGGCAAAATATTATTATAATAGAAGCATTTTTCACAAAAGGAGAATATTTTGAAAATGGGTCATTCTAAGTTCATTTTTTGTCAAAATATTGTACTTAAATAATTTTTTATTGTAATACTATTCTTAAAACAATTTTATGTACGTTTTCTAATCTAAGTGACACTAAATATAAATATTATCCATTTATACGCTTTTGCAAAATCACGGTTTCGAACGTAGTCGGATACCTTAAAGGTTCTCAAGTAAAAAAAAAATCCTAAGGAATGTTAAATCTTTTTAGAAACAAAAACATTGAAAATAGTTTAATAGCGAGTATAAATTTTAATATAGCTTATACAATTAGTTTTGTTGATAGCAATATTTTATTGTATGCAAGATTATGTCCAAATTAAAAAAATTAAAAAATAGAAAAGTATTTGCTTATTATATAAGGATATTTTAGAAAATTTAAAGGGGGAGAATTCCTGTGATCTTCAGGTTAACTTCTATGATTATGCCTTTGGATAATACACGACTTACATGACAAGCTTCATCATTATTTAGATTTTTATTTTAAAAGAAAAAACTTGGTAAAAAGCTTAAAACAACGAAGTTGACAAGATTTTTTGAAGAACATTTTTATATATTTTAGTACACAAAACTCTTATACACATATATTTTACCTTTACATTTATCCTTTTTGGAAGGCAAATCGATCCTTCTGCAAAATAAAAAATGTGTAAAGTTGTTTTGTCATCAAAGAAGAAATTATTCTATCCGAACATACTTAAATAATGAACTCATTTTTATATCTTACTCAAGCTGATTTGTTAAGGCTGTCTTCGGTAAAAGTACGAGAGCTCTAACTAAACGCGAAGCACGTTTTCAGACAGAAAAATGACCCAATTTCCATAGAAAGTTGCAGTATTATAGCTCGTACCTCTGTTAACAATATAGTGTTTTTAAAAAATTTCAAAATATTCCGTGAATACTTCCTTTTTTGTTTTAATATGTGAAGGCAAAACCCCTTTATCATTACGGTATAGGATAAAAAATGCGAAACACATTTTATACCAGAAAAAAATGAATCAATTCGGTTAAAAATGGGAAGTATGATAAAAAATGCTGCTCTCTAAAGGATAGTGAAGCCAGAATATCATATTAATTTTTTTTATTTCTTTTATATCTGAAAAAATGTTCCGAATTCGAGTCATATTCTTTAACATTAACCGAAAACAGCCTTATATTATTCACATCATAAAAAATTCTTTTCCACAGCTTCTCAAAAATTAAAACTTAGAGGTTTCGACTTCTTAACGTTCTTCTGTTGTATATATTTTTTTAGAATTTAATATATATAATTGAATATTATATTAGTATATTTATGGAATTTGTTATCCGTTCAAGGGAAGACTTTGATATATATTGAGAGATAGTTTTTTTACCCCCTCCCCCATATAATTGCGCCTTTAGTAATAAAAAAAGAGATGTAAAAAGTAATGGATTTCTGACAAGAAAATTTTAACAAACAAATGTACTCTAAAAGTTGCTACCATAAAATGAAGCAGCTTTATAGAAAAATATTATTTAGATAGCATATGTTGCAAACATTTTATAGTATGGATATAATCCCCTAAAAGATGAGCATGCGATGTTGGTGCATGAGAATCCATTTTCTCCTTTACAGTAGTGACAGTGCAGAGAAACAAACATGAAGAAGCGAGGAAAAATTTCAGTTCATCTGAGTATTTTCTTTTGGCTGAATTTTAGAATTTTTTTCGACTTCAATTACAATAAAAGGTAGGAGGAACTGAAAAACTGGTTGTAAAATTCATTGGCACCTATACTTTTGACAAACAAAATTTTAAGAGAAATAAAAAATAATCAGTGCCTACCAATTCTGAATATTCATCTGCAGGGCTATTTTCTTGAATGCTATCAGAATGTTTGAAACCTTAATCACTTTTCAAAAGAAAGATTAAAAAGTATTTTTCAGGAGAAAATAAAGAGTAATTGATTATATTATTTAATCTCACACTTTTATATATCTGTATTTTTTACTATAAATTTTTGACTGGATAGTTTCCATTTGAAAAGGATTTGATAGTTATATTTTTTTAAAAAAAAGTTATATCTCCCATGTTACAAGAAAGGAATACATTTTATGACGTCTTCTTTAATTTTTACCCTCCGCTTTTACACCTTTCGGAAATCTTTTCTTCTTTTTGAGGGAGGAAAAATATGTAAGATTAAATGGGAAATAAGACGTATGGGAAATATACAAAGATATATTGCAAATAACCCTTATTTAAATATGTACAGGATCTTTTTACTTCTGGCATCAGTTTCAAAGATAATATCACGAAAGTTCATATTGAATTTAGTAAAACAAATCGTTGTAGGATAACATTTGAATCTTTAAGGATTAGCACGCACTCATTGGACTTTGAGAGTGAGAGAATTTTAGATTTGTGTTTGTATTTATTGTAAGAATAATTATTGATTTATGGGTGTTTTTGTGTGTATGTGTAGTTTTTAAGCTTATTTCCAAATCGGGGGTAAAGGAACACATTTTTGAGGTTGTTATTATTTATGCTCAAGCAGTTCAAATTTTAACTGCGAAGGAAGTGATATTTAAGGCAAATCAGAAATTATGTGTGTTTATACTACACCGTGGCTGATTAAAATCATATTTCATTTTGTTTATATTGGAAATTTGAAAAGGAGAGTCATAACGTTTTTAAAACTTTTTGTTGAAGAGGAATAATGTGATATGATCTTAAAAGTATTTATTATACCTTGTGTTAAGTGGTATTGCTTATATTGTAAAATTGAAAAGTAGACATTACTCTTTTTGTGAAGATTTTAATAGAATCTATAATTTTATTTTAATACGGCAAATTAATTTTCATTTTTGGTAATAATTATTTAAATTTTAAGGTTCAAAGATACAGGTTTAGTTATTAGAAAAATGACTCTGATGTAGTAATACAAGTGATATTTTGATTTATGTGAGAAACATAAGAAAGAAGAAAGTCACATTGCATTATTTTGACTCCACTGAATTTTGTTTTACTTCTTATAATTATTTTATTCATTAGTAATTTAATTTCGTTTAATTTTAGCTTTATTTCCTTTTGAAACTGCGGATTTGGATAAGATGACCCTTTTCCTAGATTCACTGTTCCTTGAAATTTTTCTTTTCTAAATTTAAATTAATTTCCCACCATGAAGCTTATTTTTAGAACTTTTGCATTGGTACATTGGATAAAAGAAAATTCAATCATTATGATTTTTGTAGATGTCTTGAATCATTAAGAAGACCAACTTGTTGAGTTTGATTTGTACTTATTGTTTTCATATCAGCATCTCTGAACATTTGTAATTTTATCGCGCACATTTCTCAGAGAGATGAGTTTGAAAAGAATTAGTATGATGCAATTTATATCAGTGAATGTGATACTTAATAGAAAGAGAAGAATTTTATATGAAATGAATAAAATCAAAAAATTATACGGAGAGATTCAAAATATTTTTCTGTGATATTTTGAAGTAAATGTGAATACTGTAATTTTTTTGTCAGCTTTTAACTGTCGCTGAAAAGTAAATGCAAGAAATGATAAATATGAAATAATTTGATTGAAACTAAGGCATTTTTAAATTGAAAAAGACGATTTCATGAAGTCGTTGAAGGGATTGATGAGGCTTGGTATCTTTAAATCTTATATATATATATATATATATGAGTACGTTCATCTACGTGGTTGGAGTAAGTCAGCGGAAGTCAAAGTGGAAGGTGGGTTGAGTAGTATTAGGTAGGAGGTTTATCCCAACTGACATATAAAGGGCTGGAGATTTATCATATATATATATATATATATATATATATATTTAAATATATATAATTCAATCACAACACAGGAATCATATATATATATATATATATATATTATAATTCGTTGTTAAAATCAACCATTTAATTCAAAGTTCTTCTCTATTTTTAAATCATTGTAAGCAAAGGGGTTATTCCTTATAATTTTCATTATTTTGCTTAAAAGAAAAATATATTTGTATTTTCATATTCACCATCATTTTTTACCATTTCACCATCTTTTGTATTCTAAAAAGCATTTACCGAACCTTGTATAAATAGATTATATGAAATAAGAGAGCTACATTTTCCAGTTTTCCTTATAAGATTCCTCTCATAAGTAATTGAGAATAGAAAATGGAAAAGCTATTTCGGTGAGTTTATAGAGATTGAAGAATGTATTATTTTCTTTTCTTTTTACTTTGATTGGTAGTTGTCATTGATAGGATTCGCTAGATCTAGATAGAAATTTAGAGATCGATTAAATTGTAATTACAAATTACATCCTCCTTTCTCTTTCCCTTTTCAACTTTATTTCCTTGTTTCTTTTCTTTTACTAGATTTATTTTTGTAATTTCCCTTAAGTTGAGAGTTGTCAATACACTTCGTTGAAATCAAAAGAATCATTAATTTTTTCAGTCTACGAATGGGAGCCTAGTTAGATTTCTGGACACTCGCTTGGAAGCTAACAGAAAAAACACAACTGGAATCTTTATACAACGTAATGAAATTTTAAAAATAAGTTAACAAGCTCTCTGATTTGCGGAAATTGTTTTCGCTTATAGCAATAATTTACAGGATAAAAGAGAATCACAAAACCTGAAGAAAAAAAGAGTATAAACAAAAACAAAGAAGTAAAAAATATTTTGAATTATACGAAGAAGATACCGAAGACTTTTGCAGATGTATTGTAATAAGCGTACTAAAACTCTTCCCTTTCAAGCTATAATATTTTTTAACATCCTGTGGTCGTGGTATCTAAGTGATTATGACCACACATTCGTATTAACCATTGTTTCTATCTGGTATTTGTTTCTCTGAAGACCTACTGTGTAGACGAACTATAATGAACCTTAAGCATCTTTCAAAGCTCAAAATTCTCTTGTTGGTATAATGTGGAAATTTGGAGAATGGCATACCAGCAGCTCAACTGTCGACCCCGTTACTTGACTATGTTTTAAAACTATGAGGGTCATTTCCTATAGTTTAAAGCCCATAGTTTTTAGCCTATAGCCTATAGTTATTGCCTTTGTTGTAGTGGGCTATGTTGTAGAAATTCCTTTTTAAACTAACATGGAAGCTAACATTATTTAACGTTTTATTTAGAGTTTAACTGCAATATACAAATCAGGTTCTAGGATATAAAAAAGTGTGAAAGTGATAGCTCTTAGCTGAGATGTTATCGATTAGCACTGAGAAGATTTACATCTTGAAAATTAGATATTTATTTAGTAGTACTCCATTACCTAGACCCAGGCACTTATTAGCGTTAATAATGAATTTTTACTTTTAAAAAATCTTGGGCAAACCCAATTGACCATAGGATTTAAGGTATCGGTATTCTCGAGCGCTTCTATCAATTTGGGGAACTAAGTTTTCAGAGTGTTTGCAAGCATTGCAGATAAATTAATTTTGTAATTTCTTAGATCAGTGCTTTTCAGACTTTTAATATTTGCGACCCAAATTTCAAACATAATATTCATCCCCTCCCCTCATACAACAATAATATATTGAACGCAAATAAAATGTATTTTGATGCTACAGCTACAATACGACCTTAATTATGAATCTTACAAATAATCAAGGTAAGTAACAAATTTTATATTTGTTATTTTTAAGTAATAGATATTTTAAGTAAATTATATATATATATATATATATATATATATATACTTTTAATTAATAAGATAAGTATTTTGTCACTTTTTACTTTCTAATCATTAAATTGAAACAAATTGCAATAAATATATAGCATGTATTTTATTTCCTTTTACGTCAGAATTATTTTGTTTTGTTTTCTTTCAGTAAATTAATAATTTTTTTAAACCATTTAGTTTCGACTTTTGGGTATCACGCCCTTAAGGGGAGACTTGGCCACAGTTTGAGTATTTCTGGCTTAGATATTAGTTGATCGTCCTTACAACTCTTAAGTAGGGTCAACTGATAAATAAATAGACCTAATTTTTTTTTACCCGGTAGATACGTTCCTTTGAAAGCCGTGCAAAAAAATGTGTAAAAAAAATACATGCGACATATGATAAATTTGGGGATATGTTCCACAATTTTAAAGAATCGTGTAAAATGAAAAATCCTTACATATTTTCCGAATAAACCCTACAAAAAAATTAATTATAAAATTCATGTGTTAGATATTTATAAAACAAAAACAATTTATTTTTATTACAAAAAAAATTAAAATTAGTCTACAGTAAAAATTCGATCTATAATTACGTATAAAATATAAAAAGAAAAATTTGGAATAAAATTATACTAACTACTACTTTCTCTACTCAATAACATGCGCGCACAACTATTAAAAATAGATGTATCAGATATGTCTAGTACAACTTTCGGCTTTTGATTCAAATAAAGAACTTCATTCGTTATTAATGCCCTCAGTTTTTTTTTATGTGTATGTGTGTGTGTTGATCAGCGGTTATTTTTTGGTTTCTCAAGTTGCTTATATAATGTTTAATATTCTGCTACACAAAACTTAGGATTACGTTGAAATTTTAATGTATGCTCTATGTCAGGATTATGAGTAAGAAAATGTTCTATGCTTGTATTAAATTTCAAGCCCTTGAGAGTTAAAGTTTCCGACTACGTTCGGAACCGTAATTTTAAAAAAAGCGCATAAATGGATAATTTTCATGATATTTAGTGTCACTTAGATTAGAATACATGTATAAAATTGTTTTAAGGACATTTTGAGTAGAAACAATTATTTAAATACAATATTTCAGCAAAAAATTAACTTAGAATAACCTTTTTTCAAAATGTTCTCCTTTTGTGAAAAATGCTTCTATTATAATAATATTTTGCCTGTATATAGCTCAGACCTCTGTACAGAGGTACAACTATGATTTTTGAAAAATTCACACTATTTTCAGACTTACAACCAATTGAAATAATGATCGGCGTTTTTTTTTTTCTTAAAATTTCTCCCCTCTGTTGTCGTAAAACATGGATAAACCCACTTCTAAATTACATATTTCAAAAATTCTAGTTGAGCCTCTGTACAGAGGTCTGAGCTATAGACAGGCAAAATATTATTATAATAGGAGCATTTTTCACAAAAGGAGAATGTTTTGAAAATGGGTCATTCTATGTACATTTTTTGTCAAAATATTGTACTTAAATAATTTTTTATTGTAATACTATTCTTAAAACAATTTTATATACATTTTCTAATCTAAGTGACACTAAATATCATAAATATTATCCATTTATACGCTTTTACAAAATCACGGTTCCGAACGTAGTCGGATACCTTAAATCAGTTGTTAATAGCTGAACTTCTCCTTCGGCTTCGTCTTTATTGACTTTTTTATTATCATAAACTGTCATAAATTCGATCCAATTTTCGTCATCTTAATTGCACGAATCCCCAATTTTTTTAGAAATTCGTACTAGAACAAAATATTCGTGTAAAAAAAAATTCTTTAGATTCGTGTGCCGTGTTATTTCAAAATCGTGTAGAAAAGGATCATGTGAAAAAAGAGTTGGATGTACACATTCGCGTTTAGTTATTCCTAATTATTAATTACTCTAGTTATTCCTAGAGTTTTGTATCATGGCATCTACCCCTATAGTATGATTAGGCTCGAAACACAATATGTTGAGAGCGGGATGCCGTTGATAGTCAAGCTTTGGTGAGGAGCAGTAGCTAACACAAGATTTTTTCAAAGGGGGGGTCCAGGGTCGAAAGTCTACTATTTTGGTATCATGCTCCAATATGCCGCCCAACATATTCCTTTGATTTTGTTGATTTTCGGGAACAAAAACAATACAAAATTAACTATTGAATAAATAATTATCATTAATTAATAAAATTAGTTATTAATAACAAATACATCATTAAATTTTACCTAATATATACATAGGATTATAAGCAATCGAAAAAAAAATCAAGGGCCAGGGGGGGTGCCTGGACCTCTAGGACACCCCCTTGTGTGCGCCACTGATGAGGAGGGATTTGCTAAACGCGTAGCTTTGAAATGTGACTATAACAAACATAAAACCAAATCATGAACATCATTTATACTTATACTACGACACACCAACTCAATTGTAGATCAAAAATTTGAGCACTTTCCAAAACATATTTTATTATTACAAGTAAACAAATTCCTGCTGAGATATGTAGTATGTACACTTCAAACATTATGCATTCAAAATAAAACTATCTGGAAGTGTAAATAATATTAAGTGTTTCCAGCATATGACCTGACATCTTGAAGAATAATATATGCATCAGAAATTACAAGGAAATATACATTTTCGTAAAGTTTATATTCATAAATACCAGAGTTTCTGTTAGTACATATTTTGCTCAAATTAATGCTTTAAGATAAAATAAAATATTTTATTTATCAATAATGTGCGTGTAAATAATATATATTTTAATAGTATTTATTCATAAAATTTTCTTTTAAGACCACCACTGCTAATAAATAAGACCAAAACACAATAATAATAATAAATTTTAGCTGAAAAAAAAAAAAGAATTGAATTTTGGTACCATCAGCTCTCTCTCTCTCTCTTATTTTAATGTATTGTTTGCTTTCGTTTGAATCGACCAGTTCTATAATCAATAGGTTAATTTCTCAAAAAACGTAAGTAATAATTTGATGTCAAATTAATTTGTTTCTTTATATGTCAAAGCAGAAACAAAAATGCTAATATTAGTTTCATACAAAAATTTAATGAATTTTTTTTTTCAATCCATTTTTTTCTCGCAATATATTCAGATTTAACTTCCTGTATCGTAATGCTAAATGGATTTTTTTTCTTTAACTGTTCTCGTATTTACATGAAATGATAAACTGATATTGGAGTTACCAATAAATGAGTTTATATTGATATTGTCACGTTTTTCCAATTTAAAATTGTATTCCGAATTCTCGCACCCTGGTCTACTTTAATTGCACAGCAATAAATTAATTTGAAATACTATTCAACACACCTTTTCGCTATATGTAAAATGTCAGTTCGTGGACGTTCCCCTGAATTTGTCATCGTGGGGTGAAGGGGAGGAATAAGACATCACCCCCACCGCCATTCGCGTATCGATCGCTTTTTAACAAGCGCCACCGTTTCTTATTTCGGGAAGGGAACTGACAAGGAAAAGGGACTGGCGTTCACCTTGCCAAGAAGTCCGGCCTCTCGCTCGACTTTTTTTTTATCTCATCTTTTTCTTCTTTCTCCCATCTTTTTTTCTCTTCCTACCAGAAAGGAAGGAAGGAAACATATAAAGCCTTCTACGCCTTGAAAAGAAGTTCTTTTCCTTTTTAGTTATTTTTTATTTATTTATTTAATCGTGGTACGGCAAGCAGTAGTTTTCTTTCTCTTTCCTCTCTCGGCGACGGATTTCTGCTTTCTCCTTTGAAGTGGCAGCGATCAACCGTGCCTTGACAGTGGAGCCTCGCATATAGGCGCACGCGTTTATGTGTCTTAGTTCGTGGCTCGCAGTTCTTCATCTTTTATGCATGCTTGTATGATTTATCTTTGGTATTAAATAAAGGAACAGTAGGTAGACGCGATGGGATTTCTGTAGATAGGCCCATTATGGAATGCTGGTGTATAAAAGAGATGCTGTTTTAAGGTAGAAATGTTTTTTTTTTTTTTTAATTCGTTAAAAACCTTTTTTCTAATTAAAGGAAGAAATTTTAGATCCGCTTATACACGTGCAAAAAAGGCAACTGCATATAATTTATTTTAATTTTGGCATATTAACGGCAGAAATATATATATACATATATTTATGAAAATGTTTTCTAATGACTTCAAATGTTTGGTAGTAATCATGGCTTTATATCAGGGTTTCTCAAACTGTGAAGCGCGCCCCCTGGGGGGGGGGGGGCGTGATATCTCTCCGAAGGGGACGCGAGCCTATTGAAAAGCTGAAAACAAAAAATTATTTTAAAAAAAAATTATTAATTTACGGAAAATATACAAACAAAATGCATTCTGATGCAATAAGAAATAAATACACATTTACACCTATAAATGTATAAGTACTGCACACTATATTTTACAATTAATTTAGGAATACTAAGTTAAGAATGAGTTTAATAATTACCACTGACTCCATGGGCTTGTCATAAATGAAATTATATATACAAATTAACACTTCTCTTGATAATTTGAATGGTTTATAATTCATCCATTTACATCTGATTGAAAGATACGTGATTCATTCTCCAACGCTGCCGTTTTCCACGCAGACGTGTGTATGTGATGTATTAGAGGGGGAGAGGAGAAAAGGAATAAATAAGCAAATCCTCTGACATAAAAAAATCCTTTGCAAACACTGTCTAGGCCTTTTTGTTGCATTCCAAAAACTTTAGAATAATTTTATGAATGACAGTGCACAGAAAAAGTCCTACTTCGGAAATACGTATATATACGTCCGGGAAAATTAACGCTTTGGCTGAGAGACACGTTTATATACTTTCGAAGTTAAAGTCTTATTGTAGCCTTAGCGTCAAAGCAAAGTATTACGGAATTCAATACATTGTAATTGTACGGAAGGGGGTCGCGATGAAAATTATGATTGAATATTGGGTCGCAAATACTGAAAGTTTGAGAAGCACTGCTTTATATTTAACTAGCCGTTACCCACCCACTTCCTTGGGTATTTCATAATGTTATATGGATGTATACTGCTTATATCAGTAAACTTTAAATACTTCCGACACAAAATTCAATCATAATCACCCTTTATACAATAACGATGTATTGAATTCAATAATACTATACTATGACTCTAAAGATACAATACGACTCTAACCTCTTAAGTGCCACTGGCGTATATAAACGTCTCACTAAGCCAAAACGTTAATTGTCCGTCTAATACCCGTTAATATACGTCTTCCCGGAGTACGGTCTTTTCTGAGCACTGTGCTATCTCTAAAATTATTCCGGAGACTTTGTAATGCAATAAAAGAACCTTGACAGTGTTGGCGAATGATTTACTTATTTTAGAGGATTTGCTTATTCATTCCTTTTCTCTCCCCCTCCCTCCCAATACCTCACATACACTAGCCAACGGGGGAAACAATGGCACTGGGGAGCGAATAGTGTATCTTTTAATCAGCAGTTTAGGGATTAATTATAAAATGTATAAAAAAAATTATCAAGATAAGCATTAATTTTTGCATATAATTTTATATACGACACGCCCATGGGGTCACTCGTAATTATTAAACTTGTTCTTAACTTAGTATTATTAAATTAATTAATTAGTTGTAAAATACATCATGCAATACTCATACATTTATGAGCGTATTATATCTGTCTATATGTGTATTTCATTTTTTATTTTGCCGGAATGTTTTTTTTTTCGTGTGTGTGTTTACTTTTAGTAAATTAATACTTTTTTAAAAAGAATCTTTTGATTTCGACTTTTCAATATACTCGCGCCCCCTTCGTAGAGTTATCACGCCCCCTCCCCTGGAGCCGCATCCTGCAAATTGAGAAACACGGGTTTATATACATACATAAATCACTGATATCTAAGTCCTAGCATTGAGTGTTCGATTGTTTTCAGAAACATTCTTATAACTCTCACCTTCAATGAAGTAGAATTGTCTTTTACGCTCACGTAACCCCTGCCCAAAGAGGATTTCCGCAAAACCTATTTTTAGTGTATCTCTACTTAACACAATAAACATACGTACCAAATTTGAAGTCTAAATCTAATGGTTCAAAAACGGAAATTTTTTTTTATCAGTAAACCCCGTAACCTCCTTTGAGAGTCGATTTCTGTTCAACCCGTTCTTAGCAGATTTCTATTCAATAAAAGAAACATGCATGTCAAATTTCGTCACTGTTGATCAAGTTATTCAAAAATGAGATTTTTTTGTTATCAATACACTCCAGTAACTCCCCGCCGTCCCATAGGAGTCGATGTCCGTAAAATCTGTTCTTAGAATATCTCTATTCAACAAAAGAAACATGCTAACCAAACACTGGGGTAGCTAGCTCTGAGGGGGCCCTGTATCAAAATTCCTTCGGAGCACTTTTTTTTATATGGAATCCCTGTTATTGGGACTGTAGTTACACATGTTGGGGCCTCTGTGACTTGGGGGCCTCATATCCTTGATACGGCGGTACCTGTTACCAATTTTCAAGTATGTGTAACAGTTCAAAAACAGGAATTTTTATCTCCCACTCCCCTTAAACCCTCTCAACCTCCTTGGAGGGGTGGATTTTCCCCAAATTCCTTCTTAGAGGATCTCCACTTCATGAAAGGAGCATACCAACCAAATTTCATGTCTGTAGCTCTAATAGTTTCGGTGATATCATGATGAGTTAGTCGTTTTTGTCCTGTATATATATATATATATATATATATATATATAGGGGAGCAAGAATTTGAGAAAAATTCTTTGTGATACAGGGGACACGGTACCCCACACACATTTATTTATTTATTTATATGTTTATATGAAAATGTTTACATGTCCCCTATTCGAACATACATGAAATATACATCTCAAAAGAAAAACACCATTTTTAAATAAACAATTATATTTAAATTTGTTAAAAAATACAGTACAATCTTTAAAATTCCTACTACGTCTGCAAATTTTAATATTTTTGAACTACTTTTCTTCCGTAATATTCTTAGAAGTTGTGAAACCGCCCCCCTAAGGTGACCGTTTCTTTGATTATCCGCGTGAGCTAGAGGTGTATGGTTTACAAAAGGAATAGACATTTTTAAATTCTTAATATGACTTTATTAAGAATGTAACTTAAGCGTATAACAATTTAGATAATTATAGTTAAGAGAGAATCTACGACTAACAAACACACAGTAATAGTTATACCGAATCGCGTAATTTGGATCACTATCAATATCTAATCAGCCTAATCTCACTTCTAATAATATTACAAGTCCTAATATGAAATAGTCAATCCTACCTTAATCCAATTTTAGCTTCAATCTTATGAAGAGGCGTCTGGGCGCGCTTGCAACGGTATGCACTTTGACCTAATGGCTTATAATCTTCAAGGTAACTTCAACTGGATGTCAATTCACGCTTGTATCACTTTCGTACATTACATTCCCCAAATTGCCATACGACTTACTGAAACTTCTGTTATTTAAAAGCTATCTAATTTGCATTTCAGCTTCACGTTTCGCTTCTTGGGTTTTGGTTGGAAAAGAGTTGCCATTAATCTTGGCCCCCAAAGAACCCAGAGGTCATGTTAAAGAAAAGATGCATGAGCCCGTCACGAAGCGTTTCTCACAAATCTGGGCCAGGGATTAGTATTACGAGTTATACTTCGATTTTTACAATTTTTTTCGTGTCGGACAA
>BMAV01011624.1:165117-341360 GCA_019973955.1 Trichonephila inaurata madagascariensis | reverse complement strand
TAGAAAAAGTTTTAAAACTTTATATTGAATGCAAAAAAAAAAAAGTCGTAGCATCTTAAATACACGATTATAGCACAAAAACATACCTGAAGAAAAGACCTTTAAAGTTTTAAAGGTCAGTAAAATAAATGAAAGAACTAAATGTAAACGTCATGTGTTTCGGTTACGGTTTTCACTTCGACATATTGTTAAAAAAAGTTATGTCTTTAATAATGGCTAAATGCTGTAGCTAGAGTTATAAAGATTTATACGCATATTAAGAAAAGTCACACAATCAGAATGAGGTAATAAAAATTCAATATTTTGGTCATTTTTAGGGTAGTGCTTCCTTTAAATTGAATTGAAGTTTATTAAAATTGCAAGCAATCACTGATTTGTGAATATCTTTCATTTCCAAGATGCAGTGCAGGTTTATCAATTTTGCCCAGGAGGCTTGTAGATCTTCTGCTCCCAGGGCCTGAAATGAGCTGAAACCGGCACTACCAAGATGAAATAACGATCTTTGATAGGCTGTTCTTTAAAATATCCAAATACATTAAAATGACCAATTGCGATAAAAAAAACACATACACACACTTTTTTTAAAAATTTTATTGAAAAGAGCAATGTTTTGTGTTTACAAGACATATTATTTTGTTTCTACGTTACATAAATGCCGAATTACAACAGATTATTTAAAATTAGAAAAATCAGAAGGAGTAATTAAATCTACCCGGAGTGGTCATTTAATTTATTCAAAATCTGTCATGGCGAGTTTGATAACTCAAAAAGTTATAAATGTATTTCTATGAAACTTTTCGAACCCGATATATATATTATTTTCTAAGGGATATACCAAAATAATTCTTATTGTATGAATAATTTTTGAGTTATAACCTGTTATTAAAGTAATAGCCTCATAAATATCTCATTTCTTATAAATTTTATTCAAACAGGACTAAAATATTTACATTTTAATAAAACACATTAAAGTTTTAATACGCTCCCTAGATAAATGTATGTGGTTCATTATAGTAGTACTTTTATTGATATAAGTTTATTACTTTTTCTCTAACTACCTAAAATGATTTTTAAAAAAATTGCTGAAATTTCTGTTATAATTGTGATTTTTATAAAATTTAGGTAATTCATTTTAAATATTGCTGTGTGGTTAAGTATTAATATATTTATTGGTATTGACCCTTAAAAAAGTATTTATAGTGTTATAGTACGCTATTTTTTAAAAGTACTCTGAACGTGATCGGATATCTTAAAATAGCGTTTCTCAAACTGTGGGGTGCACCCCTTCTCAGGAGGGTGTGGTAACCCTGCAAGAAAGCGTGAGCATTTCGAAAAGTCGAAAATAAAAGGTTTGAAAAATTACAAATTTTCTGAAAGAAAGCAAAACAAAATACATTCTGACATAAAAATATAATATATATTTATACTGATATGATATACTTATAAATGCATCAGTACTACTGCACAATGTATTTGTGTGATAATTAATTGTCAATACTATGGTAGAAAAAAGATTAATAATTACTTGTGACTCCCATGGGGTTGTCACATACAAAATTATATATACAAAATTTAATACTTATCTTAATAATTTTTACGGTTTATAATTAAAATCGCATTGTAGCTTTAAGTCAAAGTACACTATTATTGAATTCAGTACATTGTTATTGTATGGAGGGGAGCACGATAAAAATTATGATTGTGAAAATTGGTTCGCAAATATTTAAAGTTTGAGAAGCACTGCCTTAAATAATCTATTTATTATAGAATCTTCAAATTTTTCAGGCGTTTGGTGAATATTACAAGTCTTGGTGGTGTTTCTTTGTATATCTTTCAAAAAGCTACCCTGCATTGCGCACTTTTGAAAACTATTATAAACCTTTTACTCTACTTTCTTCAAATGCAATAAAAGAGAGAGGGCAAGTTATAGACTATTCAACAATAACAAGTAACATTTTAGTAATAATTTAAGGTATTCGACTACGTTCGGAACCGTGATTTTAAAAAGGCGCATAAATGGATACTTTTTATGATATTTAGTGATATATACTCACTTAGATTAGAATACATGTATAAAATTGTTTTAAGAACACATTTTGACAAAAAAAATTATTTAAATACAACATATCGGCAAAAAATTAACTTAGAATAACCTTTTTTCTCAAAATGTTCTCCTTTTGTGAAAAATGCTTCTATCATAATAATATTTGGCCTGTATATAGCTCAGACCTTTGTACAGAGGCTCAACCATGATTTTTGAAAAATTCACATTATTTTCAGAGTTACAGCCATTTGAAATATTTATCGGCGTTTTTTTCTTAAAGTTTCTCCCCTCTATTGTCGTAAAACATGGATAAACCCACTTATATGTTTCAAAAATTCTCGTTGAGCCTCTGTACAGAGGTCTGAGCTTATATACAGGCAAAATATTATTATAATAGAAGCATTTTTCACAAAAGGAGAATATTTTGAAAATGGGTCATTCTATGTTCATTTTTTTGTCAAACTATTGTACTTAAATAATTTTTTATTGTAATACTATTCTTAAAACAATTTTATATACATTTTCTAATCTAAGTGACACTAAATATAAATAGTATCCATTAAAAAAAATACGCTTTTGCAAAATCACGGTTCCGAACGTAGTCGGATACCTTAACTGTGGTAAGCAGAAAACAGCTCTTTTCATCAGTAGATGTACTGAAGGATCTTCATTATCGTGTCTCAAAACCTAAAAGCAAATCTTCTACAATTGTGAAAATTTTTGCAACTAGTGTTCACCCTTTCCGAAACGAAGAGGAAATATGAAAAAGGATCTGTGGTGCAAGGAGTGTCGAAAGTGTAATGTAGATAGAGGTCGATTTCCGCCGTCTCCACGAGACATTAACTCCGCAAAATGTGGGCCACACGGGGCGCCTGTCACAGGCAAGAAAGAGCCGCCTTGTTCTCCTTCCCGCACCCGCTGATGGATGACGCCTTCCCTGTTTCGCGAGGCACGGTCAGTGTTTACAAGTTTTGAGGAGTACTTTTCGGGTGCTACAGAGTAAATGGTGTAGAAAATGCTTGGGATAGTGTATCTCAGGGCTTCTCAAACTTTCAATATTTACGACTCAATTTTCAATCATTATTTTTAATGCACCCCCCCTACAGGTAACAATGTATTGAATACAGTAATAACGTACTTTGACACTAAATCTACAAAACTACCTTGATTATAAATTTAAAAATTATCAAGATAAATAGTAAATTTGTATATTTTACTTCTAAGTAACAGATATTTTAAGTAACAAGATAAGAGTATCATGTTACTTTCCTTTTCTAAATTTTAAATTGGAACAGATTGCAAAATAATTTTTAATTAAAGAAGGTATACCAAGGTTATACCAAGTACTCAAATACTTCGTTACAGAAAGGTTCTCAACTGTTTGATATGAAATCTGAAATCTTCATAGATTTCATATCAAATGTCGAATTCAAAAGGCAATTTAGTAATGAATCACTCTTTGAATTTTCAGCAGGGGGATGATGAATTTTCTGCACTGAAAACTGATTATATTTCGTATACTACTTCTACTTCCAACTCTGGTAATTATTAAACTTGCCCTTGTGATTTAGTATTGATAAATTAATTATCAGATATGTTTTGCAGTGCTGATACATTTATAAGTATATTATATCAGTGTAAATGCGAATTTTTCTCATTATGTCAGAATGTATTTTGATTTGCTTCCTTTCAGTAAATTTATAATTTTTTAAATAATCTTTTTTTAGACTTTTCGCGATGTGCTCGCCCCCCCCCCCTGTAGGATTATCACGTCCCATGGGGGAAGCGCTCCACAGTTTGAGGGCCACTGGTGTAACTATTTTTAACTCGAAGAAGTAATTTCTATTATCATAATAATTAAAAAGATTATCGCGCATTGTGTAACTGGTTAGCGTTAACAGTGGACTTGCAGAAATAGTGAATGGTGGTGCAGTTAATGTTGCATTAGGGCAAAAGAAGTGCTCACTCTCTGGTCAGTGTATATCAGAGTACACCTGGGAATATGTAACACACACATACATGTATGTCTGTTGTGAGTATATGTGTTTGTATTTATAGTCACAAGACTGCATACACCCAAGAACATTGCGTCAGTTAAAAAATGAAGCAAGATGTTATTTAACAAAATCTGGTGGGGAAAAAAAAAAAACGAGAAAACTCAAAGTACGGAGAAAATAAATAACAATTAATTGAAATATGCATGTCTCAAAATTCTGCATACAACACGAAAGTAGTAATATATTGCGTCTAATTATGTATTATAATAAAATTAATATTTAAATATATGTATATCAGTGCTTTTTAATTTTTCAATATTTTCGACCCAATTTTCAATCATGATTTTCATCGCCCCTTCCTTCCATACAATAATAATATATTGAACGCAATAATAATTTACTTTGATGCGCTGAAACTGTAATATACGGTTTTAATTATAAACCGTACAAATTATCAAGAGAAGCTTTAAATTTTGTATATGACAAGTCCATGGGAAACAGTGAATCACTGAATTTGTTTTCCTAACTTAATATTGTTATATTAATTATCAAATGCATTGTGCAGTACTGATACATTTATAAATATATTGAATCAGTGTAAATTTCTGTTTTATATTTTATTATGTCAGAATGATTTTATTTTGCTTCCTTTCAATAAATATGTAATCTTTTAAATCTTTTATCTTCGACTTTCCGATACGCTCGTGTCCCTCACGTAAGGTTACCACGTCCCACTAAGGGAGGGGGGCTCTCCACAATTTGAGAAACGCTGATGTATATATAATATTAATACTTTGTTCGACCATTTTTCGAAGAAACTGCGTTCAATCTCCTGGGCATCGATAAAACAAGATTTTTTGTGATATCCGGAGTTATTTCGGTCCACGCATTAGATTGTGCATTTCTTAAAGGATCTTTGTCAGAAATGCAGAATTTTTTATGTGTAACCACTTTCCACTCGGTTGCTGGATATTTGTTGGGAGTGATTTCGTGAAAAGGGATAGATGTGTGTAACAGGATGTGACGTAAGTTCGCGCTACTTGATTTGACCAATGAGAGTTCGTGGCGGTGTCTTTTCGCTAACCTCGCATGGGGGTCTAATTCTAGTAGCCATCAAGCACTCGAGCGCTTGACTCTAAATCCGTTAGTCACGATATTGGGTGACATAAGTGCGGCAGAATGCTTATTTGAAAATGGACAGACAGTGATTTCGATGGTCGTATACATTTCTTCGAATCAAACGGTTAAAAAAAAATTAAAGATTTCCTGCATTTTGTACTTTTATCATATAACAAAGGTGATTCTGCTCTTTTAAAAAATTATCTTTCGCTTTCCCTAATTTTGAGGGGTGATTTTAAGTTTAACTTCAGTTTGCCAAAAGCTGAGTCGCGCATAGCTTTCATGAATGATGAACTCAAGCTCGAAATGAACACAAATCAAAATGTTTCGACTGCTAACAGTGGTACTGTTATTGGCGCTGTTTTTCCACGGTTTTTAAATACTTTGAAATCACAAGTATATGTGTCATATTTTAGTTATCATAAGTGTATTGTCTCCGCTCTTCCCCAAATGGAACAAGAATAATTATTTTTGATAAAATATTGCATTACTCCTTTTGTTAATTAAATACAATTTTCATTAAAGATATAATTATTCGATAGAAAATTATTTCCAATCATACCCGATTTTCATATTTTTTTCAGGAAAAAAGTTAATATTGCGTATTTACTACGATAACATGTCAGAAGTTGCACATCATATGCGACTACTGTAAGACTCGATTCTTTTTTTTTTTTTTTTTAAATTCTTTTTCTCAAATTTACCCCATAAATCTTCAATGGGGCTTAAGTCTAGTGAGTGTAGCTGCCAAGAGATACCGTATACAGGAACCATTTCGTCTCAAAATGCCCTGAATGCTTGGGGTCTTTGTTGTCCTGTTTGTAGATCCACTATTTGACTAGCCCCAATTTGTCCGCAGATTGTTTCTCATCATCTTCTAATATCTTAAGGCAATACAGCCGGTTTGGGGTATCTTAAATAAACAACAAATTTCCGCATCCATCCGATGATATTGAACCTAAAACCATTACACAACCGCCACAGTGCTTCATTGTAGGAATCAAGCAGGAATCCTCCATTTCAGCTTTTTATATTCTCCAAACTATCCCATGGATTTCACTTCCAAATATGTGATATTTACTCTCATCCGTAAATAAGACACATTTAACCCCTTGAGCCCCATATAACCACTAGTGAATACATGTTTTGTATCGGGCAAAATCCCATTATAACCTCATGTGGATACATGGCTTATTTAGATGTACAACCAGTAACTAGCACAAGAAGTATTATAAGGTAGATTTTCTTTTATTGGAATTGTATAAAATTACAAAAGTTAAGTTACAAAATGTCTTGGTTACGAAAATTTTAAAAATAAGAAAATTTGAATTAAAATTACGAATATTTGCGAAATTGTTCGAAATGTTTCTTGAAACAAAAAAAAGTGTGTGTGTGTACTTATGTATGCACGTAAGAAATTATACTTCTTTGGCGTAACAAGATTAAAATCTTTAGCAGGGCAAGCTGGGCCAAGAACGAAAGGCGATCACGAGCAGAGTTGAACGATTCTAACCTTCAGTCAATCGGACCAGCCAAACCTGAGATAATCACGATTTAAATAAATTTAAACACCCCCGCACAGGGACAATAGGACCAATAATATGGGGAGGGGGTCGAAGGTGGGAATGATCTGTCCTGTTCTGCATATTTCTAGAAAAAGCATTTTTCGTATCCGTTCCTACGGAATGCAAAGCAAAGGTTCGCTGACGTAGGGGTATAGCTCAGTGGTAGAGCATTCTACTAACGATCGAGAGGTCCTCAGTTCAAACCCGGATGCTTCCTTCTTCAGGGATGTGAAGAGAAATATTTTTTTGAGAAATTCGAAGGCAGGAATGATCTGTCCCATTCTGTATATTTCTAGACAAAGCATTTTCGTATCCGTTCCCACGGAACGCAAAGCAAAGGCTCTCTGACACGGAGTGTATAGCTCAGTGGTAGAGCATTCGGCTGCAGATCGAGCGGTCTCCGGTTCAAACCCGGGTGTCCCCTTCTTCAGGTAAGTGAAGAGAAATATTTTTCTGAGAATTTCAAAGGCGGGAATGATTTGTCCCTTTCTGTCCCGCGTGAGTCACATCCGTGACGGGGTGCGCGCGCATTGTAAAAATTTACCCTCATCTTATTTCTCTAACGCCCCAAAAGAAGTATAACTTCAAAAACTTTTCCACATGCGTTACGTAAGAGTATTGTCTTTTTTTGTTCCAATTTTTCATCTTCTATGTATCATAGTCACTGTCGTATTTCATTGGTTACCGGCAAATATTCTCATTCAGTATCTCTTTCGTTCAAATCCAACGACTATGCCATATTGGCGAGAAAAAGTAAAAATAAACAACAAAAATAGTTACACAAACTTTAGAAGTGAAACGAAACACGAACGAACGTGCGCCTTAGTCAGGGTCAAAAGGAAAAATTAAACGTGTACGTTGTAACGTCAATGTCAAAATCCTCAGATATCCCAGATTTCTAGGGACACTTGAAAGTATAGTCTGGTGCGTTAGGGGTTAAAACAACTTTGTTTTTCTGCAGATATATTCTGAAAAATTTAATCTCTTCTAATGTTTAACCTATCCAGGGGTTTTTCACAACGTGGAACTTTATCATGATAGCCTTTAGGTCTGCTAATTCTGTGAACTGTCTCAGCATTCACAGTTTTATTTTGGTATGTGTCAAAGTTTGGTTTGTATTGGTTTTTTCTAAGTGGTTTTTTCTTGGTGTTCTTTAGGGTGGAGAAACCATCTCGGTCACTTAAAGTCCATCCTGGGCTGACCACTTCGTAGTTGTTTAAAGATGTGATCTCTTGAATTATAACTTGTAATAACTTTTTAAACACGTTCGCTGCTTTTCCCGATTATACTCGAGATTTCCCCATTAGATTGGTAATTATTTCGAAAACATACTATAATATTTCTCAAATTTAGAAACATTTTCTTTTCAAAAGACATTTCAAAAGCCATTAGCAAAAAAAGAATAATCTCTCCTTATTATAGACGGCTCAAAATTATGATTTTCTTTCTTATAGTACGTCCAAAATCACATAATTTTGTGGCTGTAAGCAGATTGTGACGAGTGACATCATTATTTTTGCATACTTCTGATTTAGACTTGAATTTGACTTACTATAAAATGTTGTTGTACTCATATCTTTAAAGCATAAATGTATTTTTTCTATCTAGGACTTATGCTTTCATAAATAAATACTTTTGTTGGGTGTATGCAGACTTCTGTGACTGACTGTATGAAATAAGTTATAAATTGAGCGAAATAATATATTATAGAAGAGAAAGAAAAAAGGAAATTTGTTTTCGAAAAAAATGATGCCCTGTAACTTTTTTACTAAATAGCATTAAAAGGAATTGAAATTGCTTCAGCTTTTCTTAAATTGTACTGAAATATAAATTAAATTTTTATTATTTCTCAAATAGACGATGAAAGTCGTCCACAATAACAAAAAAAGAAAACTAACATTACAAAAACCTAATTGGCAACAGTTTCTGTGAGGAAAAATTACCTTGATTTGTTTTGATTGATGGCTAGCGGGAAATGAGAATCTTGCAGAAACATTAACGTTGAACAGACATATTTGGAAAATGAACGGTTGTTCGTATTCATGATTGATTGTTTCTAAATCTTTCAAAAAAAATTTTCTGTGTTGTAAGGTGTTATTTTTTATGAAGTGCTTTTAAAAACAGAGAAGATCGATTATCCGTACATTCTTGTGGTTCAAAATGTATTTTGTGCTTTTTATCAAATTAATCACTCTATGAGAAGTAAGCTTTCACGAGTCACAAAACAGTTATTTATACGATTCCCAAACGCATCGAAAACGGAACTTGCTAGCTCTGCAGTCGATCCGAAGTCTCACAATGAGGCTCTGTTAGCAGCTTTTGAGGAATGATCGCGACTCCGGTGGGCTTTATCTCCTCAACTGAGACATCAGGGAATCTGTGAAATGGATGGAACTATTCGGAAGGCGCGCTTTGTCAGAGACGTTATAGGATTTTGATGCATCACTTTACTTTTGCAAGGTAGCATTTAAAAGATAGACGCGTGGCTTAGAAACACTATGTCTTTGTTAGATTCTGTCCTCACATCTTAGTTTGGTTTTTTTTTCATTCACATTAAGAGATGGAGAAGAAAAATACAATTAATTATTGTAATCACAGATGATAATTTATAAATTTTGTGGTAATTTACAGAGAGGTTAATTTAGTTCTCAAGAATCCATTACATTAAAAGAAATTAGGCAAAATGATACTTCGTATTGATACTCGTCCTTATTGCCATATCCGCTAATCACTATTATTTTATTTAGCACGCAATGAGAAAATTTTTTTCGAATAACCACTTAAGAAACAGCTATTGTCTTTGGAAATGTACTAACTCGTCATCCGATCCCTTTTCAGAATAAAAAATATTGTTAAAATATGTTTTGGTGAATTAAATTTACGCTTTTATAAATCGTTTGGTCGTTATAATTATCTATTTATGACACATTCGCTTAAATAAACCGTTTTCTGTTTCTACGTAACTGATAACTGTTTCTGTAACTGGTTTTGTAGAGTAGAATTTGTGAAAAACAGTAGTTCCGTATATAGTTCATGTTTTAAAAGTTGATGTTGTGACTCTAATTTGTAAAGAAGTTTATTGAGTATTAATGGTTCTAGTAGAAAAGTGTCTTTCAAAGTATGATAGAAATAAATTTGTCGGAAGAAAATACGATTAATCAGAAAGAAATATGAAGCAAATGAGAAAAGAAAAACAATTATCTAAAAAAAAGATGAAGAAATATCGATATGGATAAACGTGAGGATGATAATCAGCAGAAGAGAATTTGATGTTATAAAATACATTGTTCCAATTTAAATGCTGATATTTCCACAAATTTTAGTTGTTTCCACTATGTTTCTCATTTTTTAAAATAATAATCAAAAATCAAAAAATGAATAAAAACTGAAGCAAAGTACTTGAATGTTTTTTCTTATGCTTCCAGTTTTCCATGTTATTGTTATTATTTTTTTTTTTAAAAAAAATGCTTTTTAAGTAATGAAAACTGTTCCTTGTATGGCATTGCATCAGTGGCTCACGCAAGGGGGGTGTCCTAGGGGTCCGGACCCTCCTCCCAAAGCCCTTGATTTTTTTCCCGATTGATTATAATTTTAAGTATATAATACGTAAAATTTAATTAAATATGTCTTTAATGATTAATTTTATTAATTAATACTAATTATTTATTCAATAATTAGTTTTTTGCTGTTTTTTGTTCCCCAAAATCGACAAAAACAAAAGGAGCATGATACAATAATGGTGGCCTTTCTCCCCGGGCGCCCCCCCCCCACCCCCTTAGAAAACTTCTGTGTGCGCTACTGCATTGCATAGATTTTTCACTTTTTCTTTTTAAAGCACGTTTATTTTGTATGATAATTCTTTTTAAAACAATATTTTTATGACAATGTTAAGTATCGAAAAATTCTAAATTTTAGGAGAGAGAGAAAAAAGACTTAAGAAATCTTTTCCTAAATTTTTGTTATGTAGGAATTTCAAAAAATACAAAATCATGAGTTCTAACCTATAAATACAGACCGGGGGGGGGGGACAAATGGGAAAAAAAGAGAAAAAAAAAAGATAAATGAATTTTTTGTTGAAAACATTCTACATATTTAATTGTTTTTAGTTCAAATCTCTTTCTTTTTGCGTTCTTTGAAATATATTTTCATGGAATCTTATTTTATAATTAATTTTTTTTGCCTCTCAAAGCAATTTATAATAAAACATACAAATATACCTGTTAGGTTATTGTATCACTAACATTCTCTAAAAAGTTGTCGGAATAACTCAATAAACAAAAAAAATTACGATTATAATATTTTAATTATATAATCTAAACAACAATTTTATTAATGTGTCGGCTGGATGCCGTAGTTGCTTTAGCGCTGGTCTTATACTGCGGGCTTGACCCCAGCCCAAGTCTGTGGATTTTCGTGAAGCAGAAAATAGACAGCATCCATGTCGTATGATTATGCAGTATGTTAAAGCTCCCTAGAGTGTTTGTTTGGTTTGCGTGCTCTCGGCAAAATTAAATCCCTAGTACAGTTTCGCATCGTCACAGCTCAGGTACCTCCTTCTGAAGGGGAAACTGGGGTTCAAAATTATATTGTAGCAATTGGTATCGCCTATATGGTGCCGCGCCAGTGGCGCACACAAGGGGGGGGGCCTAGGGGTCCAGACACCTCCATAGCCTTTGATTTTTGTTCCGATTGGTTATAATCCTATGAATATGTAACGTAAAATTTAATTATGTATATTATTAATAATTAATTTTATTAATCAATGCTAATTATTTATTCAATAATTAATTTTGTATTGTTTTTGTTCCCGAAAATCGACAAAATCAAAAGAATATGTTGGGTGGCGTATTGGAGCATGATACCAAAATGGTAAACTTTCGACCCTGGACAAATTTTGACCTTGAAAAATTTTTGTGTGCGCTACTGTGCCGCGCTAATAAGTGATACTAGCTCTCAGGAAATGTATCATGTCAGCAATGGTAATTACCGATCCGCACCCCCATTAGAAGGAATAGAAAATTTTACTAACGATTTTTCCGTCTCGTTGGAAATAAATGGTGTCATTCCCATCTTCACTTAATGATAATTATATAAATATTAATAAATATCTCTCAAATCTAAGCGAACCGTACTTATTTCATTATTTTAGAAACGGAATTATCTTTCCTTTAAAAAAAAAATACTTAAAAATGCATTGATATTTAATCCTACCCATTTCTTCATATAAAAGACACTGAAATCAACATCCAACAACATGAAATGAATGCAAACACGCATTTACAACAAAAAATGTTTACTTTCCCATCCCTTTAAAAATCGTCGGAAGGGATTAAAATGTATCTGAACTGGATTTAACACTGTTTTTCGTAAATCCCTAAGACCCTCGCACACCTTCCCTTTCTGACAGGAGAAGGTGGGGGTGCCGCTTCCGCTGCGTAGGTGGGGCCGGAGAGGGTCACGTGTCGGTAGGGGGGAGGACTCCCATTGGCTGGCCGCGGACGTTACGTCGGGGGGAAGGAAGACAATGAAGTTGTCGCGTGCCTAGGGGAGATCACATGAATATCCTCCTTTAACGACACCGCGTTTCCATTCTTATTCTCGTTCTCTTTTTTTTACAGCTATTCAACCCCCCTCCCCTCTTCCCGTAACGATGAGGGCGTATCCGGAGGTTTCACTTATTTATTTATCCAGATTTTTGTCTCCTCCGAAAGCTCTCCTGATGTTCAGGGGAGAGATAGGAATGCGGAACAAGTGCTGAGAGGAACGTTTGCTTGGTATTCTTTATTAGCAAAAAGGCTCGTTCGATGAAATGATTCCCCTTTTCTTACAGTAAATTGACCATTATGATTCTAATTTAGTTTCGTTAAGAAGAAGGGAAGGGGGATATGAGTTAGTAATTTCTGAATACTTCGTGTGTATGTGTGTGTTTTTAAAGTCATATTTTATCCCCCCCCCCAATTTAGGTATCCACCCTATCTAAAATCAATAAGCCTTTTATCAGTTTTAAAATGCAGGGTTATTTATATTTCCTTCTCGGGGTTTGAAGCGTTATAGTAGAAGAACTAAGACGAATATAACAAAAAGTAGCATTTTAAAGCATACAGAAGCCATTTAAACTTTATTTGCTTGCCTCACAGGTGATCCAGGTTACCAAGGTGTGTAAAACCTTGGTTAGACGGCATACATCAATGCGATAGCCCAGTTCCTCTGCCACACTTTACTCAGTATCGTACTATCAATGTCATATCAATACATGTCATCCATGTGTTATATCCTCAAACTTGATTTTTACATATGACCAAATTTCCGTACCCCTTTGACGAGTGAAGAACTGCACGAAAGGATAACTCTTGCTGTCAATAAGGTTGATAGCGCCATGTTGAGTAGAGTATAACAGGAACTGGACTATCGTAGTGATGTGTGTCGTGTAACCAAGGTTTCACATGTAGAACACCTGTAATGTAAGTAAATAATTAGTTGACAGTTTGTCATGACCCAAGAGCTGCTGGTGATGTTGGAGATATCGAATTAACAGACATTATAATAAAATCAACACCTTTATTTTACTTTCAATTTACTATCAGAAGGTTGTTTAAACTACGAGAGCGGTAAACTTAATTACTAATATAAATATCTGTAATACAGTGCTTCTAAACTTTAAATATTTGTGACCCAATATTCAGTCATAATTTTCATCGCCCCCCCCCCCTTCCATACACTAACAATGTATTGAATTTAATATAATACTGTTCTTAGACGCTGAAACTACAATATGACTTTAACCTGTTAAATGCCACAAGCGTATATAAAAGTTTCGCTTAGCCAAAGTGCTAACTATCCCGGACGTATATATACGTCTTTCCGGAGTACGATCTTTTCTGAGCACTGCTATCCATAAAATTATTTCTAAGGCTTTGGAATGTAATAAAAGGACCTTGACAGTGTTTGCGAAGGATTTACTTATTTCATAGGGTTTGCTTATTTATTCCTATTCACCCCCACCCCCCCAATATACTACATACGCTCATCTGCGTGTTAAACGGTGGCATTGGGGAGTGAATCACATAATTTTTAATCGGTAGTTAAAAGATTAATAATAAACCGTACAAATTATCAAGAAAAGATGTAACTTTTATATATAATTTTATATATGACAAGCGCATGGGGTCACTGGTAATTATTTGAACTTGTTCACCGGTTGTGTTAAACATACTTTTAAGCCACATATAAATTTTCTTTTCTTTTTATTCAAAAATATTCCCATTTGTTGACGGCTTAACAACAACAAAGAAAAAATGCGCTAAACTTTCAGCAGTGAGAAAAGTAAAGAATTAAAATTTTTTTGAAAATGGGATTTATCTGTGGAGCGTTTATTAACTTTTTTAAATTTAAAAAAAAATAGCATTCAAATTTAACACATTAGTTTCATTTGATTTAATTACGTTTAATATTATAATAAAAACTGAAGAATTTTCCTCAGGACTTCTTTTGTGATGCATAAAAACTTTTATTACGCATAAAATATTTTAGTTATTGCTTTCATTATTTTTTGATAATATTTCACACTTAATTTTAAAAAAATCTAGGCAAAAAGAGAGAGAGAGAAATTTTTTTGTTTTGTAAATTTAAAGGTTTTTTTTAAAAGAGAATTAAAATTAAATAGCAATTACAATGAAAGTTTTTTTTTCAATTATTTCTCTCTTTTTTCTTTCGGTGAATTCTTTTTCACACGCTTAAATTATTTAATTTATCAATTAAAATTATATTCACACTCTTACACAACTCCATAGATTTTGTATGCATGTTCTACGAATACGTTTATTTAATAATTGGGAATAAGTAGCTTTATCACTTATAGAAAATTAGATCAACAATTTGCTTATATATTATTATTTCTTAATTTTACTTTATACGTTTTGCTGCTTCATTTCGTCTCTCAATCAAGAGCGCATAACTCTCATAAGGCCTTACAGTCTAGGGCAGGGATAGCGAACCTTTATGGATCAACGTGCCATTTTTTCTAAAGAAATGTTTAATGAGGTATAGACGTGCCGCCAAATAATTTTGATTTGTGATTATTAGAAAAAGAATAAATTTAAATACTAACAACTCATAACTCTTTATTTACTACGAAAAAAAAACATTTTCCTTTATAGTAGTAATGTTTTGTAATGGGTTACAAAAATTTAAAATAACATTACTGACTTTTGTTGTTGCAGATTAGATGACAAATAACTTATATTAGAATTAGTCAAGATGTTACTCTTAGCAAAATGCATGCTGAATTGGAGACTTGCCAAACGGTTTCTAAGCGAGTCTTTAATATTCATCTTTGAAAATAAAGTCTCACAGGCATAGGAAGATGAAAATATGGTTAAAATAGATGAGACAACTTCTTCAAACAGTTAAATGAGTTTGGAATCCATTACATACATATCCGTTATCTACATATCACTATTCCAGAATATAAAACACATACCACTTTGTAGCCTTAATTAATCATGCCATATTTCTCGATCCACTAAGTTTGAAATTCTCTATTACACTTACTATCTCTTGCACTTTTATTTATTTATTAATTTGCTGAACTAACCATGTTAAATAACACGGTTAAAAATTGTAAATATAACACAAATAAAGTTACAGTCGTATTAACGGAATTTACTATTCTGTGCGTAGACAAACTTAGCATCATCAGCAATTGCAGTCTCGACGTAATTAAGGCAAGGCAATAACAAACGAGTCTGCTCTTCGCCACCCCACGACCAATCACTCGCGTTTGTTCGTAATACTTCGTGTGAACTTTGTTATTTTGAGCTAAAATGCAAACCGTTTTGATCGGTGGCGTGCCAAAAATATTGTCTCACGTGCAGTAGCGCACACAGAAATTTTCAAAGGGGGGTTCGGGTTAAAATTCACCTTCTTGTATTTTACTCCTTTGATTTTAACGATTTTTGGAAAAAACACAGTAAAAACTAATTATTGAATAAATAATTAGCATTAATTAATAAAATTAATCATTAATATCAAATACTTAATTAAATTTTACGTATTAGAATTATAATCAATCAAAAAAAATCGACGGCTTTGGGGGTTCGGAACCCCAGCCTGTGTCGCCATGCTCACGTGTCTTTGGTTCGCTATCCCTGGTCTAGGGCCTATACACGAGGTAAATATACTTTTTTTTTCTTTTACTGAACATTTTATAAAGCGAGTTTATTATAAATGTATAAAGGAGAGTCCAAAATACACTAATACTCCGAATTTACGCGATGGGTGGAACTGAGTGATAACCGTGTAAGTCAAATTCGCGTAAGTCGGGTTATAGTTTCGCATATAAATTCATTTTAATTAGGGCCGCAGACGAAAGAAAATAATAATTTAGAAAAAAAAATTAGTAAGATCTTAGATAACATAAATACAAAATTGCCAGCTGAAGTTATCTTAATGTGGAAGGTTTCATAA
Organism: Trichonephila inaurata madagascariensis; assembly: GCA_019973955.1. Taxonomy (NCBI): domain Eukaryota; kingdom Metazoa; phylum Arthropoda; class Arachnida; order Araneae; family Nephilidae; genus Trichonephila; species Trichonephila inaurata. The sequence goes on along the minus strand of BMAV01011624.1, from coordinate 325,170 downwards.
AATCAAAAAAAGTTGTCTGCTGCCTCTCGCAAAAATCCCTCGTGGCTTGCTAATAATCCCCTCCCCATACTTTTTTTTTGTTTAAAAAATGCACTCTTCTTTTCTAAAATTTGTAAGCATTCTTCAAATAAACTGAGGCCTTCTGTCGAATTCCCAACCATCATTCGAACTTCTGATTGAACTGGATTAAAGACTCAAGTTCTTTTAATGCCTTGCTCTTGCTCAAGCATTTCTATGAGCTCATCAATTGTCAGTTCCTGATTGTGGAAATCCAACAGTTCCTCAACGTCGTCATTATTCACTTTTAATTTATTTTCCTGGCAAGATGGACAACTTCTTCAATCACATTATCAGTTTCACCAGGCTCTGGCTCTGATTCCGCCTGAGTTTCAGTGATGGAAAAAAAAAGGGGGGCACAACTTCATACATCGAGCTGTGTAGCGCTAAAACAAAAGACGAATCAACCAGATTTCAAAATTGCGTAACTCCCGGTTCATGTAAGTCGACGTATTACTGTATTTGAATGCCTTAGTATATATGTCGCAGGGAAATGTCGAAATTGGATATTTCCTCAAATCCCTAAGACACATGATCAATTCATGGAAGATGTTAAAATAAGAACTGTGTAAAGTGATTTCCTTGAGGAAAGTAAGTGATTTGATCAAATCCCTAACCTGTTTCAGTGAAATGATGAAGAATATTGTCAAGAGTTTAAATGTGTTTATTTGACACAAATACGGTGCATTATTAAATGTAGAGTAAGTAAAACAACAATAATCATTCAAATACAAATTATTTATCTCGAAATTAATAAATTAATTAGATAATTAGGCTGGTATTTTTTTTTAAGAAAAAAGGATATTTTTTGTAAAATTTTAAACATTTTCTTTTTTATGAATATCTATATAAATAAAAATGAATCTTTGTATGTGTGTGTTTTTGTTTTTTTTTTTTCCTTTTAAACCTTCTTTCCGATTGCGGGGAATTTTGGGGGAGTGGTTGGACAAAATTTTCCGCAAAAGGTTTCTGAGTTAGTAAAACTATGTTCCGACAGATTACCAAGTGGCGTTGTGAGAGATTATAAGGGGCGTTATAGAGAATTATATCTATTTTTAAACTATTAAACGTACAGTCTTGAAATTTGGTATAAGCAAGATTCCTTTTATAAAGGGAATTTACCCGCTACAAAATTGTTTTAGTAAATTCGACCCCTTTTAAAGGGATTGGGTCAAATTTTGTTTTTTCTCTATATCTGAAAAATTTTTCTGCTGTGGGCCCCTTGATAAAATAAAAAGGGATAATAACAAAAAAAAAATCGTGAAACCTTTCTGCTTGGTTTTTGGGGGCTACTTTGGCCCCGCCGTCACGTAAAAACCCCGCTCCCGGGCACGGAAAAGGAGAGGTGGGGGTAAAAGGGAAGGGGTAAACAAGCGAAAACATAGCTTTTAAAATGCTGACTTTTTCCCATTTCATCATTTCCTAAAACAGTTCAGGGATTAATTAAAAGGGGAGAAATGACCTCGGCTTTATTTTAACATTTTCCCCGTGAATTGATCTTCCCTTAGGTATTTAAAAAACCCCAAATTTTCCCGGAATTTCCGGGACATATATATATATATATATAAAAGGGGGTAAAAAGGTAAAAATAATTTTTTTTTTATGATTAATTTTTTCTGAATTTTGATCTCCCCCAGCTGTTTTAATGCCATTTTGAGTTCGCAAACGTATTGTTAGTCATATAAAATTTCAGCTCATTTTAAATTTCGACTTTTGTGTTAATTTGAATGTGTAATAAGTACTCCCTTACCCCCAAAGTATGAAAAAAAGGAAGGTTTCTGTTCGATTGTGTTTTTTCCTTTCCATTTTTTAAAAATACTTTTAACTGTCTTTTAATGAATCGTATTTGGAATTTTGGATCGTTAAAAAAAATTAGGTATTCACTAAAATCATTTGAAAAATGTAATGAGACAGAAGCGATTATCATTTCTTACTTTTCCGAACGTATTTGATTGCATTTCAATAAATACAATAGTTTAGATTTGAAAAAGTAAGAAGAGTAGAAAGAAAATCTCTCCATAGGATTTGCATTATTACGTTGACGAATTCAAAATGGTTGACTCCTGAAAAACCGCCATTTTGAATTCGTGAAAACTATGTTAATCCTACCGAAATTTTATTTATCTTTCTCAAACCTATACTAGTGCATTGATTATAATACAATAAAGTGCATCCGAAAAAGCAAAAAATAATGAAGGTTTTTCTAGAATTATACACTTTTTTTATCACCTTCTAAAAATTCGAATATTTTTAATCCTATTTTAATGAGTTATTGACTATAAAGCAATAAAAAGACTATTGTGTAAGGAACGTGTTGTAATTTTGAATCACTTGGACTCCTTTTTCCATACTACTATACCACGCCAACGGGAAGGTTTTTAACCACAACAGATTTAATGTGCATGAGTCCCTCTACACAGGAAAGATCCTAGCAGGTTTGCAGCACGGGAACCTCACGCAGGCAGACAAAAAAAAGGGTCGGCCGCAGGCTACATATAGTTTCATCAATCAATAAACAAAATGTTTTATAAACTTTTCAAAAAATTTATTTTAAGTTGAATAAATAGGCTGAATTTTAAGCAGTCATAGAAAAATCAAAATAGGTCCCGATTTCCCGATAGTATAGCATAGTTTGAGAAAAATAGAATGTTAGGACACAATGTGTTGGTCCAGGGTCGTCCAACCCGCGGCCCGTCTTGAATAATTTTGCGGCCCGCAAGGTTCTTTACAACTTTACAAATTTCGACTATTTTGCACAATATTTTTTAATTTAAAAAGGTTTTTTTTTTTAAAAAATAAATTTTTTTTTCATTGTTTTTACCTAATCTCTCTTTTTTTTTTTTTAAAAAATTTACAAAATAAATCTGTCAAAATTCAAAAAATAAGTGAAAAGAGTTGGGAAAAAGATATCTCACCCTTTTAAAAAATTTAAGGAAAATTTTTTGATCATTGTATTATTATTATTTTACATCTATGTTTGTATAAGAAAAAAAATTTAAAACAATTTTATATCAGTCTGTTTAAATTTTCACCCAACAGATGTTTGTAATGGATCCAAATCTAATATAAAGAAAATTTTTTTTATCGGCCGGAATTAAAAAAATTTTTCCAAGGGCCCCCCCAGGTCATTTGGGGTTTGGGCCACCTATGTTAGTCCATTGTCTATTAATGTCTACTCTTTACATCCATCCTTCCTTCATTTGATAGCAAAATTCGTGGCAGAGTCGGCAATATTGCGGTAGAAAAAGTTTTCTTTCTTATCAGCGGTATTGTGGATTGATGCTTAACAAAGGCGTCTCAAAAATGACTTTTGCGAAAGTTAGTTTACGAAAATATATAATATTGTTAACATCACCTATGCCATGGGAGTGTTTAAATTCAATACATACATTGAGGGAAATAAAGATTTTTCAATTTCATAACAGCCTTATAATTCAGAAAAATAAAATAAAAGGAAGAAGTGATTTTGTGTGTGTGTGTCTCTTAAAATTTTTTTTAAATGTTTAATTTTTTCCCTTTTAATAAAAGTAGATGAGTTTATAATTTCCCAAACGTTTCGGTATTATCAAAAAAAAAAAAAATCTCTAGGGGGGCGGCACATTGGGTCAACACGGCGGGGTTTAACCCCTGGGGACAAAACTTTCAAATTTTCAATACTTGCGCCCCAAATTTTTTCAGTCATAATTTTTTCGCCCCCCTCCCCCACCCAAAAAAATAAAAATTAAAAAACCCAATAAAATGTATTTTTAAAGTAAATCTACAATAAAATTTTTAAATTTGCAAACCTAAAAATTATCAAGATAAGTATTATATAATTTTATATGTTGACAAGCCCTTGAAGTAAATGGAAAATTTTTTAAACTTGAAGTTAACTTGGCATTTTTAAATTTAAATTTTATCAAAAAAATATTTCAGCACTGATACATTTAAAAAAACTATATCAGATTAAATGCGTATTTTATTTTTTATTATGTCGAATGTATTTTTTTTTTGTTTTTTTTAGTAATTTAATAATATTTTTTAAATAATGTTTTTTTTCGACTTTTTTGATAGCTCAAACCCCCCAAGGGGGCGCGCCCCCAAAATTCGAGAAACACTGCCCTAGGATCGGTCCTGAGTGAGTCCAGAGCCAACCTCTGGGCCGAGGACTGATACCGGTCTATGGATCAAATGGTACCGGACAGCCCAAGAAACATTAAAATATTTCTATTTTATTTACTCTGGTGTATTTCCCTCGGTTTTGTGTGACTTACCATGGAAATACCATTTTTATACCATATTAAATGATTTTATATTCCTTTTTTGATGAAAATGTATTTTATTCTATAGGCCTATTTAAATACAATTAAACTAAAATTATTGAATCAAAACTGTCTAAAATATAAGCAATCAACGATCCACCCTCAGTGGCCGTAGTCAAATTATCAAACGTCCATGATGATAAAATGGTCGAGGAGTCCTGCTCTACACGGCGGGTCTTCAGTGGCACTAGTGCTCGAGAACTCCTGACTCGACAACGGTGGGGCCATGAATTCGTGACCAAGACCACTAATCTACCATGGCCACAGTCTAGATTTGAAGAGAATATAAATGGAAATGCCTTAGAATATTAAAATATTGCCTTTACACGAATTCAAAACGGACGCTACATGGGAGACTTACAAATATTTAAATCGCAATATATAAAATTGGCTTTATCTGTAAGAGTTCGACTCATAGATATTTCTTAGTACCTATCTGTTATCAAAAGTTATTATTTTCCAGCTTGAAATTTTTTTAAAATATTCTTCTTTATTTTATTTTTTAAAGCCTGTGATCGAAAGAATTTTAAAATAATTTAATAAAATTTTAACTTGGAAAAAAAAGGGAAAGAGAAAATAACCAGTCATGCGTGTGATGAGTGAGTAATCTTGATTTAGGTCTCTGTGACTCACAATCAACAGAGCGGTTGTGTAACAAATGTACCCAATCATCTATTACGGATTTTGTTTCTATTAATCCGTGAGCAGCAGACCATGTATGTGAACGTCGCGATACTGGATGACCTGGTCCCAGCCAAAGGCACCGTACATTCTTGTGTACACAACAATAGGTTCACGTTTTCGTTTTAAAAAAAATATTGATTACCATAAAGACATTTTAACAAAATGTACATAACTCTTACGATTGCTTCCTTGTATTTAATATAACCCTAGTTATTTGTTTTGTTTTGTTTTATTTTCTTATAAAATTTACAATCGAAGGTTTTTATTTCCCCATGGTACTCTCAAGGTAAATACTAAGTAAATAACAATAAACCGAGAGAGGGGAATTAAATTGTAAAATGTTCTTTTAAACTGAAAAGATGGATCTCATTCATCTTTGTAGGTATTATTTTATTTTTGAAAAATGCTTAAAATTTTATGATTAATTTGAAGTCCCTTTAAATTGGAAGAGCCAAATCCAATTTTGGAACATATTTTCACAGATAAGAATATACATTAATTGATAGAAATGTGACGTCACTTAAGAGGAGACGCTGTAAGTGAGTAGCCATGGTCACAAGCTTCGTGGCCAATTAGCAGTGTGAATCCTGATTCCATTTAAGATGATCCATCAAGGGAAATTTAATAACTGAATTTTGTCGAAGCTGATGCAATACTTTACAGCAAGGGCTATTGGCAACAAACCTCGTTATATCGATCCACGGTTAAGTGAAGGAAGACGACATCTGAGTCACCACCTCTTCCCCCTCCCTCAAAAAAACTTCCACAACACGCCAACGTGGGGATTTGGAGCCTCGACAAATTTAACATGTATCAATCCCTATATGTGGTGGTGGTTCATCATAATTTTAAAAATTATAAAAATTCCATAGAACTAAAAATACGAGCATGAATTCAAGACGACATGTAATATATATAGTCGGACCTCTATATTACGAGGTCGCTAAATCCCGGAAAAAAGTTCGTTATATGGAAAATTCGTTATATAGAGGTTCATCTTTTAATATACTTTATATATAAATCACATAAAGCAAATTTTAAATTCATAAACACTATATATTAAAAAAAGTAATTATTCCCACCCTTTTTTAAATGAATACACGTTTATTTTGTATATCTTACACATCAAAAAAGAAAGAAAGAAAGAAAAATTGCAAGCACAACAAGAAAAAAAAAATGTTGAAGAATTCACTGTATTTTCAATATTTAGAAAATAATTTTATACTAAATTTAATGAATTTTCAGAACGTTTTATAATTTAAAGCATACAAGTAGCATTAAACATACATTATTTTATAATTAGAACACGGGACGATTCCCTTGAGGGTGAAAGAGAATATCGAAGATGTTTCTAGTGAACTGGGCATTGGGGGTTAAAGGTTGCACTTCTTGCATGAAACGTCCAGAACTCTGCTGCTCTCTGCGAGTTAGGATCTAATAAAACCAGTTCAAGATTTATGACCACCATAAAATGTGTTAAAAAGAGAATAACTTGAAATGTTCAGAAATACTTTAAAAAAAGGGAGAACAAAAACTGAATCACAAAAGAAAAAGTTCGATGTATAGAAAATGCACTTCGCTATAGAGAGATTATTTTACGAAGAAAATTATGAAATGTTCCCGGTTCCAGGAAAAAGTTCGCTATATATAAAAATTCGCAATATAGAGGTTCGTTATAAAGAGGTTCGACTGTATATTATTATATATGGTCTTTTGTGTATCTCCAATTCACCATAAGTTCTATTCAATCAATCTTTAACTGGCGTTGCGTGGTCTCATAGACTCTATAACCTTTATACATTCGTTTGAGAATTCTTTTCTGTTCTAAAAATAAAATACTAAAAATAAAAAAGGCGGGTTTTTCTAAAAATGGTTTTAGCTTTATTTATTTCAACAGAAAAATATGATAATGCCAGTACAGTTTATTGAAACTAAACAACTGGAGAGTTAGCGTTGTCCAGCCAGTATGGTGGCTATGACCTTTGGTTTGTAACCGAGCGGGTTCGGGTTCGAATCCCCAGTAAGACATGATTGTATTTTCTTCGGGAAAGAAATCGGCTTTTCGCCTGTAGTGGATTCCCGTCTCGAAAGGAAAGCAGTGCACCCTATCTTATTATATGCTGGGATCACCATCTGTAATAAATGTGATATTTTTCTGTTGTATTTCTGTTCTTCACTTGTATTTCATATTTTCCCAGGATAGAAAACACACGTCAACAACAGCAACTGGAGTTAGCTTCATCTTTTACGCAGCCTATCAGTCATGATCACGGATTCGTGACCGGAGCATCATGAGTTCAAGCCCTATGCAACTGAAGACCTGCCGTATAAAGAAACTAATGCACGTTAAATCTGTCGGGGCTCGCGCGCGCGCGAAGTCCTCATATTTGCGTGGTCTGGAAATTTTATTGGAGTTTTATTTGGAAGCGGAAGTAAAGAAAATGCATCTTACCATAAACCAGAACAAAACGAAAGTACTAGTTTTAATGAGCCTTATATTTTGTAACAGAAGAATACATATTTGAAGATGTCAAAGGTCTTAGATATTTAGGTTCTGACTGAACACACTCAATTATATAACCTCAGAGGTTTGCAATAGAGTCACTGCTTTAATAAATGTTTTTATGTACATCGAAAATATTTAAATTCCATTTCACTGCAGAAAAACTATGCTACTCATTTACAAATCATTGATGGCGCCCTCCATATGCGAGCTTGGAATACCCAGAGAGGCAAGGAGATTCTTGTTATATTTGAAAGAAGAATATTTAGAAGTATTTTTGGAGGATTTAAAAGTGACAACATTTGGAGAAGAACCAATTTAGAAATGTTACATACTTTTTAAAAAACCAGATATTGTTAAATTCATTGCAATACAAAACTTAAAATCAGCTGGACACCTGATAAGATTGGACGACAATCGAGTCACAAAAAAAGATCTTTGTTGCCGGACCGAACGGTATTCGAAAAAGAAGACCGAGACTCAGGTGGCTCGAATGTCTAGAAAAGGATCTGAAAACTACTAATGTCAGAAACTGGAAAAGTCAGGGCAAGAACAGGACAGCCTGGAATGGAATTCTTAAGAAGTTCAAGAGCCGCCATTGGCTGTCGTGCCATTGAGGAAGGAAATTAGGAGAGTGTGGGGTTTTCTTATTTGATCGAGATTCAAGATTATGAGATTCGTTGCCAATAGCCCTCGCATAGCTTTAGAGCGCAACGTTAATAAAAATTTCTCAAACTCGTCTTTTACGCACGCGCCGTTTTAAATTATACCTAAGAACAGACGAAATCCAACCAAAGAATTAAAGAGAGTCAGTCAAAACAGTACATAAGTTGACACTCGCATTCATTTTGAGCTGATACATTGAATAGCAATGGATTGCAATACCGGTATACCGAATACCGGTATTTGGAGCCATTTGTACAATTTTGTAATACTGGTATTCACAAGTTTAAATACCGTTTTTTCGGTATTTACTAGAAACAGATTGAGTGAGTGAATATTAACGTCGCACTGTTTAGCTCAAGAGGGTTTTTTGGCGGGACCACAATTTTGAACCATGGTCAAGGAGGGAATACACCCGAGCGGGCACCACCCTCTCCAACTACCACACCCCACCAACGGGGGAGGACGTTCCACCCCCTTTCCCGGACGGGGAATTTTGCTAACCCCGTCCCCCTTTCCGCCTTGCCCCCACCACGGAAAAGGTTTTTAAAAAGGGAACTTTACCCCTCGAAATTTTTTAAAATTTGCCCAATCCGAATACCTTAACCGTTACCGGCAGTTTATTTTAAACCAGAATTGTTAATTTTTAAAAATGTAAAAACAAAATTTTAAAAACCCAATAAAAATAAATTTTATTTTCCCCGAAAGAAAAATCCATTGAAAATTAATGTTCAACAAAAACCCGAAAAAAAATCCGTAGAAAAATTACTATTTTCAAATTATGTTTTAAAAATAAAAACGAAAAAAAAATAGCAAAACAAATTTGATAAATAGAAACAAATTAAATTTCAGTGGAAAAAGTACCTTAAAAAAGCCCTTTTTTTTTCCATTGGTTAAAATTTAAAAATGAAATTTTTACTAAAAGTTTTTAACGAAATTTTAAATTTAATCTAATTATTTACAAAATTTTTTTATTTTTTGCCAAAAAACGAAAAAAAAAAATAGCAATCAAATTGAACTTTAAGACCCCCCCCCTTTTGAAAATTTTGTGCACTACTGCAATTGATGCATTATGTTTTTCAAAATTATTTAGATTACATTTCAAAAAATTTGTAATAGTCCCCACAGACGAATAGTGATATTTACACTTGAGATTTAAATAAATAAGATGTTTTTTTTTACTTTTTGTATCTTTTATACTGCTACAAATTTTTTTTTTGGATATTTACACTCTTAATAAAAATGGAAAGTTTTTTTTTTTTTTTCTTTTTTTTTTTTTTTGTAAATTTACTAATGGTATTAAAACCGGGATACTACAAAAATCTAAAAATACTAATACCGGTAATGAACTTTTGATCCGATATTAATCCCATAAAATAGGAGTATAATGCCGGGGATAACGTGCACCCATACTTTTACGCTGAATTTTTTAATTTTTTGGTATATTCGCCGTATAACGCGCACCCCTATTTTTTTGAAATCTGAAATTGATACATTTTTAATGTTTTAAAATCATTTATTGACGTATTATCCCCAGACATTTGAAAAAAAAGTATACTCATAACTACAACTCTTTAGTTCATAAGTCAAATCATTTCTTTTTTAAAAAAACACTACCCGATACATGTAGAAGTAAAAAAAGTTTGTGCCCCATTTTTCTTATTTTTAAGATATCGTTTTTATACCTGGCGTATAACGCGCACCCTTAATTTTCGATCTTTTTTTGTTTTAAAAGTGCGCGTTTATACCCCGGATTTTATACGGTAATTGGAGCTATTTCTTGAAAACTGTTTAGTACACTACCTTACATACTCTGGTTAGTAAATTCTCCTTTTAAATACATGATTAAAACGAACTATATGGTCCTAATATAAAGTATTTATTTATAACCTTAACCATTTAATGAATCTGTCTTTCTCTACTATGTTCATTTTATGGTGTGTGAGAGAATGATGCAATCCTAAACACTGAAAACTACCCGCCTCACAATGGCTTTACCCAAAGCAATGACATAATCGTTTCGAGTAGTTAGTACAACGCTTACACCTCAGCCAAAAATAGCCGACGGGCTGCAGATACTTCATCAATAACAAAAGATAAGCGGGGTGGGCCCCGTCGCACGCGCACCGTGTATCGAAATTTTCTTGGGGGATCACGCGCCCGCACTTAACCCGGCGCACCACGGTTCAGTGCGCGCCCACAATGGGACAAGTTCAATGGCCCAGAAAAGAGGGGCTGGACACAGGTCATCAGACTCCGAGGAATACCGCTCGTGGCCCTGACCCTCTTCGCTTTTTTTGTTGGGGCCGATTAATCCGATCGAGATGGACACATGGGCTATTTTTAGGTACTTATCTGCATGGGCTGGGCTTCAGTGAAAAGGTCTCTGGTTGGAATGGTTTCCAATTTTGCATACCTTTTTTTTATTACAAAATAATGCTTCAGCGTCTTTAGATTCCCTCTTTTTTCAAAATAGTGGTAAATTCGATGTAGCTACGCCTGTAAGTAGTAGTGTGCACATATTTCTCTTATGGGAGCAGTGGCGTACAAAAGGGGGGGGGGTTACCCCCCATAAACCAACAAATTTTTAGTTTTTTTCATAGATTACCTTTCGGCTCTTTCCTAACCCCCTATGAGAGAGGTTTGTATACACCACTGTATGGGAATATTTACATTCTAACAAACACGTAGACGAGATAGCGCGCACCGGAGGGGGTGTTTCTCTCATTGTAAAATTAAAATCTCTTGGTCTGTGAGGGGAGGAGGATTGAACCCTCAAACCCCACCCTTGTGTATGCCACTTTCTGTAATATACTGTTTGTGGCCTTGATTCAACTTAAAAACCAAAGAGCAGTATAATGGGAGATGCATTAAGTCAACTCTGTCCAAAAAGTCCGTTCGTGTAGTAGAGTGCAGTAGTTTAGAGAACAGATTTTGATAAAATTCCCGATGTTATATAAAATGTAAAATTCCTTCTTTTCTTAACTCCGAAACATGGAGCATATATTTTAATTGAAATTTAAACGAAAACTTTCCCCCTATTTCTGTTCAAGTTTGTAAATGCTTGAGTTTAAACATAATGTTTGTTTCTTATCCACTCCATATGACAGTGGTATTCGAGTGGTCATGGCCGTGAACACAAGGCCAATGTTGCGAGTTCAAAACCTTGTGGGGGCTGATTCCCTTTAAATCATTCAAGGCTCGAAGTCTTCCCGTCGGCACGGTGTGGTAGTTCGGAGAGGAGGGTACCAGCTCAGGTGATGTCCTGAGGTGTTGACCGTGGCTCAAAATTATAAGGCCCATCGCCAATAGCCGTAGGATTGCTTTATTAATGCGTTGTAAATAAAAACTCACTTCAACAAGAGAACCTTGAATTTCGACCAAATTAAAAATGAACTTATATTATTATTTCTCATGATATTAGTTTCATAACGAGAACGGAACAGCAAATTTTATGCTTATAAAATCTTGATTCAACCAGATTTTACTTTCTTTTGTATGAAGACTAGCTTTATGATATCATGCTGGTATCTAAAATTCTTCCAATACTAGATTCATTTTCGGAGAATGTGCATTACAAATATTTATATCCTATCGAAGCAAATTAAACATCTTATTGCTTCGTGGGGCCATAATTTTTAAAAAATCAAGCAGATAACCTCCATAAATTAATCATATATATCTCAACGAGAAATAATTTTGTTTTATACTCACTCGTAGTGGTACTTATTTTGCTACGCTTTTTTTTTCTTTGGTACACAATTTGACTTACTTCCCGGCAAGCATTTCTAATACTCAAAAAAAAAAAAATATGGAATGTATCTCCGTCGAGTTTCATATTTGAGTGTTTATTAGATCTGAAAAATGAAGTTCTTATTACTCTCTCGAGAGAAAACCCTCGCATTCCAGAATACGTTGCAGAATCCGCGAAGAATTTTTCCTCATTAAAAAAGGAGGACATCGCGGAACTTCCATTTTAAATATCTTCGACGAGCCAAAAGCGGTGTCGACTTTCCCTTCGTTAGGTCCTCTCAGGCTTCGATTTTTTCCCCCTTCATTTTCTTACTCGGGATTTTTATTCTTTCTGCGAAGCTATGCGAAAGCCTTCTCATCGATTATGTCGGAAGAAGTGAAGTGAAGAGATTTTTCCTCCAGCGCCGAAGTATTAATGAGACAGAGAGGAAACCGTTCCGGTCGCAGTTTCGAAGAGAAATGTCGAATAAAAATCTCTGGTGAAAGATGTTAAAAGGTAGCGAGGGAGAAAAATTTATCGGGGAGGAAAAAAAGTAGATATTCATATTTCGGTTGGAAAATTGAAACAACGTTTATATTAGAAGCTTGATATTCATTTCAATTTAATCATTAAATATCTTTAGAGGGCTTACGTTTTAGTGAACAGATACTTATTAATTGGTCTGGAATGCATGAAGATATTCAAAGCACATAGATTTATCTTTATACACACACAGCGGTTATCGCCCCAAAAGCCCAATCAAAAGTTGAAACACGTTTTCAAGTAAAAATTATCACAATTTTTGTATACATTTATAAATTTTTCGGTTAGCTTTATTTCTCAAACCTTCGTTTATTGTATGGTATTACAAAGAAGCATTACAAGAAGAATTACAAAGAAGCATTACAAAAGTACGTATTTTCTTCTTGGACGCGCGTAGCTTAGAACCTGTTTAACGTTTCCATACATGAAGAGAAATATAGACCACATTTTACACAAGAAACCTAGATTAATTCGTACGCAAATTAGTGTTACTATTAAATACTCTGCTCTCTAAAAGACGATGGAGTGAGAATTCAATATATATGTCCAAGGGTTTATTTAATTGTAAAAAGTATTCTGTTGTAAATTCCTATCTTTAACAATACACGAAAACTAAACTCAGTGGTGCAACAGCCCATGACGGCCAAGACCAACTGTGCCCATCTCATTATACGTGACCCTTAAGTATCCGACAACGTTCGGAACCGTGACTTTAAAAAAGCGCATAAATGGATATTTTCATGATATTTAGTGTCCTTTAGATTAGAATACACGTATAAAATTATTTTAAGGACATTTTAAAAAAATTTATTTAAATACAATATTTTGGTAAAAAATTAACTTAAAATAACCTTTTTTCAAAATGTTCTCCTTTTGTGAAAAATGATTCTATTATAATAATATTTTGCCTGTATATAGCTCAGATCTCTGTACAGAGGCTCAACTATGATTTTTGAAAAATTCACATTATTTTCAGAGTTACAATCAATTGAAATAAATTATCGGCGTTTTTTTCTTAAAATTTCTCCCCTCTGTTGTCGTAAAACATGGATAAACCCACTTTTAAGTTATATGTTTCAAAAATTCTAGTTGAGACTCTGTACAGAGGTCTCAGCTATAGACTGGGAAAAAATTATTATAATAGAAGCATTTTTCACAAAAGGAGAATATTTTGAAGATGGTTCATTCTATGTTCATTTTTTGTCAAAATATTGTACTTAAATAATTTTTCATTGTAATACATTTTACATTGTAATACTTATTCTTAAAACAATTTTATATACATTTTCTAATCCAAGCGACACTAAATATCATAAATATTATTCATTTATAAGCTTTTGCAAAATCACAATTCCAAACTTAGTCGGATACCTTAAGCTCTGAGGTGCATGAGCAGATATCCCAATAAGGTGGTCAATCTGAAGCGAAATCCCCAGTGTTTGGTCCCCAACCAAGCTTGGTACTCATTTATCGACCCACTGAAGGGATGAAAGGTTGTGTCGGTCTTGCCCAGACAACATCTCTGAGGTGTTGACGAAGCTCGAGGACAGAACCCCGGACCTACAATACTCGAAAAAGCATTAAAGTGATGTGCTACCTAGAGTACAAAAATATCTGTCCGTAAAAGAATTATTTTTTATTTCTGGTTTATCAGAGAGATAAAAGTATAATACTGTCATAAAACTTTTATAAAGATGCGATTCCTTTCTTAGTCGGACAATTAGCATTTTTCATTACTAGTGCGCTGGGATGAGAACATAGACAGATGTTCTTGAGATAGGTAGAATCATTCCTGGAACATTTTGGAATGATGAATCCAAATAATCCAAATCGAAATGATACAAGTTTATTTTTATATTCCTAAAACGTTTTGAAATGTCCCTGCTTATGAACTTTTACGTATATAACGGCTAAAATAACTTTAAAAAAACTTGAAGGACATGCAATCCCTGTATACAAAGAGATTAATTTGATTTAGCTTTTAGCATTAAGCTGCTGTCAATAAATGTACTTTTGAATCTCTATTGGATGATAATGAATGTAACAGAAAGAATTATCCAAATTTTCCGCTTCACACCTTCAACAAACTTTGAGTCCCGTGCACTCTAACATAAATAAAAAAAAGTCCTATTATCAACTCTTAATGATTATTGTGACAAGGATAATGCAATATTATGTGGTATGATGCAATGAAAAAATTGCCTTTATATTAGAATAATTATCAATTGTAAATCCAATTGGCTTAAGAACTACTTTCCAGATTTTAAAGTGATAAAATATTTTAAAAAATTAAAAGGGCATCCCAAAGCAAAATGTAAAAAATTTTTTAAGGGCGATTATGACAAAAATTATTTAAATAAATATTTTCGAAAATTAACTTAAAATAATTATCATTCAATCATCTCCCTTTTCTAAAAGCTCCATGAATTTCCATTTTGCCTGTATATCGAACTCTAATGAGGCTTACTTTGATGAAAAATTTCCATTGAATAGTAACGTTTGAAAATTATCGGTGTAGTATATTAAACCCTTATGCTTTTATAAACATGGATAAACCGACTTGCGAATTAGCATGCAAGAAATTTAGCCTTTTTGGGGTCTGAACTATGAATTTCTCATAAAAGCATTTTCTCTTAAATTCACAGAGTTTGAAAAAAATTACTATTAAATGATTAATATTTTGGTTAAAACTGATAAATGTCTTAAAACAATTGGATACATGTATTCAATCTAAGTGAATAAATATCATGAAAATTATTCATTATGGCTTTTTAAATCAGGTTCCGCGTATTCATACCTTAAAACTCATATTCAATTGTGTTTTGATAGAAGATATTATTTTTAAGCAAAATAATAAGAACAGTCATCCCCAAAAGACAGAGAGATATGTAAAATACAAGGTTTGGGGCGATTACTTAACGAGACTGATGCAATAAAATTTTGATTTTATATATATTTACTGATTATCACCTTCAATATACACCCTCCTCTATCCCTATAACGTCCCATGCGAATCTTCCATTGTTTGAAATAGTGCTGGAAGTCTTTTTGTGTGAGCTCCTTCAGGAGGCGTGCCGCTTTCTCTTTCCCAACCTTAACAAACTCAAATCATGTTCTTTCTAATGCAGATTTCCCCTTAGGAAATAGATAGAAGTCGTATGGCCCAAGATCCAGCAAGTATATATAAAACGAATGCTTTAATACAAGGATACTGTACTTGGCTAGAAACCTCTAGACAGGCAATGCGAAATGAGCCGGCGTATTGCCTTGGTGGAGAATCCATGACTTGTCTCTCAACAATTCGGGTCATTTTTTCACAGAGTTCAGCAAGAACGAGAAAGTAGCGATACTGATTAATATTTTGAGGTTCAGGAACCTGATAAAGGTACACAATTCCGTGAATATGGAAAAAACAATCATCATTGCTTGGAATTTAAGATCTGCTCATACGAGAGTTTTTGACTGTCGGTGGATTGTCTCTGCCCAAGCATGGATTTGTTTCAAGATCATAAGTAAAAAACTACGATTCCACATACGTTATTGTTCTTTTCAATAATTTTGGGTTATTTTGAAAGGTATTCAAAGTGTTAGTGCCAATTTTTGCAATCTTCTTGTGGTTCTAATATGAGAATTTTAAGCACCATTTCGGCGCAGACTTTTTGCATGCCAAAATTGTAATATAAAAAAATTTGTCGTACATAATCTTTGTCAATTTCTACACTCTCAGCAATCGCACTACTTAGCTAATAGTCATATGGAACCAGACTGCTGATTTCTTCGATATTGTCATCTGTTTTTGACGTGGAAGGGTGATCCGGGTGAATCATCTTTAACGTCTTTTAAGGCATCTTGAAAACGCTTAAGCCACTCAAAAGCATGTGCACACGATGAGCCTTCATTCCTACACTTGTTTTAATAAAATATAAATTTCAGCAGCTATTTTTCCGAATTTCATGTGAAATTCCACAATTCGTGTATCTATTATTATACTCTTATAATTTATCCGGCAAAACAAAAAAGAACTCTGATGTGAACAAAGACTGTAGCTATTTGGATTTGTTAAAAAAAACGAGAAGTACTGCATTCGAAAGATAAGACTTCAGACTAATTAGCTTTTGGTCACTGGCGTTCGGCGTATGTTTATTTCTTCTATAACAACGTCAACCTCGTTATTTAATAGTCACATCTTGTAAAAATAGAGAATCAACAAATGTTTAATCAGCATATAATGGTTACTTCACAAGGAGAAGCACTCAAATCAATCTATTCATAAGTATAAACCTTAAAGGTTCGTCGAAAGAACAGAAACCTGTGAGAACCTTGTGATATAGCCCCCTTTGGTGACCATATCTTTGATTGTGAGCTTGAGCTAGAGGTGTGGGGTTTTCTAAATAAACAGACATTTTAAATTCTTAATATGACTTTATTAAGAATAGAACTTAGACGTCTAACAATTTAGATAAATTTAAATAAGTGAGAATCTAGAATGAACGAACACGCAAAAATAGTTAAACCGAATCTCGTAACTTAGACCACTTTCTCTACGTTATAATTATTTTCCGCCTACTCTTACTTCTAATAATATTACAAGTCCTAATATCGAATAATCAGTCCTACCTTAATCCAAACTAAGATTCGATCACTATATGGAAAAGTCTGGGCGCGCGTGCAATGGTATGCACCTTGTAGTAATGGCTGGGTTTCCCGGTAACTTTACGATAGGCTGTCAGTTCACGCTTGTATCTCTTCCAAACATAACATTCATCAAATTGCCATCCTGCTTACTGAAACTTCTGTTCTTTTAAAAGCTATCTATTTGCCTTTTTTGTTCGCATTTCGCCTCTTGGGTTTTGGTTGGAAAAGAGGTGCCATTAATCTTGGCCATCAAAGAACCCAGAGGTTATGTTAAAGAAAAGAGACGCGTGAGCCCGTCACAACCTGCTACAATTTTTTAGAGCTAATCATTTACACCTGTCTCAAAAATTTCAGTGTTATTCTCGTGTTATCAGTGAATTTGCTATCGATCCTTTAAGAAAATAAAACGCATGTTTTATATTATTTAAACATTATTTTGAATTACTCATTTTATCTTAATGTAACATTGATTCGGGGTTCATTAGTATGCAAATCAACGTTCTTTTTATCACGGTATCTATTTAACCGATCAATGAGTGTAATTTAAAATATGAATCATGCATGACTTGTAAGTACTGCAATGAAAGATTTAATCCCGAGGTACCCTAGTGATCTTTTCCTTTTCCCAAGGGGTTTACTATCTTTGGTAAACACGGGTGTCACGACCCCGGGGTACCCCAGTGATCCTTCTCTATTTTCGACCCTCCATCTTGTCATCCAATTTCTTCTTTTCCCGTCCAGACCACAGACCTATGCTATGCCATGCACATTTATTTGTTTCGGGTTATTCTTTGTACTAGTACTTGACTACGTATGCTATGTACTGTCTATTACTTTAAGGGTCATATGTGGATTTGTGTTTGGGGGTCCACTTTTGAGTAGGGCACAGAGCCTCAAGAAGTCTTGAGACGTCCCTGTCGGTAGTAGTTCGAGTTTGTCTACAGATCTAATTTGAAATCTTTAAACGTGCAGTAATAATGGGGTTAGTTTTTCATTAATGTTTTTTGAAGTGAAACTTTTTTGGGCTCGAGAGTGAATGAGAAAATTGTCCAGTTTTGCGTAACAGGGAAAAAGCGAACGGAAGTTGTCTTCCCCATCCCCTCCCGAATCGTCGCCACGGTAAGGAGAGAGCCAGAGGAGGAAAAGGGGGAGCGGGGACACCGCGTGACTTGTGTCATATCGGTGAAAAATTTGTTTAATTTCCCACATCTCCGACTGGTCAACTTGCCCACCTGGGCAAAAGGACCCCGATTAGGGGTCCTTTTCCCCAGACCAGGGAACATTATCAGCGGTCGTATCAGTTGCAGTGCAAAATAGCTCTCGAAGCAAAAGCGTGCCTTTTTGAAATTTTCTTTAGATTGTTGGCTACATGTTCGGTGGCTAATTATTTCTTTAATTTTCATTTGCATTGAATTGTTATTAATTCTAGTCAGAATGCCTAAATAAAATGCACAAAGAGGAAAAGAGTTTCGTGAAAGAAAAGAAAAAAAACTAGCAGCAAATCCAGTCGAAAAAGTGACAAAAAAACAACAACAGAAAAGTAATGCAAATTCATTAAGTGCTACTGCCAAATCTCCATCAGAGTACACATGAGAGAATATCGAGCATAGAAAAACTTCGCAAAATACTCTCTTAATGCCGAGTTTAAGGGATGGGAATGCTATGAGAACCACCCTGCGCAGTCAACTACAGAACCCTCAACAATTCTAGTGAGTGTTGGAACTGATGCATGTGAATCGATAGTAAATTCTATCTTACGTTACAAAGACTATGATTTCCATAAAAATGCGTGGCCACGGTAGCCTAGTGATTAAAGTATCAGATCGTGGCTGGCGTGTCATGAGTACCACTTAAGACCCGCAGTGTAGGGGAGCGATGCATGTTAAATCTGTCTAGAGCTCAAATGTCCTCCCGTTGGTGTGGTGTTGTAGTTAGGAGAAGGGGGAGTGACAGCTCAGGTGACGTCCTCGTCGCTTGACCATAATTAAAAATTGCGAAGTCCGTCGCCAAAAGCCTTCGTGTAGCTGAACAGTGCGCCGTTAATATTCACTTACCCATAAAAATGCTCACAAAGATTTTCAAAAGCTATTCGTTGACAATCCTTTCGGTCACGGTGGTTCGATTTGTGATAGATTATGGTTTAGGGATGATTTGAGAACGCCTGTTGCTAAGCAGAAAAATATTTTACTGGAAATTAATTTAGAAGACATTAAAGAATGTTACAATTGCCGACAAAGTTTAAGTAGGAAAAGTATATACCAAATTTATCAAAATATAATAGTTTTGTATACCCAGAAATTCCAGCATATCTTCCTACTTAGGATTTGGTATCAGAAAATTCTCAATTCACCAAGAATACTTTTCATGCTAACTAGGCAATTGAGACATGTACACTGTCAGTTTGGAATATTAGAGCAAATAATCAATGCTCCAACGTCACCAAAGAAGTTTCATTTTTTTTTTTATCGTGTTACTTATTATAACCCAATTACAAATATTTCTTTAAAAAAGAAATATTTTATAATATAAAACATTTTAAAAAAAAAAGATGTCGAATTAGAAACTTTTATTGCAAAACACGTTGCACTAATTTAGTAAAACAATTAATTTTTTTACTCTCCACCAAAAATAAATTCGAATGGTTTCCCAAGCAAAAGGGCTCGAAAGTTGGAGCTAGCTGATGCTCAAGTGATTTTTGGTCGCTATTTTATCTCACTATGGTGCTACCATCTAGTGATAAAAATTTCATTTATATTGCGAATACCATAAAATTTCTGAAAATAAAAATAAATTAGGAAAAAAAATTTTTACAATAAAATAAGCGACGGAAAAATAACTATACACCTTATTTTTACATAAATTTTAGCACTCTATATAGAATTTAAATCTAAGTACGTATTTAAAAAATTTATTTTCATCTCTTTTTGATACGTGTGTGACATGCCTTTTATCATTTTGACGGGCAAACTATTTTAAGTGCTCTAGGTCTATTTTTTTGGACATAAAAATATTCCCTATTTACTCCTTTACACAGAAATATTAAACACAGGGGCGTAGCTACCACCGTATCAAAGATACGGGGCCCCAAAACGTGCAAGCAAGTAACTGTAAAATGTTATGGAGTTCCAAAAAAGGAGCTCCCAATAAATTTCGATACCGAGTCCAGTCAGGAATAGCTACGCCAGTGACTAAATAGATATGTAACTTCAAGAGCTCTGAATGTTTTAGACGCAAAGTAATAAATAAAAGTCTGCATTAAAACATTACAATGTGTATGTGAAATTAGGGACATTTTATAGTCTGAAAATGTTTCGAATTCGGATATCTTTTTCGAGAGATGAAGACAGCCTTCAAGTGTGTGATATTTGTTCACACACACATTCCTACTATTAACTCACACTCTCTCTATATATATTTATTTATTTATCTTGGTGAAATTTTCAATCGTTCATAAAATACATTTTAAAGCGCTCGATTGAGCTGAAATTTTATATACATGATTATTTTGGATGACAATACAATAATTTAATTATAATCAATAAAAATTAATTGATTAAAACTAATTATTTAAAGAATTACAAATACAGCCACATTGGCATCATTTTTGGCTGCTTGTGTCAAAACTTGAAAATGTTTTTTTTCTCACGTTTTAAAGCATTCAGTTGAACTGAAATTT
This sequence comes from Trichonephila inaurata madagascariensis, assembly GCA_019973955.1. Taxonomy (NCBI): domain Eukaryota; kingdom Metazoa; phylum Arthropoda; class Arachnida; order Araneae; family Nephilidae; genus Trichonephila; species Trichonephila inaurata. The sequence goes on along the minus strand of BMAV01011624.1, from coordinate 304,375 downwards.
TATATACACGATTGTTTTGGATGACAATACGATAATTTTATGATAATTAATAAAAATTAATTACCACTTAGTGTTGTGATTCTGTCATATGTATGTACATATTTATATTAATTGTAACTATTTAATAAAAAGTAGCTAAAATAAAAATTTTCTTTGTTGATCCAAGTAGGAATTGACTTAAAAAAAAAATTTTTTTTATTACTTGTTTCACCATTTTTTTACAATTATTCCAATCTTATAATTTTGAAAATAGAATAAAATATATATTTTTTTCCACAATTGAATCACAACGTAAAATTATTCAACGATTATTTCTCCCATTACTTTAGTTAAGAAATCGAAAACAAAGAGGAAAACAAATGTTAAAAATTATATTTGCATCGAATGACAAACCAAAATAAGATTAAATTTCGATCATGAATTTACTCAAAATTAAGACATTTTAATTTTCCTGTAATATAAATCGTAACTTGGGTTTTAGCAGGATTCATGGAAGAAAGAATACTTTGAATATTTTAAAGACAATTTCACTCTTGCGATGATTTAAGGTGACTGCCTACCTTGAAAATATCGTTTTTCGTCTACATAAGGCATTTTTTATTTCAAAATCTTATAGTTTGAACATTTTCTTTCCAAAACAGTTTTTTTTCTTTACATGAACTAGAAATAAAGTTATAGTAATTTTAAAAAACATCACTCTATGCAAAAGGGCAGTAAGATAAAACTTTAAATGAGTTTTTCTCAAAATTATGTTTTCGAAACAAAATCTTTACCAGATACATGATATCTTAAGAACCAAACTAAATAATGTTTTGAAATTTTTTGTGAATGTTAATTATACTATTTTTCATGAAGTGGACCATAAGTTTTGTTGTAGGTTAAATATTTTTTCATTTAGGGTAGTTTTTATATAAAGAAAAAACTAAAAATATCCAAAATTTTCATATTATTATGTATAATTGTCTGTAATTTTTTTGTATTTTAATATTTCTCTTAGATTTTGGTTCATTTTGAAGAGCACCGTAATATCTATGTTGAGTATAAAGAAAATTTTGATAATTGAATTAGAAATTTTTATACAGTGTTACCCGTTTTAGTAAAAATTTGGTAAAATTTCCTTGGAAACAACCAATTTTTCTAAGTACAATATTTATTTTAAAAATTTTAATTATTTACATATTTTTTTTTCTTTCTAAAAACCCTCAATTAGTTTCGAAAATTTGTTTTTACAAAAAAAATTGGGTCCGAAGGTAGGCAGTCACCTTAAGGTATCCGACTTCGTTCGGAACCATGATTTTAAAAAGTGCATAAATTGATAATTTTCATGATATTCGGTGTCATTTAGATTAGAATATATGTATACAATTGTTTTAAGGACATTTTGACAAAACAAATTTTTTAAATACAGTATTTTGGCAAAAATTAACTTAGAGTAACCTTTTTTCAAAATGTTCTCCTTCTGTGAAAAATGCTTCTATTATAATAATATTTTGCCTGTATATAGCTCAGACCTCTGTATAGAGGCCCAACTATGAGTTATGAAAAATTCACATTATTTTCAGAGTTACAACCAATTGAAATATAATTATCGGCGTTTTTTTCTTAAAATTTCTCCCCTCTGTTGTCGTAAAACATGGATAAACCCACTTCTAAGTTATCTATTTCAAAAATTCTTGTTGAGCCTCTGTACAGAGGTGTGAGCTATATATAGGTGAAATATTATTATAATAGAAGCATTTTTCACAAAAGGAGAATATTTTGAAAATGGGTCATTCTATGTTCATTTTTTTAAAAAAAATATTGTACTTAAATATTTTTTTTTTTTTAATATTATTCTTAAAACAATTTTGTATACATTTTCTAATCTATAAGTGACACTAAATATCATAAATATGCACCATTTATACGCTTTTGCAAAATCATGTTTCCGAACGTAGTCGGATACCTTAAGTACCGTATTTAATAGAAAGGGCCTTTCTTATGAACTGAAAGGGTTGTAGTTCAAGAGGTATACTACTTTTTTTTCTAAAAGCTTGGAATAATACCTCGAATAAGTGACTTCAAAACATAAGAGTATTGTATACAGTGCCGGTTTATCCATTGGGCACTTGGGGCGGGGTGCAGGGGCCCGGATAAGCTGGACTTAACCAAACTTTGGTTATAAATTTCGATCCTCCAGTGCCAAGGGGACCCGTAGATCTTTTGCGCCCGGGCCCGAAACGGCACTGATTGCATATGTACATTTCAGGATTCTTCGTTAAAAAGGAGATGGGCGTTATATGGCAAATATACCTAAAAACTAAAAATTACAGCTTGAAAGTATAGGTGTGCGTTATACGCCGGATTTTACGGTATTTATGTATATCCATCCCAAATCAGCATTCAGAAATATAAAGTGTATCACAGTTGTGTAGAATAAACTGTAAAACAATTGATATGAACATTTCACTGGGTAGTTCAAGAAAAATATTCTGATAGCCTTCGCCTCTTGATTTAAACAAGTAAAAAAAAATATTAAGTCAATTCTTACCTTGAATGGACGAATAGAAAGTATTTTATTAACGATTGAAAATTTGAACACGATATGTATATATAAATAAATATATATATATATAGGGAGAGAGTGAACTAATAGTAGAGAGGAATTGAAAAAAGCATGATTTGTCTGCATTGTTGTAACAGTGCACACCTGGTTTGTCTAAGAAATCGATTTTCAACGCCAACTTTTATCATTGTTTTAACAGTTACATTCTTACGACAATGGAGACGAATCTAAGTTGGCGTCAAAAACTGATAATTAAGTTTAATAAAATTAATGAATGAATATTTGAAAAAACTGTATTCACACACATCAAGTGTCATCCACTACAAGTTTAAAAAATGTATTTGAACTTGTTTGGATGAATAGAAAGTATTTTATTAACGATTGAAAATTTAAACAAGATAATTATATATAAACAAGTTATATAAAAAAAATTAAGTCAATTCCTACTTAGATCAACAAAGAAAAATTTTATTTTTTCGCTACTTTTTATTAAATAGTTACAATTAATATAAATATGTATATACATAGGACAGAATCACAACATTAAGTGCTCATTAATTTTTATTAATTATCATTAAAGTATCGTATTGTCATCCAAAACAATCGTGTATATATAAAATTTCAGTTCAACTGAATGCTTTAAAACGTGAGAAAAAAACATTTTCAAGTTTTGACACAAGTCGCCAAAAATGATTCCAATGTGGCTGTGTATTTGTAATTCTTTAAATAATTAGTTTTAATCAATTAACTTTTATTAATTATAGTTAAATTATTGTATTGTCATCCAAAATAATCATGTATGTAAAATGTCAGCTCAATTGAGCGCTTCAAAATTTATTTTATGAACGATTGAAAATTCCACCAAGATAAATAAATAAATATATAGAAAGTGTGAGCTAATAGTAGGAATTGAATATAATAGGACTTGCATTTCTAAAACGGGTCTTTCTATCTTTTACGTCCCTCTGGAGTCGATTTCCGCAAATCTCGTTCTTAGTGGAACTTAACTCAACAAAAGAAATGTGTATACCAAATATACAGTTTGTAGGTCTAATAGTTCAAAAACGGGAATTTTTTTAAACCTGTAACGCGTCCTTAACTCCCCTTGGAAGTCGATTTCCGCAAAATCGGATCTCTACTCAATAAAAGAAACATGGTTGCCAAATTCCAAATCTGTTGATCTAAGGACTCTGAAAATGTTGTTATGAGTGAGTGGGAGAGAGTCACTTTTCTCCAACTTATATGTAAGAATAATTAAAAATTACATCTTAAATAAAATTCTGCTTCCCATTTAATATTTATTTTCCCAAATTTGTTTACTTTTTTTTTTCTTTTATTATCTGCTTAGTCACAATAATTTGAAATGGCTTTCCCTCTATAAAAATGTTTTTGCTTGCTATATAAAATTAATAATTAATTCAAAACTACACGTGGTCTTTTTAGATACAATTAAATATGGCGAGTTTTGCATTTACTCTGATGAATAATATTTTAACGGATAGTGATTATTTCACTGATCCACTCACTCTCCGGTTAATGTAGAATTTTTTATTTGTTGTAATCCACACGTGTGTGTGTGTGTGGTGCTGTTCATTGATTTTATATAGTAAAGCTTTTGATATTATGTTGACATTTGAACCAAAATCCAGGAGAATGCTACTTGTTTCAAGTTCCCTCTTGCCTCGATGATAATTAGTTCTCACCTACGTGTTGGTGGTAGATTACATTATTTTGCTGGTTTGTTAGTCTGTAAGACAGCGTTTCTCAAACTGTGGGGCGCGCTCCCCTTGAGGGGCGTGATTACTCTACGAGGGGTGCGCGAGTATATTGAAAAGTCGAAAACAAAAGATTATTTAAAAAATGATTAATTTACTGAAAGTAAACAAAATATATTCTGACATAGTAAAAAATAAAATACACATTTACAGTGATATATTACACTTATAAATGTATCAGAACTACACAATGTATTTTATAATTAATTTAACAATCCTAAGTTAAGCCCAAGTTTAATAATTAACAGTGACCCCATGGGATTGTCATATATAAAATTATATACAAAAAATAACATTTATCTTTATAATTTTTATACGGCTTATAATTAATCCCTTAACTGCCGATTAAAATTTACGAGATTTGTTTTCCACGTAAGAATGCGTAAGTGTTTTTTTTTTGGTGGGGATGAAGAATAAAGAAGAGCAAATAATCGGAAATAGTAAATCTTTGACAAACATTGTCAAGGTCCTTTTATTGCATTCAAAGCCTTCGGAATAATTATATGGATAGCAGTGCAGAGAAAAGATCGTACTTCGGAAAGACGTATATATACGTCCGGAAAATTAACGCTTTGACTGAGCGAGACGTTTATATACGCCGGTGGAACTTAAGAGATTGTGGTCGTTTTGTAGTTTCAGTGTCGTATTATTGAATTCAGTACATTGTTATTGTATGAGGGGGGCGCGATGAAAATTGATTGAATATTGGCTCGCGACTATGGAAACTTTCAGAAGCACTGTGCTGTAAGACATTCTTTGAGTTAGGCCAACTATCGGCCCGCCAAGACAGTCAGAAAAATGCTTTGAACCGAAATTTCTTTCCAGTGCGTGATCAAAGATTCATCTTTTATTTTTCCCTTTGAGGAAAACAGAATTCCTTTATACTTTTATTACAAAAAACAAAAACAAAAAAGTATCTGAAAGTGTTCCTACTAAGAAATCATACGTGCAGAATTGGACGGATGAGGTCACAAGAAAATTTCAGGATTTTAAGAAAATTGATTTGCTCTGTTATCCTGAAGAGCAACAGCTCGAACTTACTGACTTGAAGTCAGATCACAGTGGGAACAAAATGTTTAATGCTCTGATACTGACTTTTATAAATCTTTGTAAGCGAAAAATTTTCCATGCATGAAGAAATTTGCGGGGAAATTGTTCTTTATGTTTTAGTCCACATATATTTGTGAGCAAAGTTTTTCTTGGATGAAGATCAACAACAGTGGGGCCGTGGGTAGCCTAGTCGTTAGAGCATCGGACTCCAGACCGGAAGGCCTGGGTTCGATGCCACCAAATACCCTCCGAGTACACACGGAGTACGGGCTCGTTAAATCAGTGGGTCCGAAAGTCTTGTGGGCTGAATCACGAGTGCAGGAGAATATTTCCCTCCCCTTCAGTTTCATGCCTAAATTGTGGAAGTGGAGATAGGTGGTGTCGCCATCTATCGTCCCTTCGGGGAATTTCGCCGAGCTAATTTGTACTGTCACCTGTATGGTGGCCAAGGCCAGCGACAGGCGTACTTCTAGCCCCTTGCCGCGATGAGTTTCGAGGGCCTCGTTGTGACTACGTCAGACAGGTGGCAGCCACACAGCAGTAAGTATTGATGCAAGTTGGCTGACATAAACTTGAATTAAAACAAGAGAATTTAAACAAGCAATTTCACTCTTAATGTAAAAAAAATGTAGAAAAGTAAGTATGATAGGGTATTTTTGTTTCATTAAACTGATTCTAAAATTAAATGCATTTGCAACCCGGGACTTCTTAAGGCATGGGCAAACTAGGACTGGGCCTCGTTTCGTTCTCGAATATTGTCTTTATAAGGTCATGATCCGAATAATTTTAATGGTCAAATATTATCCCCTTACATATTCTTTGAAAAACAGGGAATTTCAAACTGCATGTGAGCTGGCAAAAGTAGTAAGACTGTATTACTATGTCTTGACGGTTGTTTATGTCGAATACTATAAACAATGCTTTAATTCATTTAATCGAAATACGGCCATCAGTCGAGCTAATTTGTGAATCGATTTTTGAGATGGTAAGTCGTGCACATTTATTTGTTTAAAATCACCGTTTGAACGGTTTTAATTTAAATGCTCCATACTTTTTATTTTAAAAAAGATTTTGGGGCCCCTACTTTTTCCAAAGGGGTTCAGGGCCCCCAAGTCTTGAACCCCCTCTTGTACCCAAAGACAAAAGAAGTCAATAAATGAATTGAATAAAAACTGCCCTATTTTATTTAACTTATATTTATTATTTTTTATAATGAATGTAATCATTTTTAAAAGGTGCAGCCTGGAAATATCCCCCCCACAATGTGGCCCGTGCCCTTAAAAGTTTTTCCCCCCCGGATTAAAGGAAAATGGGGGGGTGTTTGTTTTAAATTTTGTTGGTTTTTTCCCCGAGAGACTGGGGTCACTCCATGGGTGCTAATAAAGGAATGAGTCATTTCTTGAATAGCTTACCAGCCGCTGATGAAGAAATACACGGTTCCTTAAATACCGTTGATCGTCTGTACTGCTGTCGATTGGCAAGGGGTATAAAATGGCGTATTCTCACTGGATACACTTGCCGATTACATCTGCTCTTGTAAGTTGATTATTTTCCTGATTGTCCATTATTTTGATACATTTTTTCGTATCTTTTAAGATCTCGGGAATTTACCAATGGCACGATTCTTTTTCCCTCCTTTTTATGATATACTTTATGGGTGCTTCATCCATCCTAATTCGACATTCCAGATCCTTCCCCTACATGCGTCTCCTGCAAACATTTTTAAAAATTCATGAAGATGGATCTCAGTTGGGTTTGGCTTGAGTTCTCCTGTTCACAAGACTTTTTTTTCCATGGGGAAAAAATGGGCTGGGATTTGGGAAACTTTTTAAAAAACCCCCCTGACTATAACTTCGGGTTTAAAATTTTTTTTTTTTAATACTAATTTTGTTTTGGGCAAAATTTTTTTCTCCCAATACTTCTTTTGATTACAGTTTGGATATCTTCGAAGAGTGTTTTGGGGGCTTTTGCCATCTGTCGATAACTATGAGGGGGGGTTTTTCCGGAAGTTGGGGTGTGGGGTTATTTTCGGAAGGATTAAAATTTTATAATTTTAATATGACTTTTTTTTTAAGAATTTTTAAATTTCTTAGATATCGACAAACTTATATTAAGTGAGAATAAAAAACCCAAAATTACGCCGTTTTAACTTAAAACCCGATCGCGCAATTAGATCACTTATCAAAATAACCCCCTTTGATCCGCCTAATCTTGTTTTTAATAATATACTAGCGTTAGGTTTTCTTCCCCACCGGTTGAAAACTCAAGATTCAGTTACGGTAGGCTAGGGGCTTTTGGGCCAAAAGGCCCCCTTGTATAAATTTTTGCGAGGTGGGCGTCTTGATTCTAAAAAAGTCGATCCCACTTTTCATTTTGAACGGCTTTCTCCCAAATTGCCATTTTTCCCCTAAACTTTCATCCTTTTTAAAAGGGTTTTCTTTTTGCATCTATGTTTTTTTTTTCTTGGATTTGGGTTGGAAAAAATTTTGCCATTAATCGTGGCCGTCAAAGAACGTAGGGGTTATTTAAAAAAGAAGAACGCGGGGAGATGTCACAACTTTTTATAATTTAAATTGAAATATAAAATCATCTGCCAAAATTTGAGTTTGCAAAATAGTCCAAAAATTTTGAGTCAGGGAAATTTGGGATGACCCGGTATACACTATAAAATTTCTGGAAAAAATTTTACCAAAAAGATTTTTTGGGAAAGTTGATGCATTAATTTAAAAAAAAAAAAAAATTATTTACTTAGAAAAAAAATGAATAACAATAAAAAAATAAAAATTTTTTTCAACTTGAACAAGGCATAAATAAGAAGCAAAGTAACAATAGTAAAACAAGACCAACAATGAAGAAGCAGCCCTGAAAGTGCAGAACCCCAACAAATCTTTTCTTTAAAAAAGCATTTGATTCAAATACACAGTTACTATTTTTTCGATGAACTATTTGTTTAAAAATTAGAAACAGATTGTTTTAATTTTTTTCATATAAAGTGCCTAAAATTGGTCCACTAACAAGCACTAAAATTCATCAAAAAAATATCTTCTGTGTGTAATGTGATTGTCTTTTTTTACATACAATGCTTCATAGGAATGTATAAAAAAAATTTCATCAAAATAATTATTCACATATATATTTTAAAATATTTTCCAAAATACTGTTTTTTTTTTTTTAGAAATAGATTTAACAAAATTAATGTTATTAAATATTTCTCATTTGATTTCCTTGATAAATCCCTATATTATCAATGTTGAAAATCATTTTTAATCACAGACTTAAGATTATTTTATAAACTACATGTTTATACCAAATATAAACAAATTAAGACTGGATCAATTTTTTTAAAATTCGTATTAAATACAGTTATATAGAACGATCTATTCTTCCATTATCAAATGTTTTGTAATTTGAATTCAAAAGGGAAGAGATTAAATAAAATAAAAAAAACACATTCACCAATAAATTGCACTTTTTTAAAACTAGACAAATAATGCATTAAAAGTTGAAGGATTAAATAAATAAAAAAAAGTAGCAAATTATTCTAAAAGCATTTTTAAGTAAACCAAAAATAAAAATCTTTTTTTTAAAAAATATTTTGTAAGTACATAATTAAAAAGAAAATACTTAGTTAAGTTATTTTGCGTGTTAAGGCACTAATATTTTAAGTTACATAATTGCAAAACAATAAATACATAAAACAATTGTTTACTCTAATTAAAATTAAACAGAAAAATTAAATAAAAATTTTTTTTTAAAAAAATCAAAGCCTATCTTTTGCACTACAGGAGCAATATCTAAATTATTCCTCAAATTTATTATTAAACCCCCTTTATTGCCAAGGGCATATACATATGCCTTTCCCAAAATATGATTCTTTGCATTGTGTTACTATCAGTTAAACTGTTGAAAGGCTTTGGAATGCAATAAAATGACCTTGACAGTGTTTGAAAAGGATTTACTTCTCTATGCCCTTTTTTTTTCCTCAAATGCACCACATAACTTCATGTGCCTGTGGTGAAAACTGTGGCACTGGAAGTGAATCATTTAAATTTTCATAGGCAGCTAAGGGGGTTAAGTTCATTATTCAGTATTTAAAGGTTTTTAAGAATTAATATACCTTTAAATATAATATAAAGTATCATTTTTATTTTTTTTTCCAAATAATAGATTTTATATAAATTTTTCTCATACAATCTATGAAAAATTAACTACCCTTAAGGCTGTTTTGCCATTATGCGAGAACATGAACTGAAAGAGCACATTTTTTGGGGCTGAAAAAATGCTTCAATTTTTATAAAAATTTGTGACATTGTAACTCAAGCATTTGTTTATAATATAATGTTTTTAAAATTTCAAAATATTTCATAAATAATTAGTTTTTTCTTTTAACATGTAAAGGGAAAGCTAATTTAGCATTACGGTATAGGAAAAAAAATGCGAAACATTTTATAAAAGAAAAAATGTGTCAACTCGAAAATAAAAATTAGTAGTATGATAAAATAAATGAATCTCTACAGATTAATGAAGTCAGAATATAATATTAATGCTTGAGTTCTTTTGTATCTGAAAAAGTATTCCAAATTTGGTCCCTATTCTTTAACATTAGCTGAAAGCCTTAATTCTTTAATGGATTCTTTTCATTTCAGGCATTCAAAATACTTTCTACCACATGATTTTCAAAAATAAATTTCCTTGACATTCATATGCATACAGTCCTTAGTAAATAAGATTCTTAACAGTTTTAATGCAATTTATCATTCAATGTTAAAACAATTTTATAATATAAAATTCAAATTAATGAAGTACTGTAGTATTCAAGTACATTAATATTTGCATTTCATTAACCTTTTGTATCACATTTATAAAATATATAATAGATTTTGGATTTTTTTTATAACTTACACATTCTCCCAAACAGGTTGATTAGTAAACAGTAAAAATTATTTTTAAGTTGATTATATAAGATTTTGGTATACTTTTAAAATCATTTTACTTTTTTAAAAATAGCTCCTCAAACTAATTTTTAATGTTCTTTTAACAAAAACAATAATTTTCTATTTTTTCGCCAACAGCTAATGAGCAATTTAATTTGCACACCATTATATGCTTTTAAAAAATTGCTATTTTTAAAAATTTTATCACATTAATAAGAAAAAAAAATTATTATTCATGCCTAAAAAAAATATTTCTACATAAGAAACTCTGAAAGCATTTCATTAATTGAATCTTAAAATAATAATTGGAAAGGAAAACAAATATATAATTTGATTACATGGGAAAAAAGAATTACAAAGAAGAATAATAACTTTCACAAATTGGATCATTATACAATTAAAAAGATATAAATTCATATGTCTAACATATTTAAATTTTACATAAAACTGTTTTCAATGAACACATAATAGATCCAATAGTTTTAAAAGATAATTGTCCATATTCACAGTAAAATCATAAAAGAAACATAATTGAATTGAAAAATACATACATTAGAAGACCAAAACAAATGGAATAAATGTGATTGCACATAATATGAACAAAAGAAAATTGTTTTTAAAAGACAATTTTTGCTTTTTTTGGATGTGAACACTTAAACAAATTATATAAGATTTTCATAAAACAAACTAGACTTAACATAATTTTTCTCCCCTTCAAATTCTCAATAGATAGTGGCATGTAAAGAAATAAAAGTAAATAAGTCTTATTTAAAAAGACAACATAAAAAAGTAAACAAAAAGTATCACAGAAAAAAAAATTGCTAAAACCCTGAAAAAATATTAAAAATTATGCCAACAGTTTCTGATATTGAAGTATAGAGGGTATAAGTTTTTGAAACAAGACATTGAAAATATTTTAAAAACAAAATTACTTTTTTTTTAATATATTACCTTTGATTATTTATATAAAGGATAAGAATTCCTTTCATAGACATTCTCCAGCATTAAAACAAAGGGGTAAGGAGAGGACATCAATATGCAAATTGTTCTACTAAAACAACACATCTCTTACCAGGTTTAATTGACATATGGTTTAATGTGACAATATTTAACATGAATCTAATCTGTATAAATCAAAAATAAGTAAATGTACTACTTTCCTTTTAATCTTAAATCAATCTAAATAAAAAGTGCATCAAAACAAGTTTACGTTACATACATTTCCAATTCTTTTATTGGACAACTAGTCTTGTTTTTTAATACCATCCTCCAAAAAAGTGCAGATGTAACAAATAGTTATACAATACAAAACACAAAAATGCTACACTAAACATTTGAAGAAAAATGGCACTCATATGTTTCTATAATATTAAACTAACAATATTATGAAAAAGGGGGAAATTTTGTAATGGGTATAAAAAAACCTTCTACTGTTTGAAAATATAATCCCCTTGTTCCCCTTTTTTTTTTTGCAAAATTAATACCTAATCTCATTGATATGTAATCTTTCCTTCTCTCAAAGAGAAAATAAAATTATCAAATTACTAACAAAACTCCATTACGTAATTTTTATGACAAAATGGTGAAGATAACACTTAACTCTTTAAACAAAGTTTTTGATAACATATTTCATAAAAAAAAAATTATTAATATAAGTAGAAGCCTCCTTAATCAGCTTTGCTAGATAATAAAATGGGTGGTTAAACTTTATTTATTCAGAATACATCACATAAGTTTACAAAAATTTATTTTATTGGTCGGTGTTCAACATTTCAATGGTTCATTATTTATCCAAATATAAAGCATTTAAAATAACAGTCTTTTTGTGACTCCAAAAGACACAAGATTAGTGCCATTTGCATTTACTTTTATTATGCATACTTTAATCCTTTTTAAATTGAGAAATCAAATTGCAGCCAATTAAGAGGGCATTTACTGAATGTAAGAAAAATTTATAATAAAATTTGCTACTTAATCACTAAATAAAATTATTTGTGAATTAAAGCCAGAAATAAAAAAAACGCATATTAATTTTATAAATTTTTGACAAAGATTAATTTTATATTTAAATTTTATAAATATCTAGTGCTGATTACAAATTAATATACAAACATTTTTTAGGAATGACACAGAGCGGATTTAAGAATGACTATGAACATGTAAAACAATTAAGGATTATAAACAAAAAATGAGGAAATCTTAGAAGAATTTGAATTTCAGACCTCTCAGTTAAAACCATTTTAAATCATTTCATCATTTAGCAGAAAGGCAAAAAACAATTACTCACATTTTAAATTATTATTCATGGCACTAAAAATGCTGCATTCAGACATAAATACCACGATTTATCACATTTTTGTAATAAATGAGAAAAGATACAAAATAAACATATATATTTATTTCCGTATTATTGGAATTGTAACATTAATGGGAGAGGAAAAAAATAATTATATGCAAGTTTAAAAATGCAGTAAATTTCCACAGGTAATGTAATTTACAAATCAACAATAATTTTAATGTTTTCAAAATTATTTTTCAGTTTTAAAAATCAAACTAAAAATAAAGAAAAACCTGCATAGAGCATAACAAAACATCTATATAAAATGCTACTAATAATTCAATATTTAAAATATATTATAAATTTCTATATCTTTCATAAAAATACTTATTATGTATACAAATAAATATTTAAGAGATGTTGTACCATCTTCATATCATAATTCATTGCAGTGAACAGAAAATTCAAACGTAAGAATCCAACTTCAAAAAATTTTAAACTAATATCATTGATGATTAAAAATTGAAAGCTAAATATTTTTTTCAAATAAATATGATTCATGTTTATTGCTTACAATATTTCTTTTAAACTCAAACAATATATATACTTTTACAAAAGCCCCTTAATAATTAAAGAACTGAAAAAAAATATTTTAAAAAAGTACATGATAGTTACAATTCTAAAAATATTCTTCTACTGAAGTTAATTATCTTACATAACTAGAAAGCTAACTTAAAAACGCTTTGTGTGAAATTTAACACTAAATACTAATAATAATGAACCAGTGTTTGAATGTAGTGTTTAAGCATTATGTCTCTAAAAAAACTGATCATGACTTTGACAACTAGCTATTAATCTAATTTTGTATTTAAAAGCATTCAAGAACCAATTCCTGTATACAGTCAGCACTTAAAATAGTTCCAGATAAGTTATTGAAAATTTTCCCATGCTGATAAATTAGCACCAACAGCACTCACACCATCTTTTTTACAATTATTATTTTTACTGTCCGCAACAACAAAAGGATTTGTTGATACTTTTGAGGCTGACTTCAACAACACCATGGAAGCTGGCTCTCCGTAAACAGTAGAGCCTGAAGATGGAGGTGTTGATAACGTTCTAGATAATATCTGGGCTTTATAAGCCGAGACATTCGTCTTTAGTCCATCAGAACTGGAAGACAGATATTGCGTTGAAGGAGATTGCCACATGTCAACCATATTCTTCACGTTAGGACCTGAAAAACTTTTGCAAATGGATAACTCTTGACTTTCAAATGGTGAGTATGATGGACCAAAATGGAATGGATTGAAAGACAATTTTTCTTGTTCTGGACCCAAGTAGCTTGAAAAGGATTCCATGCTGGCATTCTGGGAAATCTCACTGAAACTACTACTACATGATTCATTGTCCAGTTGAATCAGTAGCTTCGGAGGGGTATTGGAAGTTTCTGATAATGTGCTGGATGACTTCGGGGTCAATTTGTTGAGGGAACTGGGAGGCCTAGGGAGCAAAGGTGGGGGTGTTTGATCAGATGAAGTCTGTGGAATGTTCATGGAACGTTTCAGAGGGGAAGCAACACAGCTAGGACCACAAGGCACTTTGTCTTCAAGCTGAATAAAATATTTAAGCATAATTAAGGTAAGTTAGAAATGTATTATTCATTGACATATCATACAACATTAAAACAAATGTACAATATAATTGTTATCATCTATGGATGTTTATGAAAAATTTCATTAGTTTTTATGTAGCTCAGCTAAGTACTTAAATTAATGCATTAATTTCTTTTGTCTAAAATGTAATAAAATAATGAATTCATCAACATAAGATTTTTTTTACAGCAAACATTTGTAACTAAAATTTTACATTAAAAAACTCTTGTATTATTTTAATTTAAATTCCAAAAGAAATAATATCTTTGGTATTTTATTTTATCTTTAGCATTGATTATATTTTTGTAAAATAATAATAAAAAAAATAATGTTAATTATTACTTCTAACTGATACAAATAAAATTTAAGCATTACATAAAGCAAAGAAAGTAAAAGTAACTCATTTTGTAAATTTTATCAATTAAAAAATGTACTTGTGTAAATGTTTTCAATTGCAACATACATAGTATATCAAAAATCACTACATAGAATTATTGTAATTAAAAGAAAAGATATTTAATTATTTATTTATTATTATTATTTTTGGTAACTTAATCTAAATGCTTTTCCATTATTTTCATTGATTATACTTTGTCAATGATATAGTAATTACATGTCTATTCAAAATAATTTGGACAAATAGGTAATCACTTCATTCAAATCAATGCATTCATCATTAATCCAAATTTGTAAAACAGAAAACAATAACTTTCAACAAATTGACATAGTCAACATATGTGTATCACCTATTTGCTTGGCAAATTTGTTAAAAAAATTTAACATTAGAAAAAAATTTTATTTTAAATTTATGCTTTGAAAAGCAATCATTTTACTTTTACTGTTACAATATTTTCAATTACTTTATTACAATTTTCTTTCAAGTTTATTTTAGAAATTTAAAAATGCATTATTAAAATTTTATTCCAATTTATTTCAAAGCTTGTATTACAACAATCTTGATGCTTTTTTCCTCAGATTTCCCTAACCTCAAATAATAATAACAAACATTTCAAATGTGAGCAAAAAAAAAAAAACCACACACACAAAACATATATATATAGAAGTAAATATATTCAAAAACTACAAATTTAAAATGTTTCACATAAAAATTTGTAATCACTTTAATAATATCTCCATTGTAGAATACATCACTAAATTTCTATATCAATACATTGAATGAAAATATTTAATACTAATGTTTATTATAAACTTTAACTTTGAATGTTTTTATGAGTTACTGTATTTATTCAAATCTAAGCCACACCTTTTTTCGAATGTTAATGGAATTGAAAGTGGGGTGCAGCTTAAAATTAAAGCCAGAAAAATTCATAGGATGAAGGAAATTGAACATCATACTGACGATTTGAACATTTACAAGTTAATGTATATATTTAGAAGTTTTTAATAATGGTAATGTAAATTATTTATTCACTACTAATTAGTTTTCAATTAAAAATTTTTTTTTTAATTTTGTAAATGTCAGATTTCAGTAAACATTTTTCACACTATTTTTTTCAAAACATATTTAATTTGTGAAACAGGTAAAATAAATAATAAATATGGTAATTTGAAATTATTCTACAAATAATCCAATAACCATATCCTAAAACAAAGGTTAAAATAAAACTTTAACAATTGCAGTTTAAAATTTAAACCAGTACATTTTTCTCTACTTAATAAGACAACTTAAATAGATATTATTATTCCCAGCTCTAATTTCTAACACTTCTGTGCAAACTTCTATACAAATTTATTGTATTTCAGTGCATATATAACAACAGAAAATTATTTACCGATAAGTCAATTAGTTGAGGATCTGATATGCTGTTTTTAGAATTATTACAAAGAGAACAACTGCGGAAAATCACATCATGCAGATCCCCCATTAGATCTACATCAATTGGCTGGAATGTAAGTTGAGGACTATCTATGACACTTCTTCTGACAGGTGATGTAGGAGCAAGAGCTTCAGCTGGAATAATAGTTGAGTGTCTGAAAGAGAACCACTAAGTTTTTACATTTCCGATTCTAAACCCTATATGATTATTAAATTTTATAAAAAAAACAATTGCCCAGCAAAATAATTAAAGTGACATTCAGTAATTTCAAGAATCATGATAGTTTTCAAACAAAATACTTATAAAAATACAAATGTTAACAGTTTTAAATTAGTTTTTAAGAATTAGTTAGAACCTTTCTTCAAAAACAAAAAAAAAAAAAAAATGGTAGCATATTTTTGTAGAAAAATGATTTATTTATTTCTCATCATATAAAAATTAAATTCATACATCAAGAGAAAATAAATTATAATAGCATTAATTTTATTGTTTAAAAACTCTTAGTAAAATATCAATTTTAAGATTCATAAATCTTATTCCAACAAAATACTTTATTCTCATTCAGAAAAACATTGCACAAAATGCTTTCCAATAATAATAAAAATTTAAATAAAATAATAGTATTGATGTGAAACTTACACAGAATTTTGACTATCTTTTTTGGATAAAGCTTCTTTTTTGCTCTGGAATAAAAAATAAAATTATAAATATAAATACACTTTAAAATACATTCCTTTTGTTAAAAATGAAACTTTACAATGCAATACACACTGCAATACGAAATATCCTAGGAAATAGAATATACTACCCCATGGAAGTACTTCATAATAAAATCTGATAAAGAAATAAATACTTATAGTAAATTTATCATTAAATGACAGTGAAAACAATCTTTGCTTTCATGTTTAATATAGTGTTTTGCAATGTAATATTTCAGGAAAAGATTCTTTGTGATACATTACTGGAAGAAATATTTTTGCTTTATACATAACAACTTCATAAAGTTTTGACTGTCTTATAGGCAGGAAATTGCCTCCTTGAAGAACTTCATTAAAGTTTTGTGAAGCAATATATACAGTGAAAATCATTTAACCCTTTATCTACCATTATGATTTACTGCAGTTTTTTTCATGCAATATTCTTTTTTGGATCACTAAATTGAAAATTAAGAGATACATAAACAAAATACACAACTTTGGGAAATTTAATTAGTTAGAGCTAATTAATTAATTAAAGGTATTCAACTGTAAAATTAATTATAAACACTGTTCACTTAAAATAAATAAATCATTTTCTAAGGTCTTCACTAACATGCAGAAAAAATAAGACACTTAAATTTTGACGTTAACTATTTTTTCGGAACAAAAATGATAATCTTCACATTCTGCTGAAAATATCATCAGCTGAAAACGCAATTTCCTCTATAAAACTATTCGCCTTCCCTGCTAAAATACTCACCATAGAACCCGTGCTGTCATATACCTTGGAAGAGTGGATTTCAAAAAATATTCCCGCTAAGTATCATCAGAATATTCATAAAAATTGTTATTCTATGCAATTTTAAAGTGATTGGTACTTATAAGTACTGTAGGTAGATAAAGGGTTCACACGAAACTGAGGGGACTCAAATATTTTCTCGTGTTAAAGGATATTGTGAAAAAAACATATATTCAACAAAATTAAGTTTATTACATTTTATTTACACATATATGTATATGCACATGTATTTAATAAAAATGAATGAAACAAAAACCTTCACAATGAAATTTTAAACAAAACTTAGCAATACCAAAATCTGTACTGATTTTTGTTTTCATCTTCTACTTTTGATCAAGAGCCTTAAGAAGAGTTCCATCTTTCTTTTAAGTGAAATAGCAGTTTACTTTCCCCTTGAGGTCTTTGCCATTGCACTTGAAAAAAAGTTTTTCGAAAATAGGGGAAAAAACTCAAACTAAACTCTCCGAATTTCATTCCCCCGTGATACCCTTACCACTGAATTCCAAAGCCAGCTGATGAGAGATAAGATGTTTTTGTGCAGCGTTTGTAGGGGCGGAGGGTGCAATTAACTTAGATAAACAAAATTAGCTTGTGACACAAGCTATTCCACAGATATTTCAAAAGCAAGTTGCCCTAATTTCTATGAAACATGCGAGAACACCACCATTTCCTTTCACACCCCTCTTTGATCTTGACTACATGGCTGGTGTTTTCTGTATTTCATTCATTCTCAGAAGGAAAATCTTTTCATGTTAAGCGATTTTTATTTTGTG
This sequence comes from Trichonephila inaurata madagascariensis, assembly GCA_019973955.1. Lineage (NCBI taxonomy): Eukaryota > Metazoa > Arthropoda > Arachnida > Araneae > Nephilidae > Trichonephila > Trichonephila inaurata. Next base: position 286,030 of record BMAV01011624.1, on the reverse strand, counting down.
TTAAGAGGAAATAAATGCATTAAAAGACATAGTAGTTTGTTGGGACCGTATTATTATTTCATGTTAATGTATTTCATCTAAAGCGTTTTCGTGTTAAATGTATTTCACTGCATTCATGTTATTTGAGAAAAATCTACACAAGAAAATGTAATGGGTTGATGCATAAATCAATTTAACAAATTTAATAAGCATAAATATTAAAGGTAAAATTCATAAGTCTTTAGTCTTATTTATTAGGTGAGCAAGAAAGTAATTTCAGCTTACACAAATATATAGCTTTATATTTGTTTTATAATTCTTCTCTTAATGGCATAATTTTTTTTCCTTTTCAGGTTAGGTAGTTGGGGTTTTTAGGTTACTACGGAAATAAATTTGAATAATTTTATTGACTATTAATTTATAGTCAATTTTAACATGAAATACAAAAATAAACATCTTTTGATATATTATACTTTTTATTTTCATAAAGGCAAGAAAAATGCTGAGACTCACAAATCGATATGTGGTGTTCATTGCTTAGCAAAAACATATCGGAATAAATTTTAAAAAATTTCATTTAGGTGATTTTTTACTTAAAGATGACTAATCTTCTCAAGAAAGTGACCAAAAATGAAAGACATTAATTAAAATGAATCATCATATAGAACAGTGTAAAATATTTCAAACTGGTAATGTAATGTATCATACAAGAGTCTTGTTGTTAAAAAAATTCAACTTTTGGGTTTCACATGAATTGAAAGAAATTCACTTAATACAATCAATATTTGGGATACATATTTCAAACATAATGCAATCAAACCTTTAACTGAAACAAACTATACAGGCCTGCAAAATTAAGGTTTTTGAAAAATACAAAAGAAGTTTTAAATGATTTTTATGTAATTTGATGTGCTGATTTCGAAAATGGCCACCGTTTTTTCCCATCAATTCAAGATTTTTTGTAAACTTGATATCAATATTTTTGCTATAACCCTATTTGAAAAGGAATGCTCTTGAATAATTTAGCATGTATCATCTAGGAACAGTCCTTTTTATCCAGTTAAATCTATACAAATATCTATTTTTAATGAGGCAAATTGATTTTTCAGTAAATGAACGAAAACCAATGTTGACAGATCTCAAATGAGTTGCTTCTGGTTGAGAGAAAAGAAAGAAGTTTTCTAGAAGTTTTAACTTTTTGTATCTAATTATGGTAGTTTCTAGAAAAAATCATAAATATACTATTTTAATTAACTTTTATTAAGGTAATTTACATAAAATAAACAACTGACCAAGAGGAGCAAATATTATACCAGTGTACAAATTTTAAACTCTTCAAAAAGCAAAACAAAGTTTCTGTTTAAATGTGTACTTGTTTTCCTAAACTTCTTTTTGTTGTTGTTCTTTTATATTCACATACACATACAATTTTGGATCTGTATCATGTTAACATCCAACAGTAGTTGGTGAGCATGTTTTGTCCCATCTTCTTTGATATTTGGATGCTTCAATTGCCAAATCGATTAATCCATAAAACAAGAAGTTGAGAAAAATGATAAAATATTATATTTTTTTTTAAAACTTTAAATTAAAATTTTAAAAAATGTATTATTATTACAAACACCTTTGGATTTGGCGACATATAGAAAGTATAAAATGGAATATACTTGGGTAATTTTTTATTACTACAATTTTTTTGATTGGGGATTAATTGATTTGGCAAGTAAAATTATTAATTCAAATTCAGTTTTAAATTATTCTTTATTAGGGAAAAAAGTCATATATAAACATATGTTTTATTAAAGGTTTTGCACAAAAAAATTTCTATTCTGTTTCTTTACTAATAATACAGTATTATTACTTTATTTAAATAGCGTTGTCATCATCTTAATTGCTATATTTGAGCTCCCCCCTCCTTGATTTGTCCTTAAAAATTTTATAATACTGGGGGTTTAATAGGAGGAATAAAAATTTCAACAAAATCCATCCCTATCTTTCCTCTTGTCATTTTTCTACCTTTGGTCAACAAAGGCTGGATCATATTTTCAACGGTGGTCTACCTGCAACACTTTTGGGATATTTAGGCTAAATTGGTTTTTCATTAAAGTCATACTTAAATTGCATAAAATGGGGTTTCAACTTTTTTTAATTTTTTTTCAGTGCATTTTTTAGCAATTTACTGGCATCCCTGTAACTGATACCTTTCTATTATTGATAAATTTTCTAAAGTATTTTTAAAAAAAAGTCCTGATCTCTTTTTAACCATATGAAAACGGGTTTTTCATTTTACAGGGTTTTTTTATATTATACCAGTCATCTGGCGAAAAGTATTCTGAACTTTTGCTAGAGGTTAATGATACAAATTTGAATCATTAGGCAAAAAAATTGTGTCCACTTTCCAGAAATTTCATTTCAATTGATTCAGCTTGTATTTCTGTACTTTGAAGCAATTTCAATAAACTTAAAACAGTCTGATTCATTATTTTCCTTACTCAAATAATTCTTACTAACATCTTCCATCTTAATGTTATAACAGCTTATTTTTTTTTTTTAAAAAAGAATTCACAATAAAAAATTGAAAGTTATAAGTATCTTCACTTGAGGCAGTTCGAATACAATTTATATTTTATTTTTCTCGCACTTAGTTCGTGTGAGCGATAACAGCTGTTGTTTAAAGGGAATAATGAAATTAAACGAAAAACTTACAGATGTTTCCGAAGGAGATGAAAAATAGTGCAGCTGGTTAAATAGATTTTTATTATGATATAAATACATTACAGTATGTAGTTAATCAGATTGGCTTTCTGACATAAATTATTTATTATTCAATGGCTAAAACAATTTTGTCATTTAGTGGTGTTAATACTTATTATTAGAGAAATTTGTTTTGAATATGTACAGTTAGGGGCTAATGAAGCGCTTTGATATTAAATTTTAATAAAATTCCAAAAATGGAGTTAATTGATTTGGCAAAGTGAAGCATTCATTGGTGCTCCATATCTTTGATATCTTGATGGAACCTTCCCTGTTCTTCGCTGACTTATCCTAAATTTTTTCGGGGAAAGTCCACAGGCAAGTGAAGGAAATGTATTTTGACCCAACCAACCCAAGCTTCTGTTTCCTTTGTTTTAATGGAAGTCTCAAATTCTTTATCCTTCATAAGCTTGCAGGAATCTGTACCAACAAACATCCCTTCTTTCTCAACTTGATTTTGGATAAATCAGGAAACTTTTTGAAAAGGAATTTGAAACAATCACCATTAACTTGGCAAACTGTTTCATTTGACCTGATTTTATATGCAGAGGGGTCAACAATGCATAGCTTATCTCAACTTTATTCAGGTTTAAGATTTTCTTTTCAGCCATTCTGTTTTGACCCAGTGTTGAGTATTATTACGGCTGCTCCACTCACAAATGAAACATGGAAACTGTATATTTGCCTTGTTCACCAAGAACCATGAAGATAATTTTCAAATCACCACAAACGGTCCAACCACAGTTGGAATATTTCATTTTGTTGAGGATGAGAGTCAGGTTATCATAGTGTTTCTTTAAATGCACCAAATGCCCAACTGGTACAGATGCATACTGAAGAAGTTGGCTCCTTTTCAAAGAATCTATGAACTACCTCCATTTATTTTTATTGTAGGTGATATTAAAAATTTCTCCTCAATCCAGGAACATCCGAACACTAGACCAGGTTCTTGTCTTCCTTAGAGTATACCAAACAAATTCTTTTTCTTCATTCCCGTACTCATAAAAAGAGGTTTTTTCATCAGTAAGTTTTTTGCTTTCAATCTGGAGCCCAACAATTTGAAAAGCCCAGATCTCTAGTCAGATTATTAAGTTCAACCTGATAGAAGGTCTGAGGTAACTTGACTCCTATAGCTTATATTCAGTATTAGAACCTTGAACTTGCAAAGAAACTATTAGTAGAGAGAAATTGTGAAGGAAAGGTGTCACAAAGTGGTATTCTGTATGTTTCACCATGGTAGAATAAAGGTCAGCCTCAGAGAGAAGAAATTTAACACAGAAAATTTTTGTTGGTAAATACTCATAAAAATCCAATTAAAATTGAACACTTCAAGAAAACGTGAGGTGATAGAAATGTTTCATTTTTGTTTTTAAAATCAGCACCAAAAAATACAAAAAGTTCAACCAACACTTCCCCTGTATTTTTTCCATCGCAGGTCTGTGTTATTATTGGTGATGAAAAATGAATCTCATCTAAATAACATTTCTCAAAAAATTATAGTCCAAGGTTGATTATTAAAGCTTGGTTGAAAAGGGATGCTATATCCACCATGTAGTACCGATCTTGGACTATTAGATTATTTACTTCAAAATTTACGATTTTGTTTACACTGTCATCAAACAGAATGGAAGATATTCAACTATTTAAAGTTAATTTTTTATGTAGAAAAAAAAACTGAATTTTAATTCATATTGAAAAACTGAAATTACTTTCTTAACTGGTCTTAACCGAATTTTTACAATTGCTATTTTATTATTTATATCTATCAACATTTACTTCAATAAAGTACACACCTTGATTGAATTTTTATTGCAACGAGAATCCAAATCATTGATTGTGGTAGGAGCACTTCCTCGACGTTTTGGCACATTTGGTGCTTCATCTGAAAACATTTGCTGCAAAAAGAAAGAATAATAAGAATTGAAAATTATTCAAAAACTGTTTATATTGAATTCTTATTATAAGAAGGAACATGCTATAATATAACTCTTTGTCATCTTGTGATTCTTTAGATCAATCAATATCTCCGAGTTTTAAGTCATCTCTTCAATGCTGACTTATCTGACTAGTCAATTACATATTTGTCTTAAATTATAAAAGAAATTTGATTAATTGTTTTACACTGAATCTTTCAATATGTAAAATAAATTTTTAACAACATAGGAAGTTGCTTTAAATGCTTATAAAAAATCACTTAATTTATACAAGAAATTCGAATTGAAATTCAAATGTTTTGTTTAAAACAAATTTATTGTAGATTGAAAAAACGTCAATGATGGTTCAGAGTAGTTGGCTTTATCTAGAATTAAAGGTACAGTCAGTTTTTTTATATTTCTAATTGATTACATTAATTGTTTTTTTATATTTACATAAAAGATAATAGAAAGGATATTTAGCAGGCTTTTTAAACTCTTCAATGGGAACATATAGTTTGATTGATTCAGTAAAATAAGTAAGCATCCATCAAGATCTTTAAGAGCTTTATAATGATTATAACATATCACATATATGCTAAATTAAAGTAATGAGATTTGGTCAATATGTAAATAGTTTTCTAAGAGAGGTGTATTTTCTTGATTAAAGTGTCTATTTGTATAGTAAAAAAATTGCAATAGATACTTTAACAAACAAAACAATCAAATTAGATGCTAAAAAAATTCATTTGGAATAACTTCAAGACAGCTTAATATGAATAACAAAAATCAGATTTCTTTGATTTTTAAAGATGCAGGAGGTATAATTAATTAGATAAACTCAAACTCAGTGGTGCAACAGCTCATGAGGGCCAAGGCCTACTGAGCCCACCCCAGCAGTGGTGCATACAAGGGGGGCCTGGGGGTCTAGACCCCCAAAGTCCTTGATTTTTTTCCTATTGGTTATAATTCTAAGTATATAATACGTAAAATTTAATTAAATATTTGTTATTAATGATTAATTTTATTAATTAATGCTAATTATTTATTCAATAATTAGTTTTTTACTGTGTTTTGTTCCTGAAAATCAACAAAATCAAAAATAGCATGATACAAGAATGATGAACTTTCAACCCCTTGAAAAATTCCTGTGTGCGCTACTGCACCCCAGTATATGTGGCCATTGGGCACTAAGGTGCATGAGCAGATGTCACGATCAGGTGGTCAGTCTTAAGCAAGACCCACAGTGTTCAAGTCCCCAAGCAAGCTTAGTACTCATCTATCGACCCACTGCAGTAGGGAAGAAAGGCTGAGTTGACCTTGCCCAGCCCAGGAATACAACCCAAACATGTGGTGTGGACCTTGATATAACTCGACCACTGGGCCTTAATTAATTAGATAAGGAATGTTTAATATGAATCTCTTTGGTTCAATTCTAATAAATATTTTATAAATTTTTATTTTAAAAATAAAACATTACAGGAATCTTTTTTTCAAATGCTATATTAATATACAGCCCATTAAGTGAAATTTTTTTAATGCAAATTTGATCCTGAATCTCAAAATTTGGGTTAGCTATAATTCAACAAATTTAACATAAATTAAGAGTTCCTATTGCCTTCTATAAATATTGCTTCCACAATTTTCATAAAACTTCATGATTTTACATTCTTCAACAATCCTTTAAGCTTTTATTTCATTATATTTATTGTTAGTAATTTTAAATTACCAATAAAGCATTTTCCCTCATGAGGTGAAAATTTATTAAATTAATAATATTCTAGTCTCAATGAAGTATTTTTTTAAAATATGCATGGAATCTTACTTACTGTATGGTTATGCATATCATATATACGTGACCGAATGTCTTTATAAGCTTTTTTTGACGTATCTTTCATCTGAAAATAAATTCATTTAATACACCTTACAATAAACTAATTTATTTATATTAAAATTTTGAATTTAATAATAATTATAATAAGTTACAAATGCATTTTTAAATAGCCCAATTATTCTACACTACGAGTTTACAGAACATCCAGGAAAGTCAGTGAAAGTAATGTATATAACAAAATCATAATGTACTATCTACAATTTTTTTTAAAACAAGCATATACCAATTAGAAAAACATTCATAATTGACAAAATTAATTTTGACACAATCTAATTAATGAATAATTTTCATGCTGAGCATTAACTGAAGATAATGAATTTTGTTCTTGAATATTTTTTAACATAAAAAGGGATAAAAGTTAAACATTTAGATAGCTCAGATGAAGCAATGTAGCCTCATATATATACTCTAATTTTATACACGTATATATATTTAAAATGTTTGTATATCTCCTGTTAACACACAGTAGAAATATATTAAGCAATCATGAGGTTTTTTAAGTAACAGATTTTCTACTACTCTATTCATGTTATGTTAGAACTACAATGTAATCTTCATGTTTTAAAACAAATTGGAATCAATTTATTTAAGAGTAGTTTTTCAAATATTTTTCATGCAATAAAAAATATATATTAATAAAAATACATACCTTTGATTTTACATTTCTAAAGAAAGCTCCTCCTTCCTTCTATTAAAGAAGAAAATATGTCTTTTACAATACATATAACTAGTTACAAATATTAAGAATCATAATTTATACATTTAAATATCTAACTTACTTTCATATTAGATACCCAATCTCTGTACTGATTCCTGAGTCTAAAACTAGCTTTGTCTTCATGAGAAGTCAATTCAAACTCAAATTCATCATTCACTCCTTGACCAGCATTTAATTTTTTCAGTCGACTATCTATAAACTGACAAGAAAAATATATACATATATCAAAATAATATTCATAAAAAATAATGCAGCATAAAGGCAGATATATCTAGATGATCTAAGTTGTGGCTTGTTGCTAGACACGTCAATAATTGAATAGTTGGGATACATCTATATAATTCCCTTTAAATTCCTAAACTGTTTATAATGCCATCAAGTGTTTTATTATAAGTAATTCTACAAAAAACTATTTCTCAAGCATGAAAATTATGGAAATCTGCAATTACAAGTTGTTTTACAGGATGCCTATTGCACAATGAAAACATATGCTATTATCAAAGCTTAAATTGACTAAACATGAAAAAAGTAATTATTTGCAGTGGAAAAAGAAATTTATAAACTACACAAACAATGAGATTACCAGATTATTACTTTTTCTGCAGTAGTGCACTTTTTTTTTACAAAAGGCAGTATAGGTGAATTTGAGCAAGTGCATGTGTTGGAAACAATTTTAAATGAATAATTAATTTCTATAAATGAAATTCAATTCACTAAATTAAAAATTTTCTAATAAAAAATATTTTATAAAAATAAAAACACGAGTCCCATTACAGTGAGCCAAACAGTAAAAACGATAGTTAATAGTTAAAGTTATGATGGAAAAAATAGGGTAGAAATGTTTGTTATAAAAATTCCTGCTATTCTTCAAGCTAAACTAAGATTGGCATTTAAAGTTAATGAATTGGAATTTTAATAATACATATTATTAATACCTGTTGAAATATTTGTAAGTCCAACATTTTTTGAAGAAAAGGCTGCATGGCAGAAGGTCTACTTTGCACAAATAATTCCTTGCTGAATGTAATCTTTTCTCCCTGTCTCAACTTTAAAGCATTCCAATATCCACCAATAAGTTTAACAAGGGCTTTCAAAAATGCCCTGGCAACAGTATCACCCAACATTTCTTGAGGGCGCTTTAAATCATGTCTCAAAGACTGGAGCTAGAATCAAATACACATGAGAGTATGCACAAATTATCTACATTTTACACTCTGTAATTTACTTAAACAAAGGCAAGTATAAAACATTGACAATATTTATCAACATTAATTCCTCCCTTAGCAATGAACTTTGTGCAGTAACAATAACTACCAGTTTTTGTATGTCTGGTTTCTCACAGGTCGTGAAGCAACTTTTGCAGGAAAACCTCAACATCTATATTTGAGTTAACCTAACTGTCTTTCAAAGATTTCTTGTATAGTCTAAACAGATGAAAGTCTGAGGGTGTGAGATCTAGGCTGTAGAAAGGGTGTTTCAGGGCTTAAAACCCTGAATTGTTGATGGCATCTATTATGTTACAAGCTCTGTACAGTCAAGTACATAGTCATGCAACAACAATCCTTTCTCCAACAGTAGACGTTGGCATTTGTTGCAAATTTTAGAAATTTGTTAGCCACTGTAACTCATACTATAGATCACAATCTTTTTATCCATGTAACTGTACAATATAGAGCTTTTTTCGTTCTTGTCTCAAAATAGGTTTAGAATCCCTTTCTAGCTGATGGTTGTCCTGACTTTTTTTTTTATTAACTAGGTACTACTGGTGTTTCAACTCCTTACTCTGGCAATTTCCTTCAGGTGATAAACTCATATTTCAAAACAGGTTATTACTCAAAAAGTGCTGCTTTCCATGTTAAAGTGAACAAGCACTGACACATGTCCAAATAAAATGAATTACTTGTTCCTGATTATCGTATTTTCCTGTATATAATCTGCAGCGGTATTATCCGCAAAGCCTTTTTTTCCGAGTAAAAAACCATTGTATAATCCTGCGCTGTATAATCCACGCAGTTTTACGCGAATAATCCAAAATATAAACTACCGATAATGAGTGTCACATAAGATAAGAAATACACAATATAATTAAAAACAGAAGTAAGAAACTGTACAGAAAACAAAATTTATTATGAAACGTCTTTTTAAACATGTATGATAATATTTTTTACGATAATCTCAATAAAACAAAAAGATTCTCTGCTACTGCCATCTATGTTTTGAATTGTTAAACAAAACATTTTGCACGCGGAAAAAATCTTTCTTTTTTTTAATTTAGCAAGTTAACAGCAAAAAAATTAAGATCGATACTGCTTTCCCATTGTCTCTTTCTTTTAAAATCCATTTATTTATTTCTTCCTCTAATTCTGGCCAGTGGGGTTTTCCATGATGTTTGGCTCTTTAACGTCGATCACAATTTTCGAAGCTGGGTAGTTTTTTCTCCGCAAACGAATATTCGATTCATCAACGTTGAAAAACCTTGCAGCTTCCTGACATCGGTAGCCTTCTCTATAGCTTTTAACTAGAAGTTTGCAGTGCAATTTACACGCTTTCACTTCAACATGATGAAAACTTTCAAAGGACGTAATAGCTCTATTCAAGAGAATATTGGAAATGGCGCCAGCGACTATAGTAACTGTTTTTTCCTTCCGAGGAGCCGAATTCGTTCTTGAATGTAATTGGACAAAAACTAGTTAGGGTTGAATTACGTCAGCCGAGTCATGAAAGCGCCATCTATTATTTATTTTATAAAAAATAAACGGCATTTCTTTCAAAACTTTATTGTTAGCTTTTCTGATCTAGAATGTTTTTCTCAGATAATCGCGGTGATATATACAACGAAATTTGAAACTTTTTTAACACATAATCCGCGGATTATATACAGGAAAATACGGTAATCAAAATATATAAAATCTCAGATTACTTTAATCTCTATAATACTAATACAGACATACATTCTTTTAGTTATGAGTATCAGTCAGAACCACAAATATTAACATGGATACCAATAAAATAGACAAGGTTCATCATATGCATTATAAATATTTTTTAAAAAAAGCTTTAAAAAAAACACTAGCAATGTATTAATACTCCCCACATCAATCTGACAAAATTTTATTCTTATAAAATAGCTAAAATTTAACTATTAAATGACATAACTTCATTATTTAAAGTAGTTTTTAACTGATTTGATCACAACCATAATTTTTTCTTTTTTTAAAACAAGGACAATTGTACAGCTCATATTTAAAAATTCAATGTATAAACCTCAATGCTTCATAAAAAAAACATCAAAATTGTAATTCTACAAATTGATTTTTATAAGATTGGATGACTTACCACTTCAGATGGCAAAGCATCAAGATCTGCAAATGGTGTTTCAATTCTGTTTTCATCTGCATCTAGATGCACTATATCCCCCATGTCTGTAATTTTCATTCGCTAAAATAACAGCAATGAATATATAACTTAAGAAGTTTTATAATTGATGCATAATATATATTTTAAATAACATCAAAACAAGTACATTAATGAATGAATAATTAAATAATAAAGAGTCACAATATATTAAAAAAATTTTTTAAAAAAAGGAATAGATTAATATACATACTGCAAGGGTGCTAGCAGGTATTCCAATTAAAAAAGGCATAGGGGCACTGTAAAAATATGTACATAAAGCATAAATAAACAAAATAAACATATTTAAAATAGAATGATATAATTTTAAGAATTAGTTAAGGGACAAATTTTTACAAAATTCTTATAACTTTTAAAGTCAAGAAATACAATATTATACATAAAAAAAGGGAGCAACTTTCTTCTAATTTGTGTAAACAATTTAATGCATTAAAAACAATCTATTTAAGGTACTAAAAGAATAATCCTTTATCAGTGCCACTGAAAATTAAAAATCAAATTTCACTGAAAGTAAATTTTACTTTTTCTTTATATTTAAAAAAAAATCAATTTAATCATTAAAAAAAATAATAAACAGCTAAAAAAAAAAGATCTTGAAAAATTTGTGTTCAACACAAAACTTATTTTCAAAATAATTTTAAAGCACCAAGTTGGTATTTGAATTTTTTTTTTTCTTTCAACAAATCAAGCTAAAAATGTGATTACAGTTTTGACTATTGTACTGTGAATATACCATTCAAAACAAATAATTTATTTTCATTCCAACATTTAAAGTAATATTTTAGGGAATAAAAATATTTCAAATAATTACTGCTTGAGTGTTTTATGTAACACTGGGATAAAATTTATATTATTATTACCCAAAAATCTAAAATTTATTTCAACAATGCAATTAAATAATAAAAAGTTATTATACCTTAAATATTCTGTGAGGTGCTTTGGTAAAACTGGGATAAATATATGTTGCCTGAAAAAGAAACCAATAATTATTAAATAAAATTCATTATAAAAGTTTATTTGTGTTTTCAAATTGCTTGATTAGAGGAGGTGTTTTTTCAAAATATCAGACATATATGTTGTTTAAGGTGCATCGTAAAACAGTTTTTACACAAAATGATTATTCCTTCAATAGAATAAATTGTAAAAGTATTGTAAAAAGGAAAACTTACCAATGCATTGGATATATCAAGGCATTTGCAGCTTGAACACAGGCACTCAGTCGACTGAGTTTTTTGGATGATATTAAGATTCTTCGCTCATGTAGCATACTAAAATATAACAATTTCTTTATAAGTAATAACATATTTTTAAAAATAAGCATTAATCACTAATTATTTTAAAAAAGATAAATTATTCTAAACATATTTAAAAAATTCGTTCCTCAATCAATTTTATAAATAACAATACATTGAAGAGATCAATACAATTTATATTTTTAAAAACAAAATTCTAGTGTGCGAGTTTCAAGTAATATGGAATAGTATTTATATACTAAAATCATCTTTTTCACAGTCATTCCTTTTATATTGAAAGGTATTAGATACATGTTATCAGTAAAGTTTAGCAATAGACAAATTTCCAAAAGGCAACCAAATCATACCGTGTGAGACATTAATAAATATCTAAGCTGTCTAAAAGAAATTATACATATATGTATTAAATAACTGAATTTTTATATATACTTCTAGAAACAATAACACGAAATTATGGACATAAATAACACAAAAAGTGCATTAATGTCAATACTAGTGTAAAGAAAAAAAAATATTAAATTCATTATCAATATAGATATAAGTAAACTTCAATAATGCAGTAAATATAGCAAAGATCTTTGCATAAAAAAGAACCATACACATATTTTTTTTTTAAATATGTATAATTTCTAAAAATTATTATAGTTTTAGTGAAGGAAAAATTAAATACTTTTTGATATGAAGGATTTATAAAACTTAGAAATCCCTCACTGCATCTTATTTGAAATCTTTTGCAATGGAAGATGTATTGTTGAATAGGAATAAAAAATTTTAACACAGATAGTAAAAATATAAAATAATACATTATTTGAACTACTGTAATTTAGAAATATTTTTAAAAATAAACAGAAGATTAGTTAACACTGAATATTAATGATGTGATGTAAAAATTAGCCAACATTCTATAAATCTCTATTTTCAAAAGTGAAATCCTTTGGTACAGATAAATAATTGAATAAAATTTAAAAAATTAGTAAAGTTACAAATATAAAAGAACTTTTACCTAGCAAAAATAGTCATCATATTCTGAGCATCAACAGCATTAAAATATTCAGTCATATTTCTCTGAGGGGAAAAATACATATATAACATTATTTTGAACATAATGAGCAAATAAATTATGACAAAATCATATTCAAAAACTTTTTTACATAAAATTTTTTGAAATATTAAATCCCAGCTGAAAAAAAAATGTCTGAAAAATTTGTTTTTAATTATATCTAAGCAGCATACAAATCATAAAAAATATACCATATTACATATAAAAAAATCAATACTATTAAATACTCTAATATTATGTAAATTGGTCTTATGTTTTTAAAAACATAAGCTATAGGTAATACTTGTGGAAATAGTAGATCAATTGTTAGTGGACAATGATTATTTTCAAAGGTTAAATAAGAAATAAATAACATAGCCAAATTAAACAAACTATCAAATTAATATTTAATTCATATAATATATTACCTTTACTTTTTTGTAATTTAAATTTGTTACAATCCACAACAGAAATTAATCTCTGTCTTGTGGAATCTGAGTTTTGTTTTTTAATAAATCCAAATTTCCGGCATTTTTTTATTCTTAAAAAAAAGAGTAATAATTTTTTCTCCATTTAATAAACAGTAGAAAAAAAATACTTTTATTCCTACAGCTTTACATTTATTAGAATATTAAGTGGTGGTCTACCAACACACATGTGGGTTAAATTACTGCATTCATATGGTTTTATTTTTTTCATCTGATATTTAAAAATTCCCTTTAAATAAAATACACATCTAATACAGAATAGGATGCTCTAAAAATTCCTCAATTGAAACTGATATACATTGAGATTTTTTAAAAAAGAATAAAGAATGTTTCATATATATATATATATATATATGATTAACCTTAAATCACTGGCCTAATTCAGCGACAGCTCTAGAAATCCTAACAGGTCTCCATTTTAGTCCAAAGACTCTTTTTGTAACAACATTTGTTGTGTCTCTTGAATTTCTTCTTTCTTCTTTAGCATTGTAGGTTTTACAACTTTTTCACTTGGTATCTTATTTTATTATATATATATATATATATATATATATATATATATATATATATATATATATATATATATATATATATATATGTACTATATTTTTTGGTGTACAAGGTACTTTTTTTCTTACCTCAGAAATTGATTTTGAAAGCAGAGTATGTCTTATGCAACACATGTATATGTGCCATGCTCCTTTTCATTTCATTATTCATTTTAGATGTTTTCCCCAGAAATTTGCATTAATCTTATACTCCAGAACATAAGTACACACACAAATACATATGTGTTATATGTGTGTGTATAACATAAATTTCTCTTGAAATAAAAGTTTTAAAGTTTTTCCAAATGCTCTTTTAATCCAAGGAAATATTAAACAAACAGTTTAAGTAATTAAAAAAAAATAATGTGTCTTTAACAAAATGGATTTTAAATATTACATGATTTTTTTATAAATCAAGCTATTAGTACTGCAATTTTATTAGGAGTTGAAAAAGTAATTTAAAACCAATCCTGTTATTTGAAAATAAATCTCAAATACATAATTCAAAATAATCAATTTGTAAAGCTTACATTTTCAGGAATGCTGGGAAGTTTTTCATAATCTGGTGCAGTGGCAACAAAATCCTATAAATAGATTACATATACATTATCCATATATTTTTTAGATCCCAACACAAGAAATCAAATGAAATTACAAAAACATATAATTCTTATATAAACTAAATCAAATTAAATATTTTCAAAAGCATACACTAATTCATTCTAAAATATTGCCAATGGAATATACTTTAAATATTAATGTATTAACTAAACTTTATCATAGAAATTAAACTAACAAGAAAACAAGAGAAATAATTTTGTACAATGGAATTACTTCATTTTTGCTTGATATAACATGCAATTGTAGACCAGGTTCAGGAATTTGGGAGTGGTATAAGTTGTCTAAAAATAATGGTAAATCTTTGCATTTCTTAGCCTGTAACAAAACAAAAGTAAACAATTTGCAAAATTAAATTAACATTAAATAAAACAATGATAAAAATATTGAATCCATTTTGCCAAATCAAAAAATACTGCCAAATGAAAAATATCACCTAATGCTGTCATCATTTCTACATATGTACAAAACATATTCTGTACATGTTCTTTTCAAATTAGCTTATCAGCAATTTAATTGAAGATTTAGAAGAATCAAATATTTTATATTTAAAAAAATGCACATGTACATTTGAAATGAATGAAAAGTCTAATAACTACATTATTCAGGTATAAAAAAACACCATAATTTCATTCAATAGAGTGACAAATAAGTCTTCTTTATATAATTTTGAGTAAGTACAAAACATAAATACTCTCTGTCACACAGTTCTGAAAAGTTTATATTTGTTAGATCTTGCAGTCTTTGGGGTACTTACACTCTAGACCAGGGGTTCTCAACCTTTTTTTCTGCTGGGCCGCATACATATGTCAGCCATTTCCGCGGAATTAGCAACATGAAATTAAAAAAGGGGGTAGAAATGCTTTAGACTAAGATAACATCGGAAATTTAAAATATGGAAAACTGATTGAAATATTATAACTCCTGTTTTGCTTTTTTTAATTATTATTTTTTTATATATTTTTTTATTTTTGTCACTAACACTAAACTAAAAGAATTTAAGAAATACTCTTTCACAATTTTTGCAACAGTAAACGGTTTCATATGATTACCAAAAATATAACAAACTTCTTAGGATGTCTTTGTTACTACTGTGACATTATTACTGACAAAACACTTTGTTACGGTTACAAAGAATATTCAATAAAGCCTATTTATCACCTCTTGAAAAGGGAAAAATGCCATTAAATAATTCCTGTTTATTGGTATTTTTTAAATACAGCACTTTTGTGATAAATCATACAAGTACTGATCCATGTTTGTTTTTCACTACAAAACAGTCAACCTCCAAACCATTCGAATATTTTTCGCTTGCAAGGTATGAAAGATTGTTCTCGCACAAAACTAGTTCCACCCATAAAATTGTTGATAATCCTCTGTTGTCTGTTATCCCTAACTGTAACCATTACATATAGAAAAAAAGAATATCAGTTCGTAGCTGTACAACATCAACAACAAAAAAGCAAAATTGATATATTTGATTTCTTGTAAAAGAATTTCCCACCAAAATTTTAATATATTGTCTTAAATAAAAGAATTTCTCAGAGCAATGGGTCCCAACCGGGCCACTTAAAAAGTATTGTTGTTAAAAAAGTTGAGTATCGCTGCTCTAGACTATATTTTTGGATATATTGCTAGTTCTCTTCCACAGAAAATACGTCCTAAATTTTAATCACCTTTCAAAACAAAATAAATAAAGAATATAACAAATTATAAACACTTATTATTTTCAAACACATGCAATCAAAATTACTGTGTGTGATTCATGGGAACAGTACAACCTATAATAAAAAATATTTTTGAGACAGTGCAAACAAGATTATTGGGTCTGAACATGCACGGAAAGGATTTCTCACTATTTGCAGCAAAATATGGCAATGATTTTGATTTGATGAAATTGATCAGTGGTATAATACATAAGTACCTTAGATTTATATCAAAAAGATGCTACATAAAATACTTTTTGGTTTAAAAGTTTAGTTTAGTTTAGTTTAAGTAATTAATGTTACAAATTTAGTCCAGGTGCAAAGAAAACTGAAAAGGGGTAAATAATTAATTTTATTAAGACAGTACAATCACATTTGATTGTAATCACTTGAATGCAAAATTTCCCTTTTTTTTACTGTGTTTAGGCAAGAATGTAAAAATAACCAATTTAAGATATAGTAATACACATGTCACAATTATATTTGCATCCATTACATAATGTTTCATTGAATCCTTTACTATAATGTGTGGGATGCAGATAGTATCTGAAGCATTAATCATCATATTCATGCAGATATGATGGTAATGATTTAGAAACAAAACATTACTTATTAAATTAAAGTCTTCAATCCCAACAAAAAAATAATTACCTGTTAATAATTTTAAGACAAATGAAATAAAAATATAGCAATTAAGGAAATACACATTTGAAACAAAAATATGCTTAAAAATGTCAGAATAAAAATTTTTAAAATATAAAATATATGACTTAAAAAAATCAAATAAACATAGATTTTTTTTAGAAAATCAAATTCCATAAGCATTACTACACATCTATACAAAATAGACAAAGCAATAACGAAAACTAAAGGAACTAAAATAATAAGCTAACCTCTTCTTTATTAGTTAATTCTGCTACATGGTTTAATATCTTATAAAAAACTTCATGCCAGGGAAGGTGACTGTAACAAAAGGGAAAAATCAAAGTAAATATTAGGAAGAAAACGAATAATTATTTTGCACATTTTATGGCTATTTTGCTACAAGCACAAAAGAAAAAAGTGACATATTATTCATGAGACATTTTTAAATTTTAAAACCTACAAGATACTTAGCTAACTACAAATTTACAGTACAGAAAATAAGAATGCAAAGATGTTATTGAAAAATCTCAAAATATTTTTTTATTTATATATACACATAGAAATATATATATAAATACACAAATAATCTTATTTCAATAATCTGTATTTTTTTATTTTTCATATATTTGTTAAATATTTCTATGACTTTTTATATAGCAAATGTAAAAAATTCCAAAGAGTTTCTGATGGTATCAAACACCAAAAAAATTGTTTCCCTTCAAAAACTAACAGTCATTTATTCTTGTAAACATATTCATAAACAAATACACATTTGTTGATCTGCTTATAATTGTGGCATGTATTGCTAAGCTAGGTGTCCACGAATGTGTTAAAAAAAAGATTATAATCACAATAGAATTTATGTCAAAAATAATATATAAAAACTATAAAAATTTTTTCTTTTTTATATATTAACAAAAAAAAAAATTCTGTCATAAATTGCGTGAGTATGAGCAAACTGGCTAACATTTGTAGAAATTTCAAGTTAACAAGTATCAGAATTTTTTTCAGTACTCAATATTTTTCTATCAATAAAAGCATTACATTTATCAGTAATTGTATTGTACTTTCTATTCGTGAGGATATAGTTAAAAAGTATTGGAGAGTCTGTAAACTAATGACTTAGGTGCTAATGTTCATACTTTGTTACATAATTGACATATAACCATAGAATGCATTAACTCCTGAGGAAAACAACAAAAAATTAGGATCTTTTTATACAGAGTTAACATAAAGTAAATTTAAAACTTGTAATTATTTAAAAAAAATCCAAAAATTTTAAATTTGGGAAATAAGACTGCAAAATAAATAAAATAAAAATAATAATAATTTAATACTTTTTATATATATATATATATTACACCATGGTTTTATTCCATGAAATGCAATAAATGATGTTTTTTTTAAAATACAAACATTTTTCTTTTTGATGTTAAAATAATTTTATAAAACCAACATACAACTGGTAACAAACCTTTCAGGGAGGGGTTAATTTTAAAAACACAGGCCAAAACATGAGATAATCAACGTTAAAATTAAAAAAATTTATTAGACTCTGGGGAAAATTTAAACCCCACAAACCTTACCATTACACATAAGCTATTTATAATCACAAAATAAGCATGCTAAAAATTTTAACTTAAAATAAAAGGAAATTAATAAGAAAAACACCTCAAAATAACAAAACAAGTTGATGAATTTGAAGCATGTCTACAGAATCCAAAAGTCCATTCACTGTCAATATTTGTTAGAACAAAAGAGAAGTGCTGTACTGCATTGCTAGATAAGAGGAGGAAAAGACCACATTTAGAAATATTTTTAATACATACACAACACTTGCAAATTAAACTTCATTCATATATTTTAAATTTGAGATGCAGAGGGAAAAATAAATGTTGAACTGGCACAAAAATACATAAAAATATATATCATGCACTTAGACCTAAAATGCCATATGAAAAAATAATTCAACATAAATGTTTACATAGCATTTTTTTCATTTATAAGCAAATTTGTTATTTAGTATAAATGCCAAATGCTTCTTTTGATTTTGGGACTCATTAAAATAGGAAATAAAAATCAGCATAAATTTACTGAAATGTCTCCAAACATATATTTCACAAAATAAGCAATAGCTCACATTTTTTTTATATATAAAAAAAAGTAAAGGAATATTTAAGTTTTAAACATTTGACTTACTTTAGGAATTCACATGGATATGCAAAACTAGGTAAACATTTTAAAATTTCCTAGAAAAAATATATAAAACATGAAGATATTACATTAATTGCTAATTTACTACATACAAAAATAGCAAACTATTATATAATTAACATAATTAGAAAGATAAATATAATGAATGCAATAAAGATAGGTGGTAAGAAAGCATCACACATTAAAAATATGTATATTGAAAGTATATATTTAACTACAAAAATTACATTTAAGAAAAACAATTATTTCTTATTAATTATTTGACCAAATTAAAAAGTAAACTATTGATTTTTTCTTTTCAAAGTGGGTGTTTAAAAATTTCAATACCTTCTTTTGCTCTTAGTGATGAACAGACACATTTTAATGGCACAACAAATCTAAAGCAATATGTGCATTTAGATTCATATACGTAATTAAATTTTTAATAAAAGGAACAAAGATTAAATTTACTAAAATTTTTTTTTAAAAAATGCATTTATTTACAAAGAGTTAATGTTTTTAATCACACAAATAATGTACATATTTATATATTGTGAAAAACTTACCGCGCACGTTTGTAGTTGTGAGGAAATTTCCAAGTTATCCAAGGCTCTAGAAAAATATTTAAAAAAAATGAGTATTTACTTTTTTTCTTTCTTTCAAAAAGAAATAACAAAACTAACTACATGAAATGTTTTAATTAAAATATTTTGTTAGCAACGTCAATACAAAATAAAATTTGGAAAACTTGTATGCTAGTTTCTTCACTAAGTATAGAACAACAAAACTGAAATATTCATAATTTGAAACACCTTTGCAATTTACTTTTAAAATATTGTACAATTTTTAAATATTTAATTATACACATTTACCTCACATGTAACAAAATAACATTACATTACATATGCTATGTTTAAGCAGTTGCAAGCATTTTTTATAAGCAAAACTTCATAATTTTGATTCATAGTCAAGTCACTAGGATGGCATCTCAACTGGAAAACAACTCTCCTAACTTTCACATCATTCAACATGAGGACTGAGACATGATAGATTTAACATATATTATTCACTCCACAGTAGGAGTCTTCAGTGACACCTGGACTCAAATTTATAATTTACTAACCACGAGTTTATGACCTTAACCACTTGGTTACCTCAGCCTACAGATGCAGAGTTATGATACTAAATATGATTATATATTTTTATAAACCATAAATTTCTATGGGATACTATTTTACTTTATGCCATTCCTGAATTTATGTCATAAATTTGTTTTACAGACCTTTAAATTTACCAACATTTGGTATGCGATCACAAATAGTTAGAACTTTAGTCATAAATATTGCTAATTATAAAATAAATTTTATACAGTCCATTTTTTACTATCATTTAATGTATTTTCACTTCAACCACAGCATTTCATATTAAATATTATAATAGCCTATAAAAGACAATTAAATTTTAACACCTTTAAAAAATAAAAATATGAAAATAATAATTTTATAAGCAATTTAATCTTTTATCAGTATTTACTAAACACTTAAACAGCTTTTACTTCAGAAGGCTGTATTCGTTCTAGGTCTGAGAAAAGACTGCACAAGTTGAAAAAAAAATAAAAAAGGGTTATAACTTATTTTAGCCCACACCTTTATCAGAAAATTATTAGTTGTCATACAGAATACTACAGGAAAATGAGCTGTTAATGCAATTTGGTATAATTTTTGCCAAAAAAATTAGGGCTAAAATAGGATTTTTCCGAAAAGATTTTTTACAGGACATAATTTTTGCTCATAAACTACAAAAAAATGAAAAACTCTTTGTAGTTAATGATTAACACATCATTAAGTAGATGGAATGCCACAATTCAAAAGGTAACTTGTCTAACAAGACCATTCTAAAATAAACATGTTACTTTAAAAGAAGATATTGTAACATCTCAATTTTGAACTCATTTATCTTGGAATAAACTTAATCTAAAGTCAATAATTTGGTGATTAGTGTTTCTCAATTTAACAAAAACATTTATTACAATATTTACATGGGTGAATAAAAGTATTTAATGTACATGATCAAAACAGTCTGATCCTTCTAAATGCATCAAGAGGAATTCAATCTTCTCCTTTTCAGAGTGCCTCACCTCTCCCATTGCTACAGGTGAGAGGAGAGACCCAAGGTGCTCATGAGTCATCCAATTTTACTCTCCACTTACTCCTGTGCATACACAATATACACTCACTTCCAAAAGTTAAGCACGGAGAGGAAAATGGGAAAATGCTAATTTCTGGAAGCCAATCAGAATTGAAGAGGATGCAATTCACTGCAGAGGTAATGGGAAGTATGCAAATATGTTAGGTAACAACCAATCGTACTTTCATATCAAGAAATATGCAAAAAGGGCAGTCTTATAAGAAGCCAGCTTTATGAAGGGTTACAGAAGTTGATTGTAAGTGCTGATAGAGGGTGTTTAAAACTTTCGTACAATTTGCTTTCAAGACATATGTGTTTCTATGACTTCCAGAAAACGAATAGAAGATTCTGAGTGCTGTGGGGCGCATTGAAGCAGGACAGTCGATCACAGATGTTGCTCTTTTCTTCGGCGTTCATCATTCTATAATTTCACGTTTATGAAAAAAATTTGAAATCACACAGACAGTTGTCCGTAGGCCTGTAGGTGATCGCCCAAGGGTTACAACCCCCGCGGAAGATCGATATATTACTATTGTAGCCAAGCGGAATCGCAGAGCGACCTCCACACGTGTGACATCTATGGTTACAACGCCCATTGGTAAGGCTATATCAGCAGCTACGGTACACCGAAGATTACATATGAATGGACTGTATGCCCGGGTACCTCGAGTTTGTGTTCCTCTATCCATCCAATCAAGAGGGGCACGATTAAAGTGGTGCCGGGAACATAGCAATTGGACTGTGTCTGACTAGGGCAATGTCTTGTTTACTAATGAGTCAAGATTTGCTCTGGAGCCAGATGACAAGCGTAAACAAGGAACACACAATCAGCCCCAAAACATCACTGAACATCATGCATTCTGAGGCGGAAGCACTATGGTGTGGGCAGGGATTTCATTAGGATACCGCACCGACCTGCACATCTTTAAACGAGGTTCTGTGACGGCTGTCCGGTATCGAGATGAAGTCCAAGAGTCCATTGTGAGATTGTACGCTTCAGCAGTTAGCCCTACTTTTGTTTTAATGGATGATAACGCACGTCCCCATAGAGCTGACATCATCGATGACTACCTGGAGAGTGAAGGGATCGCGCATATGGCATGGCCAGTATATTCGCCTGACCTTAATCCCATTGAAAATCTTTGGAATGCTCTCGGCTGTACTGTATCTTTCGTTTCCCACCTCCAGCCACTCTTATAGAGCTGGAAACTTCTCTACAAGAAGATACAGCGGTGGTTGACCACCTAATTGAAAGCATGGTCAGAAGGTGTAAACTTTGCATACAGATGAGGGGGATGACGTACCCAATTAATGTCCTTTTTTTTCTTTTTATGCTGTTTATCTTCACTTTATACGTAATTCTGTTTAAGTCTTCAGTATGACATTATCTGAAAACTTACAAAAATTTAATATTGTTTTCATTTCTGTATATAATTATTGATTTGGTTTTATGTATAAATATATATGCTACTTAACTGCCAAATTTTGTGTCAATCAAAGCAGTATTTGTTGATTTTTTTGCATTTTACATCTTCGTGCTTAACTTTTGGAAGTGAGTGTATATATATATATATATATATTTGATGGCACATAGGTTATTCAGAACATTGTTCAGAGTTATTTTTTACTGCCCCAATTATATGTCTGATACAAAAATATCAATTCATATCTAACACTGTTGGATGATCCTATATAAAGCAACTTTTTTTACAGGAGAAAAATTGATAATTTACAAAACCAGAAGTTATTCATTGCATGCAAGCATGTTTGCAAAAATACAGTCTAAGGTGTATATATATAACTATATAGAGATATAATTACTTATGAAATATTTCTTCAATGTTTTAGAAGATTTATTACCCACTTTAGAAGATTATAAATTGTTTATTGCAAAAATGGTCAAATTTTATCAGTGCTTCAAACAAATCTCAGAAAGTAAATCGTGAAGATATATTTTATGAAAAAATGGTTTTGAATGAAAAATAAAATGGATCTTCAATCTACTTACAGCACTCAGGTGGGGTGGATTCTGGAAAAGCAGGTGGGAATTATGAAAACTTGTTTTGAGAAGAGTATTATGAAGAAATAATTGGTACTCTTCTGTTTCACCACTGATAAAGTCATCAAAAATGATACAACTGATGCCAAACAGAATATTCCAGCTGGTAACCTTTAACCACTACATTTTCAAACAAGTCGTGGTCTTTTTTTTTTAAATCAGTGATGTCTTTTTCATAATACATCAAAAATGCATGGAAAACCAATGAGCACTCATATTTATGAATATTTTTTTATGTGTATATTGTGTGTTGTCGGCAATAATGCCAATTAAAGGAGATTTGTGCCAGCAAAACAGAAAAACACCAAATTATCCTTCATAAGAGATATTAATAATTGATTATAATACATTTATCATCAATGCATGTCTTCTTACTAATATCTCAGGCAAGGATGAAATGGTAGCTCTATCACTATTTTTATTTTTACTTGATTTTCAAAATAATTCTATTTCAGTCATCAACTAAATATGTATTACAGTACAATTCCTAACATACATTAATTAATGACAGAATTAAAGGAAAGATTTTGGTTGGAATGTTTAAGAGCAGAGATTACTCAAAAGAGATCTAAATTTGGTGAGAAAATCTTGTATTATCTAATAGAAAAGACAATTGAAATTGGTACTTACATATCATTGCAACCTATTGGCAACATTATATGAAACAAAGCACCTGGTTGCCAATTCAGCACATACAACACATAAGAAATTGGGGTCACCAACTTGTTGAGTTATTAATAGAGTTGGCAATTGTTGGGATAATAAGTACCTTGAAATCTTATCCAAGACAAAGTCTCTCCAAGTAGTTCATACAAAAATTGTAAACAATAAACTTCTTTGGCAAAAATGGAGACTTGACAAGCTAGAAATATCGTCATATTGAACTGAAGATCATTCAGTAAAGATAGAAAGTTGAACCTTTGAAATTTTACTACCAAAACAAAACAAGCAGTTCTATACAACAAGATATGAGTGAAAGATGAACACTGGAAAGACATTACAATTTTCACTAATACTCCCTTTTTTTAATCAACAGATTGATACCTTCATAAGTATAAAACCTAGACATTTCATGAGATTGAACCTAAAGCTATTAGTTGCTCAGCTTATTATAAATAATTTTGGTAGGAGAACTATCATGTGCTTTGTCAAAAGTGAGTCAGAAGCACATTAAACAAGTAGTAATTAGTCAAAGTAGCAGCTGTGTACAGTGAAAAAATTTTAATGCTTTAAAAAAAAATAACAAGGAAATTAAGCGGCTTAAACCAATATAAACAAATTCAAGGGGAAAAAAACAACTACCTCATTTTCTTTATAAATATCTCAATTATAAGTTTTTATTTTTATTTGACAAGTCACACCAATTATTTTGACATGTTGTACACTACTTCAATGCAGATTCTTACTGTAATGAACATGGACTTCACAGTATATAAACATTAAGACAGCTACTAGCAAGTGTTGGATGAAAATCTAACTACATGACCTACATTAACAAAAAGTTATTGGTCATAATTATCACTCTGTATGATTCTTTTTCATTTATATGCTATTGAAATCCAATGAATTGCTGATACCACATATATATGTTCAGAAAAATTATAATTAAATTTATGTAATTATAATGATAAAAATATACAAAAAAAATACCTTTAGTACTTTCAGGAGGGATTCCGATTTCACAAATAACTTCAAAGAGAAGATTTGGATTTTTCCTATTATAAAAAAATATTCCTTATAAAAAACTCACATAAGGTATAGACAGAATTTTCTGATTCATATTTAAGAATCAATCAACAATTTTCAATCATCAATTTCGTATTTACAAACACGTATTTGTAAAGATAAAAATAGAAAATTCAGGAAAACAATAGAAAGGTATTTCTTTCAATATTTACATTAAAAGATCAATATTAAGCGAAATATATTGTCATATATACATTTTTCAAATATATTACTCATTATGTTATATTTTTATACATAATATTCTGTTTCAAATATATTACACCTCAATAAATTTTTGATGATCAATGCACACAAGACAAAGTAATTTAATAAAACTTTAAAATAGGCCAATATAAAGTAAAATATAAACAATAATTAATATTCTAGTTTCAGGAACAAAACCAGATAAGTTATTTAAAAAAAAATATTTGCATGAATAGTAATGTTCTGCCATAAAATTAATGTTTGAAAATTTTATCAATATTTCATTGATATATATATATATATTTTATTTATATAAAAGATTACTTTCACACATCTAGAAATATTATTTTGTAGAACATTTGACAGTAGTTCAATTTTATAAGTAATTGCATATAAGATAATAGTAAACAAATTACATTTATGTGTGTTTCACCAAATGCTATTCTATATTAAAAGCTTTGCAAACACTAACAAAAAATCTTACTTAATTCTAGTTCCCATTTCGTCTAATTTCATATCCTGTAATAACTACAAAAAGAATTTATGAAAACACAACTCCCAAATCATAAAATTATCAGCTTCGCATGGGTTCTTTAAATTTTCTACATCGGAAATCATAATTTTAAAAAGGACGGACAAAGGAATGATTCGTTGAATAGCTAAATTAATAAATTAATTTAGCGTCAATTAATTAACTCATCCATTCTTTGTGATCAAACAAAATTACCGCGGTATTGCCAAATGCATTTAACAAAACAGAACAGTTTCACTTTCTGTTACACTGTAAATGTCATTCTTGATAACTTAAAAGTAAATTGTTAATAATCAAAATTCCAGTTTGACTTTCTTACTTATACCATAAAATTAAATAATATTCATAAACCTCTAAAAATACAGTAAATTGTGATAGATTTTAGCAGAGCATTTTACAATTACTGGTCAGGATGTGTTGGCAATTAGAAATATTAACTAAATGAAAATTTCCTTCTTAACAATTTTAAATATTCTTCGTGATTTTTTCAACTAAATAATTTATCATTTATCATTAAAACAATATTCATAAATCCGTATATTGTCTTCTACTCTATTTTGCGTAATCATTATTTTTGTGGACAATTTTCCTGGTGTTTACGGATTGGCAATCATGCCGAACGTCAACCAAACCATCTTGAGACGAAGTTGTTATGATTTTGCAAGTGGGTGGGCTGGACAAAATTATTGACCTGTAAATATGTTGATACTTGATTATTGTTTATATTAATTTCAGCTTTCTAATCGAGACTTAAATTTTATGAGTGAAAATTATTTTGATTGCTTAAAAAAGTACTACATTTTCAGGGTTAATTGTAAGTATTTGCCGAACTATATATCTTAAAAGATTGCATTACTTTTTTGTTTAAGAATAATATTTTCACTTATGTTTCGCAGATTTATCGAAATATCTGAAAATTTGTATTGATGTGTGTATAATGTTTCTTCAAAATATTTATTATTTTTTCAGAATATTTAACTTTAAATCTGTCTTTACATGCAATTATTTTAAAATTATGTATCTTGTGCATAAGTGCCGTGAAATCATTTATGCTTTTAAATAACTATCTGCTATCATAATTGCAATCATGCATGGTAAGAAAAATAATTTCTTGCGTCTGTTAATTGACTATGCGTCATGTTAATAGCTGCAAATCAGTGGTAAATTAATGCAAATAACTACTCTATCTAACACAAATATTAAATTATGTGCATAGTACAATATTATCGTATTGACTTATATTCTTTTAAGTGCATATATTTTATCTATTTTTATATTATAATTTGGGGATAATTTAAACATGGAGGGAATTATAAATTGCCATCTGACATGTGTCATTTTAAAAACTAAAGATCAGATTTAGCAATACTTGATGAAAATTTAGACATTTTTAATTTAAAAATATAAATTTTTAGTTAAATTTGTGTTATATTTTTTCATGGCCTAAAATCTATTGAAATTGGTTTAAACGGACACTGGTGAAATTGTATTTATACAAACTTTATATATAAATTTTACTTGTATAAAGTACTTTTTTGTTGCTAGTTTGAAAACTTTTTTCACTGTATTGATCTGCAATTTTTGAAAGATAAAATTTTGTTCCCTAAGGTGAAAAAAATAATTCTATAGTATTTTTTTTTCAATCTTGGTAGAGAGTAATTCAGTGTTAAGTTCCTTTATAAATATTTTCTTAATTTAGAAACTTACTGAGAAACTGTCTAGGAATTCCAAAAGTAAGCATATAAAAACTGCATGCAGAAGTTTAATTGTTATTCTTATTTTGATTCATTTAACAATTTGATAACATGATATTGAAAAAGTTTCTTATCCTGGGGTGTCAGTATGATATTTTTGAACATGTATCTGCTTGTTGTAGAATATGTAATTTAAAACCATGTTTCATTTTAATGACCGTACTAAAAGACTCATCATAAATAGAATATTTAAATTTGCAACTGTTTGATTTTATTAAATAAAGCTGAATATACATAGGTACTTATGGTCAATTGAGTATGACCTGATTTCATGGACCAGTGGTAGCCATTATAAAATAAGATTTTGAATAAAAAGTTAGTCATATAACCTATTTTTATTGTAATTCTCAAATTTTTTATTTTAATTTTATATTCATTTTTAATACTTAGATATATTAATGCACTTATAATGGTACATAATACACTTTTTAAACTGTAGTGTTATATATAATATGAACATTATTTTTAGTGGTATCATGTCTTCAAGAATGGATCTAATGGATCTTGCTCGTCATTTAAGGCAGGAATCTCTTTTTGTCCAGTCTGAAAAACAAAATTTGCAGTCTTTAAATGAAAAGGTAAGATATTTTGCATATTTTCTACATTTGTATAATAATTTATATAAATTACCACAATCTGGTTATAATAATGAGTGTGCAAAAGGAATAACATATCTTTAAAATGACTAGTTTTACTTAAAAGTATTATTTCCCCTTTCATTAAAGGTACGTTTATATATACTTTACAAAGATAAAAAGTATCTCTATATTCTGCTTTATTTTATATTGCTGATAATGTTTAATTCTTTTCTCCTCCCTTTCCTACAATGTATGCTTTCAGTTAATTTAAAATCTATTTTCTTAACTATTTCCTTTAGTATATTATATGTTAAATATTTAATTTAATATATTTACCAAGTTAGTAAACATAAAGTTTACTTCTTAACTGAAGGCCACTTTGTCATGATTAGGACATAGTGTTGTTTTGAAAATTAATATATCTGTTATTAAAATAATTATCTATATTATATACCACATGACAGCACAAAAGACTATTACAATCATAATTTGAACATAAAAAAAGGGATGAAGATTGGAAGATTGTATCTTTTATTTTTGATATTCATGATATATTATTGAAAATTTGAAGTATTTTAATATTATTCATTAAATTGGGATATATGGATTTATAAATATGAAGAGGGAATAGTATAGCTTATCTTGATTGATATGGTAGAGAAGAGGAGAGACAACTGTAAGTAATTGTGCATTAAAATCATAAAATGTAGTATATTCTTGTATGAATTTATATAAAGCTAGTCATAACACTGCTATTTTCATTTTTTTTTACTAAAATTATACTTTTTAAATACTAAAAAATCTTGATCTACAATTTTTAAACTTTCCTCATGATATTTTCTATATGATATAATGTAATTTTATAAAAGACTGTGCATGTATACTTATAAATATGTAAAATCAGGTTTTACAATTTTATTTTATTTTACAAAGCTTTTATACCTAGTATTTTTTTAGAAATGTCTGCCATTATTCAATGTCCTTAAAACCAATTTGAATTAAATAGCTGTTGTGCATAACATGTATAAAAATGTATGTTACCTAGTAAAAAGTTTGAAATGATTTAAAATTCTGTAGATTATACTTTAAGAACAACTGCCATGTTTATTATAAATTTACTTGTAAATATTCATTAAAAATTATTTCTATAAGGAATATTGGAAAGTTGTACTTGAATTAGCAGTTATTTGATACAAAAGTTTTTTAACCCTTTGAGTCACACATTTTTACTATTTAAACCTCAATGCATGACAACTTCTTATAGAACCATGTGGGTTAGTTATATGCATTAAAAAAAAATAGTAGCCTTGTGTTTCAGTAGGGGTAGTTCCATTGTGAAACTGTAGCCCCTCCATGACAGGGAAAATTGAGATCATCCATATGTCTAGGAATTGGAAATGATTTTGCAATGGAATCATCAAAATCTATAAATAACCTGGATATCAACTATAATAATATAAAAATATTTAGTTGCTTTACTATAGTACCTAATATAGTAAAAAAAAAAACATGTTGCAAAATAATAAAGAAAATTTTGTTAAAACAGCTAAATTTGTATGTTTTTGTATAGTAGTTATAAATAAAACTTATTACATTGTTCAACTTGGGAACAACTAAATAAACTGTATTTATCTGTAATATGATTGGAATTTTCAGCAATTCAATATGGCATTTAATTATTAAAAAAACAATATAATCCTTAATAATATTATAAATGCGAAAGTTTGTTTGGATGGTTGGTCGTCTTTCACTCAAAAACAACTGAATGGATTTTAATGAAACTTTACAGTAATATAGCTTATACATCAGAATAACACATAGGCTATAATTTATAAAGATAGTGTGTGAAGTGTCCAAAATATAACGATATTTATCAAGTAAGAAGGAAAAATTTCTGCAATTCTGGCATGCACTGCAAAAAGGCCTGTGGCAGCATATATCTTTTATTTGTGAAGAAACCCTTTTTGTTTTGTCTACGCAAGACGCTTGCTTCTAATTTATTCTTGTGATCAGTGTAATCTCTATTTTTTATATTAGAATAAAACTAAATTTTAAAGGGAGAGGTTGTTTTAAATCTATCTTTATTTGAGTAGCTACTATTGTTTTTTTAATGGGTAAGCCGTTATCGCCAAAATAGTGAACCATAATACAATAAAAATTAATAATTTATTTCTATGCACTTTTTTTTTATGATTTTATTATGCACATTTGGTAGTAACAAATTGATGCTTTTATCAAAATAAATACTTTTATTGTTTCTGGTACTTAAAGTAGATAAACTTTGTCTTTCACACTACATCATTTGGACAAATTTGCATAATTTGTTTGTGTTTAGTAATTAATTATAATGTTATAATTTTAATTGAATAGGCAGATATTGCATTTTTTAAGTTAAAAAATAATAACTACTGTACTGTATTTTTTGGGAGTGAGTGAATATTAATGTCGCACTGTTCAGCTACACGAGGGCTTTTGGCGACGGACCACGTAATTTTGAACCATGGTCAAGTGACATGGATGACACCTGAGCTGGCACCCCTTTCTCCTAACTACTACACCACTCCAACTTAGCCGGAATATTCTACGAATACTTAGCAGGAATATTCTTTGAAATCCACTCTTCCAAGATATATGGAAGCACGAGTTCTATGATGAGTATTTTAGCGAGGAAGACGAATAGTTTTGTAGCAGAAATTGCATTTTCAGCAGATTGCAAAGATTATCATTTTTGTCCCGAAAAAATAGTTCATGTCAAAATTTAAGTGTCTTATGTTTTTTGTATGTTAATGAAGGTCTTAGAAAATGATTTAACTATTTTTTAAGGAAACTGTGTATATAATTTTTTACAGTAGAATATCTTTAATTAATTAATTAGCTCTAACAGATTAAATTTCCCAAAGTTGAGTATTTTGTTTATGTGTATCCCTTAACTTTCAATGTAGTAATCTAAAAAAAATATTGCATGAAAAAACTGCAGTAAATCATAATGCGTTAGATAAAGGGTTAACGTGCATCGCTCCCCTTCACGGCGGGTCTTTAGTGGTACTAGGTTTGAACATGTGACAAGGCCAGCCACTGTATTTTTTGGAAGTGTAGAAAAAGTACCTACTGAGAATTATGCTGTGAAAGCGTCAGTCTAATCTTTCCCAAAGCTCTAATAAAGCTCGAGCTATGAAAGTAGCTAGACATTTGCCAACTTGACTCTATCACCAACATTTCGCTGTTTTTCATTGAATCGCCATTATAATTTAAGAAACGGCGTTGCTTGTGAATATTACAATTTTAACATAAAATAAATACAACAGAAAGTAACATTAACGTATTTCTCTTTCAAATACAAATTATTTACACTATTTTAAGCGTTCATTACACAAAATTTGTAACAATGTGTTACTTTTGCTGAGCAGAGATCAGCTTAGGAAGGTATTTTCAAAAATCGACCCTCAAGAACCGAGGTGGGCATTAAGTCGATCGCGATCGACCGGTGGACTGCCAAGACATTTTGGTGTGGCCACCTTCCCATAAAACATTAGACGCAAATACTAAAAGAAACACAGGCGATTATCAAGATAATGGAAACACCAGTGAATAAAAGAAACACTGTGAATAAAACTGCAACCCGAATTTGAGAGACGTTTTCAAGAATTTACTATACTAGAATCATTAGTTACCCATTTAGCAATGTTGATGTGAAAAATATAACTAAAAATATGTTCTCTTTATCTCTCAAGGAAAACGAAGCTTTTATCCTTCAAAAGAACTTAATCTGTAAGGTATAACTTTTGGAATCTAATAGTCGAAGTAAAGTACCTCAATTTTAAAAAAGCTGCAAATTCATTTAACATCGTTTTTTCGCTCTACCTATTTGTGTGAATCTACATTTTCTATGAAGAATATATTTAAGACAAAATATCACTCTCGTTTCACAGACAACCACTTTTAGAATCCAGTGCAAGATTAGCAGTTAGTAATTATATACCGAGGTATTCAAGATTGGGGTGGATAATATGAAGACTAAGTCTTCTACTGAGACTACAGCTACGAGAACTAATTTTAAGTGAAAATTATTTATTTTTTGATGTATTGTGAATTGTTTGAAAATGCATCATTTGATATTAAATTTGTATTTTGCGTTTTGCTTAAAAGGTAGTTTTAAAAGAGTAAGTTTTTCTGCTGTGGTTATGTAGGTAAGTACACATATTCTGTACTAGCTGGTATACCCGTTCTTCGCACAGGTAAATTGAAAAATTAAACAATGCAAATTGATGGATAAAAAAGTTTTTGAGTTCATTTTACATGAATTACAAATTAAACAGAAAAAAAGAAAAAAGAAGCTTTTTGCATATCTCAGCTGAACATTAAAAAAACAAACATATTTGTTAAATTTTAAGTTTGTAGATCAAATAGCTGATAAAAGGGATTTTTATTTATTTATAACTCCCCATAACACTCTTGTCAGTCTATTTTTGAAAACACATTCCTAAGCTTATCTCTGTTCAGCAAACGTAACACATTGTTACAAATTTTGTGTAATGAATGCTTAAAATAGTGCAAATAATTTATCTGGAAGTGTAATATGTTAATATTACTTTCTGTTGTATTTATTTTATGTTAAAATATTGCCACCACCTCTCCCTTCAAAATATAGTTTCATTATGAAATAAAAAAAAATAGTGATTAACTGATCAAAGGAATAAATTAAAAGCAAGCACGCACTGAGGCATGGCGTAGATAAAACAATCAGGGAAAGTTTTGCTTCTCACTAAAAAGATAGATATATGCTGTCACAGGCTTTTTTGCAGATGGCAGATTTTTTTCCCTACTTTCTTTACAATTATCGCTATATTTTGGAAACTTTACACAATATCTTTAGAAATTATAGCCTATGTGTTACTCTGATGTATAAACTATATTATTGTAAAGTTTCATTAAAATTATTCAGTTGTTTTTCCATGAAAGAATAACAAACATCCATACAAACTTTTGCGTTGATAATATTAGTAATGATTTATTATTGCTATAATACAAATATTGTTGAGTTTTTTTTTTTTTGCTCATCACGCCTACATCACAAGGTGGACGGCAACACTTTGAAAAAATTAAAAGTAGACCGCACCTTGTAAAAGTCTGCCCACCCCTGCTCAAGAGAGTTACAGGGAGTTATAAATAAATAAAAAAAAATCCTTTTTATCCTCTATTAGATCTACTGACTTAAAATTTAACAAAGGTGTTTTTTTCTTCTTTTGTTCAGTTGAGCTATGCAAAAAGTTTTGTTTTGTTTGCTTAATTTGCAATTCTTGTAAAATTAACTCATTAAAAACTTCTTTATCCTTCAATCTGTATTGTTTAATTTTTCAGTTCACCTGTGCAAAGAATGGGTGTACCAGTTAGTTATATATTAATACATTAAAATAAAGTATAGTATAAGTCAATAAATGTCATCCTGTAAATTATAAAAATAAAGTAACTATGAAAAGAATATATGGCATATAGTGGAAAAAGACACATGCGTTTATTGAAAGTAAATTCTTTAAGAAAAACTAAAAAGAAAAGTTTTGGAGCCTATTGATGGAATTGTGTATATGTTCTTTAAGGATGTGTATACACATATTCTTTGATATGTTATCATTATATTATGATATATTCCCTCGATTATAAACAACCTTCCATGTCATTCTCAAATGTTCCCTTTTTTTAGAAATACCTAAGAAGTAATCTTTGCAGAGCTGATCCAAAGCTCATTCTGGGTAGAAACTACTACCTCAGAAGGGCAATGATTTCATCATGAGACCTCCAAGGAAAAAATTGCAAATCTAAATGTTTTGTGCATATTTTCATTCGATTAAGAGTATTGTATTTTTCACACTTATGGAAGCTCCTTAAAAACTTTGAATAAAAAGCTTTTTAACACATCAAAAGACTGTCATGCTAGATGAACTTTTCAGGAACACTAAGTATAAATCTCTTAGAACTGTAGTTGAAGATAATCTCCTGGCTTATTTTTATTAAAATACTCTGATTTATATGCATGACAAGAAATTATGAATAGGAAGTCACTGTGAAACCCCTTAAAACTCTTAAGTTTATTAAATTAAGCTAAAAAAATAGAAAGAGTGCATATATGCATTTAAATTGTACTTGTTATCTATTGAGAAATGATTATGCTAAAATTTCAATTAAATCTTTGGTATTTTGTTCTTAAAAGTAATAATTTTTTGATAAAAATTTCCGATGTTGAATATTTATGATCAAATATCTTACTTAATATTTAAAACGTACAATTTATAAAAGTTTAATGCCTATTTCAAGATAAAACTACCTTAACCTAAAGTAAAATATTAAAAACAATTGCAAAACTATATATTCAAGCAAATTTAAAATAAAAATATTTCTTTTAAAGAACAGTTACACATACATCGTAAAGGAATTCAATTCTATTTTGAGCATCGTATAGTTTCCCCTACTATTAAGTTATAAAATCTATCATATATATTTAGCTATTTAGATGTGGTTATTTTGTTTAGTTATAAGAAGTGCTAATATTTCAAAATCTAAAAATAAAGTATTTCTTTTATGAAATATATTGGTAAAACATATTTCTAAAGATTCAAAAATTGTAGCTAAACTTAGAGAAAATATTTTTATGAATTTTCTTGTGATGGTATTTGATTCTTAAAAAGAAAAACGAGCTGTACAATTGTGTTAAATAGCATTTTAAAATTTTATTTTTAGGATATTTATCATTATAAAAATTGAATAAATTATTAGAAATACATCTTATTTTTATGCAGCCATTTATTCATTACAACTTAGAAAATCCTATTTCTTAAAATGAAAATCACTATCTACTTATAGGTAATGAAAGCAGCTGAAAATTTATACCATCTTTCATGGATAGCTCGTCAACAACGTCAGACTCTTGATAACTTGCTACTTTCCCATGCCGATTCAAACATTGCATCCTGCTATCATCGCTCAAATGTGGTAGAAACAGCCAACTTCATCGATTCCTATAAACAGTTAGGAATAAATGATAGCAATTATTCTGAATTTTTGCAGCAATTAAGAGAGAACCCTAAACTCCTTGCCTCTTGTCTTAATTATGGGGAAAAGATAGATTTAAATACTATGCATGGCATTGTAAACATTATAATGGCTGCTATTTATGGAAACTGCATATTGCCAGAGGATGAAGTTCATGCTCTGATCTTACTGAAAGAGCTTATGTCACTTCAACTTGCTTTGAGTGAGAATCCAAGAAGGTTATTAAGGCATGGTTCCTGTGCTTTCAGTCGAGTCTATAAGATTTTCAACGAGTGTCTGTTTAGTGCCAAAATCTTTCTCACTGCAGCACTTCATGAACCAATAATGCACCTTCTGATGGCTGATGACCTATTTTTAGACATAGATCCTAGCAAAGCAGCTGTGAGGTTTCATCCTCAGGAAAGACTACGTCATTTTGGAAAGGAAGGTACACCTGAGTATGCTGCATCTCTACAGCAGTATCGTAATTGGACCATTAAAAAATTGGTTAATATAACCAATCGTTTTATTGAAGAGATACGCAACAACTTGTATTGTTTTCCTCAAAGTCTATCATGGTTAGCTCGTCAAATGTATAACATTGTTATGAAAGCTAAAAGAGTAGAAGTGAGAGAAGTTGGAGCAATGTGTGCAGACCTTGTATTTGCATTTTTTATTTGCCCAGCCATTGTTGATCCTGAATCCTATGGGATAACAGACATTCCAATTAGTTATATTGCACGCTTTAATCTTATGCAAGTTGCTCAAATTCTTCAAGTTCTAGCTATGTCAAAATGGGAAGAAATAGATCCAAAGCTGATGGATTTATATGGAAAATTTGAAAAAGTAAGTTGAAAATGTTTATAAAATCTGTATGTAGACACTCTTGTATGTTTTTATAAATTTTATGTGAAGGAAGGCTAATTCAGTGTCTTGTAATGAAATTTTATTAGAATTTTTTAAAAATATATGTTAGTTCTAATTAAAAAAGTGATTTTTTTAAAAAAATATTTATAGATAAGAACCCAAAATCAAATTGAATTATTTGTTAGATGGAAAAAATGCTCTGCATATTTTTTCAATTTTGCTCACCTTTAGAATTAATTTATAACACTGTTTGTCTACGAGTCAGTTTTTTTTAGTGTTGTGTCCTGTATTTTATCATACACTCTTAAATCTTAATAGGTTTTATAAACTTAATGTATTCAAGTAATTATTGTACATTTTTGCAATATTTGTAAATTTTAATAATGTATATAATATGTCACATAAATTAAAAAGTATTTCTGTAAAAATTCTCCATTTATATTTATATTTTTTATTAATTTATATTAAAATTAAAATGATTTTTTACCTGAAAATTTGTTTTAAGTTTGGATTAGATTCTTGAATTTTGACTGAGGGAAAATACAGTTTTAATAATATAAAAGTAACAATGCAAAAAACCCTGCTATCCAGACGGGATAATGGTCAGTGATGCTGACTATTGTGCTATGGGTCCTGGTTCAAATTCTGGAAAAGGTATGAACGTTTGCAAATGTATTGTGCAGTATGGGGCACTCTAAATATTTGACAAATCGAAAGTTCTCAAGTGGTTGGTGGCAGGGGAACATGGCATGAGAGACCTCCCGGATTGCTCTCCATCAAAATTGTGTTGAAACAGAGCCAAAATTTATTGTCACCTACAAGGCGTTCAAAGATGCAGCAAAAACAACTAATGTTATATAGCCCCTCAACTCGATCTGACACCATCGATCAGGTGGCATTAATAACAATAAAACCATATTTCAGTTTCAAATACTTTACCAATTTGTCCAGTGTAAATCACAAAACATGCCTTTCAACAACCTTGCACTCAACTTAACTCGGTGGCGTAACAACCCATGAGGGTCAAGGCCTACTGTACCCAACTCAGTATATGTAACTTTTGGGCTCCTGAGGTGCATGAGCAGATGCTCTGCTCAGGTGGTCAGTCTGACATGAAACACCCAGTGTTAAGTTCCCAAGAAAGCTTGGTACTCATTTATCGATCCTCTGAAGGGATGAAAGGCTGAGTCAACTTTGCCCATCTCCGGTTTTGAACCTTGGACCTATGGTGTGAAAGCATGATGCACTAACCACTCAGCCACTGGGCTTCCAACCTTGCACTAGTAGCAACAAAAGTGTTGAATTGTAATTGTTACTTTTTTCAAAAGATTATTTTTTAATTTGGAGTTATAATTGAAAGTTTCAAATATTTTCAAAAGTTGGTTATCACAGAAACAATATCTGTCCAAAATACAGTAAAAAAACTTCAAATTTATGGCAGTAGTTGAAATTTTCATTATCATTTAATAGTGTCTGTGATTCTTTTAATACTATTTCAATATAATAAGGTTAAAAAATAATTTACATATTTTCAATGTATTGCTTTAAATTTTTATTGCTTATTGATTCTTTTTAATGTTGTAGAACTTTAAATTCTTGTAGAGAGAACTGTAATGAAAATATTAGAAAAAAAATATTCGAAGTAAAAAGGGGTAACTAAGTTTTTCACTGCAGATAAGCATCAAGTAGAGCTTCTGTTCAATTATGATGGATTCATATCTACTTAAGATAATATATATATATATATATATATACACCATAAAATTCGGCATATAATGTGCACTTTTAACACAAAAAAGGGCATCAAAATTTAGGGTGTGCGTTATACACCAGGTATGAAAAGATAGTTTAAAAAAAAAACAGATAAACATAAGAAAAAATAGACTTCTACATAGATCGGACTATTGTTTATTTGAAAGAAACAACATATCTAATGAAATTAAAGAATTCTGATATTAAAATTATACTATTTTTCAAAATTCTGGCATAATACCTTGAATAAATGGCTTAAAAACATACCAGCATTGTACATGCACATTTTTCATTCTTTCCTAAAAATGGGGGTGTGCGTTATACGGTGAATATACCTAAAAATTAAAAGCAGCTTGAAAGTATGGATGCATTATACGCCGGATTTTATGGTATATATATATGAAAAATAGTATTTTTTATGTATTATGAAACATGGTTTTTCTCCCTATGAATAACTTAATGTTTTCATAACAAATTATCTTTTTTAGGACTGCATGTCTTCATTACTTGATTTAATATTAGAAGGCAGCACTAGTGACTCACCAGCAGATCTGGTCAATCAGTTTCAAGATTTAAATAGGTCAGCAGTTCTCATCACAGAAACTGAACTTCACTCATTGGTAAATTCACTTATTTCTGTAATTCATAAAATTGTAAAGAGTGAAAAATGCAATTCTTATTTATATAATTTAAGATTTCTGTTGAAAACCTCATTAAGAAACTTTTCTCCAAATTATACACTTTAAAAGAATTGTGTAATTAAAAAAACTTAATATAACTACTTTTATTATATTTATTAAACTACTTTTTAAAATATAAAATCTTGGACTTTTTATTATATGCAATTTTTTTTCCTTTTAAATATCTCTCTATATTTAAATTTAAAGTTTAAAAATGTTTAGAGTTGTGATAAATGAATTTAAAATTATATTTATTTTAGGTATCTTTTCTAAGATCTGTTGAAACAGAAATGTCGGATCCAGTTTTGAAGAAAACTTTATATGCAATGATAAATCATCTCCCTGTATCACAAGTTAATGGATCTTCTTCCATTCCTAATGGAAATCTTGTGAATTCTGGAATAGTAGCAAATTCAACTGACAATCAACCTATGACACCTTCTACAAAAAGAAGCTTTCTCGGCAAAGGTGTGTTGATGTGCAAGCATATATTTTTCTGATCTCAAATCCTCTTTTGTAGTCCATTGGAATTCTTATCATATTTTTTATTTGATGTAATTTAATTTTTGTATTTAATGTACTCACTGAAATATTTTAAAATCATTTTAGTAGTTAATCTATGATCTAATCTAAGAATAGCACTTCACTTTTAAAGAATTATAAATTACTGCAAGTTGAATTAAAGCCCTCCCCCTGTGCATACTCCCTTTTTGGTTGATGTATGCATTTAAAACATTGTGTTTTTTGCATGCTTAATTATTTTATATAACAAAAATGTAACTTTAATTACATGCTGAGGAATGCACTGTATATATATATTTGAAAGATAATCTGCTTTGGAAAATTAAGTATTAAATACCTTAATGTCTAAAAGTTGCAAATTTAATAGCTCATGCATGATTTTCTCATTTATTATAATGTACTGATAATCATACAAATTTCTTATAAATAATGAAATTCTTTACCATTATTTTCCATAACATCAAATCATTTTTCCCTATTACTTTTACCTCTTTTAAATTTTTAGATTCAATTTAATAAACTCAAGCTTTATTTTCTTTCTACTATCTATTTTAACCTGTGGACTTTAAAAATAAATGTGTCCTGTTTATAATTATTTAATCATAAAATGTTATTTGTATATTTATTGCATAACTATACTTTTTTCTTTTGGTAATTGTAATAATGAAAGAAGACATTTATCTTTAACTGTTTAATTTTTTTGAATAATGTTTTTATCAACACATGCACAAAAATTTGATTTACCATTCCGTCTTCCCTTTTTAGTTGGTCGTAAAAGCTCAAAATTACCGACCAGCATGATGATGAATTCTGATAACCATGCTGATGAAGCTAATGGTCTGCCCGAAGTTGATGCTGCTCTTGCAGCTAAAGCAACTAGAAGATGTTTTGGTTGTGCCAATTTTAGGCATTGATTTTGATTGTCCTGGAATGTTGACTGAGGATAAAGTAAGTTTCATGATGATTGCATGTATTGGCTCTCTCCCTTTTTTTTCTTTTAATTCTGGAAGTAAGACATTCAATTTGCATATTTAGTGGTATTAAATAAGGTATTAGGTGAGGCATTAGATTGTAATATTCAGTGTAAAATCAAATGTGTTAAATATTTCAGAATCTTTTTGTAACATTTTTAGTTTTTCATAAAATACGATGCATATTTGAAATAGATTTATGAGAAGGTATTTAATGAAACATAAATAATTAAAAAAGAGGCTTGCATAAACTTCAAAATTAATACAAATGCATATTAAATATAATTGGTTTTTCCTGTTTTAGGTATTGGCCATTGAATCCCAAAAAAAGAAGCAGTCTCTTGAAAATGGTAGCTTATTAGAAGAAAGTGATACTTTGAGTATTGGTCCAGAGACTATTGAAAAGAGGACAAGATTTTCCCTTTCCCAAGACCAAGAATCTGTTGGTAATAAATCATTTTATATTTTCAAAAGAATTTGAGCCAAATATTTGATAGTTTAAAAAGCAAATTGATCAATATATCTGTTAAGGAACCATCATGTGATTAAAGACCTTAAATCATGCTTAAATGACTCACACTTAAATCATGCTGTACCCGTTATGCTTGAATGACCAAGACCTTGAATGATCAGTTAAATGTAATACCGAATACAGAAAAAATTACTCCACAAAATGAGTTAAAGTAAATTTCAAATTTATTTATTGTTAAGTATCATTTCAAACTAAATGAATATTGATTATTATATCATTAATACTTATTTAAAGAAGGCTAACATTGTAGTCTAAAAGAGAAATAAATGTAATTTTTTTTTAAATGTATTCATCTTTGAAACAAAACTACTTCATTTCTTTTGCGAAAATTTCTTCTACTAAAATTTTTTATTGATTCACTTTTAGCTGAGTGATTTAGATTTTTTCCCCTTATTTGGTTTTTCTTATGAGTATTCCTTCACTGAAAAAAAAATTAGTATTGCATAGTGGAAATAATTACACTCTCTCACTACAAAAGGACTGTAACATTAACAAATAAACATCTCCGTTGTTCAAAAATTTTTTACAGGAAATTGTAATTTAGAAATATGTTATATTATTATATATAAATATTTTTGTGTTCATATTTATTTTTATGTACATATGAATCCAGGTGCCAGTGATAACTTAGAGGCTGTATCTGAGGCTGCTTCTAACCATTCAGTTGCTTCCTCACTTGACTTAGAAAATGAGAATGAAAATGACAACCTCTCTGATATGGTGTCTGCAAATGTTAGGTAAATATACACCTTATCCATCTTCATTCTCAAATGCATACCTTGAAAATATATCAAATAATAATTTTAAAATTTGATGTTGGAAAATTTTTTTTACCATAAAAAATATTGTGCTATGAGTATAAAAACTCCTTCTTGAACAAACGTATAATATTTTATAAAGATTAGTTTTGTTTTTCTTTAAAGAACTAATTTGAATTTGTGATATTTTGCAATTATTGATTGCCACATTAGTCCCAAATGTAACTATGCAAAAAAAAGTACCAAAAATATAAAAAGGGGGAAGTTGTTTTCTAACGTTGATCATCAAAACTTGCTGGTTTGTATATATGAGCTATCTCAAGCTCAACAGCATGTGGTGAGTCTTAAAGTTTAACCTCCTTGTCCAAATTGCAATGTGACCTAAGTTGTTCCTGCCCACATCTTGGCTTGTATTGGTTGTCATAAGAGCCAGCTGCTCTCAAGTCCTACTGCAGTTCGTTGTTTAAAAATGCAGGAGTTCCTGGACTTGGTCTAGATGTTTCTGTCAATCAAATGGGATAAGAAACAACATATATGACCTATAGTACTAATATAATAAAAGTATTTTAAGTATAGTTTACTGAATTATATTTTTTGTACAAATTATCTGGATTAAAAATTGTTTTTAATGTTACTATTAAAAAATTTAAAGTATAACATTTAGTATTTTGTAGCCAAATTTTAAAAATCTATAGGAAATATTGTTAAAAAACTAGTAATTAATTTTATTGCAGTGATAGGTTTCTAAAATAATATGAGAGAGGCAAGTTTTATTTTAAAGAAATGATTACAAATAAAAGATACATAAGTGATACTCAAATACTATGCAACTGTTTG
Organism: Trichonephila inaurata madagascariensis; assembly: GCA_019973955.1. Taxonomy (NCBI): domain Eukaryota; kingdom Metazoa; phylum Arthropoda; class Arachnida; order Araneae; family Nephilidae; genus Trichonephila; species Trichonephila inaurata. Next base: position 243,887 of record BMAV01011624.1, on the reverse strand, counting down.
TGCTGTGACAGAGATTTTTAGAACATTGTTATGATAACTATTAAACTGTTATCATATGCCTATTAAAACTAAATGATTAATATTGTAATATGTTTCAGTGGTCGAGGAACACCAAATGTAAGTGGTCGTGATACTCCATCATCCCAGCTGGAAGGTGAGGATCGTGAACAGAGACCTCTTGACTTGATGGCTCCAACTGGCAAACAGAATTCAGAGGATATTGAAGACAAGTTTGGAAAATTTGAAATTCATCCAATGATGGAAGGTATGTGTTTTTTTGTGTAGGTTTTTTTTCCATATGTTCTTAATTGATTTGTACCAGGTTGTAGTGTTTGCCAATTGATTTGACTAAATTGGTGGAATATTATGAATTCAAGATCAGCTGCTCTCTGAAATTAATATGCATATTTTCGAGATATTCACTTTTATGAAAATAGTCATACTATCCTTAAACACATCCAGGAATTTATTCCATATTTCTTTATCAATTCAAAATGCAGCATGACAAAATAATGGCAGTCCAAATCTCCATATGATGGTTTTGTTAGAAAATAAATATTTTTTTATAATCATTTTTGTCAGAAGTAATGTCACAGACCTCAAGAAGAATGTATACTGCCCACAAAAAAGGGGGAACTGCATCAATTGAGTTTTCTTTAGTGATCAAACACATGTTTGCCATCTAATTCCCCCTCCCAGATCTTAAATATCCATTACTTTAAGTTTAAAAGCACTGGACCTTGTTTGTGTTCTAAATATACCCAATGAGATGAAAACTTTCTCTTCAGTGATGAATGTGAATATAAATGGTAGAAATACTTTTTTTAATGTTAATCAACTCATGCTAAAAAATTTTAATTAGACTTTTCAAAAAATTTGCTGGAATTTATTATTTATATGGTATACTATTTATTTCAGTGTTTTAATTCCTAATTGTTCTTTTAATCAGCATTTATAAAAAAAAGAAACTAACAGTTGAATGCTTCAAAATTTTTACATTTAAGTATTTAGCTTTTATTTGCGTTAAAAATGCGAATTGATTTGAGTAAGGAAATCAATTGCTTATATCAGTTCAAAGTAAACGACTTGTATTTTGTTTTAATGTTTTATTATTTTGTATTGTCTAAAAGTGTATGAAGAATTTTATTTGATAGCTTTATTTTTATTTTAATTTGTAAATTTTTCAATTGTGTTACATGCTAAATAGTATTTTTAAAGAAATCACTAATTACTTATTCTTAATTAAAATAAGACTTGATATTTTGATTGAATTTTTTATTAATTTTTGCATTATTAAACTCTGTAGAAAACCTTTTTAACATTTATTCAATTTATTTTAGTTTTAATTTCTTAATGTATACATATAAAATTATTAAAAAAACTCACAATCATTCAACTATAATATCAGAAACAGTTTTTACCTTAAAATTTTGGCAAGTTTAATTTCTTTGCCCGCACAACTGCTCTGGGGAATTTATTGACATTTGTTAATTTGCATTTTAGTTTATAATTAATCTTAAGTGTATTTTTTTATTATTATTAAATAAAAAACTCACAAGCATTCAACCCATCTTGCTAGAAACATTTTAAATTAAATATTCTTTTGGCATAAGTAATAGAGTTTACCCCCCCCAGTATTGGTTATGACCCAAAGGAATTGATGGGCTTTGGGGTTAATCGAAAAAGGCATGGATGTATCTTCAGGAAAAAAAGTTGAACTTTCGCCTGAAATGGATTCCCATCTTGAATGGAAAGCAGTGCACTCTTTCTGTTCTATACTGGGATCATCATTTGTATAATAAAGTCTATATTCTTCTGTAATTCTACTGTATGTTTCTGCTCATCTATCTCTTGTCTTTCGTATGTTTCTCAGGATGAAACACACAACAACAACAATGCAGAGTTTATTGCACTAATAGCATAATTTTTAACTGTATGTTTTACCATTTTTTGATAATTAGAGTGTTTAGGGAAAATTATTTAATTAAAACTCAACATTTTACAATTTATTATTTTTAGGAGATGAGACAAAATCAATGGTTAGTGACACTTGGAGTACTGATGTTCTTGCCAGTGATTCTGAGACTGTAGAACAATCTGATATTTCATCTCAAATGTCACAGGTACTATATTGGTCTGTTTATAATTTTATTGTTATAAAGGTTACTGTAGGTATTTTCCTTTCCTTTTATTTATTTTTTGGACTGCTTTGCTATTGTTTCAAAAAAATTTTGGTTAAAGTGTAGTATGGGAGGAGGGGCATTTGTGCGGTCAATATTTTTTTTTGGTGACTAAGCGGTTGCCAAGGTATTTTATTCGGCGATGGTTTTTTTGGCGACCGGATTCAATAGCCGAGCTACATAATTTAACAGTAAATGTTCCAAGAACTTAAAAGCTGTAATTTTGAAATAAAAATGAAGAGATCTTAATTTGAAATGAAAAGAAATATTAATGAAGATATCATTAATGCATAAAATTAAAAATTGTATTTTTTAAGTAAAAAGAAATCGTATGTTAGAATATTTCAGTAGTAGGCTTATCTGTATTCAGGAGAGTTCTTCCAAAGGAGGGTATATTTCTTTCACACTGCCTCTAAAAAGGTAGTGATTAGGTCATTCAGATTGCTGGGTCGCTTCAGCTTTCTCCACATGTACTCTTTAAGGTAAGAATGGAATTGATCCTTACACCTGCAGGTTCCATGCAGAGATTTTTTAGTGGCACTCCACGAACCCTTGATGGAGTTTGTGTGAGCACCCATTTCTGGATCTTTGAAATACATACTGTGATTAAATCTTCATCTTCCAGGCAATCATAAGCTTTCTAGGTATCCGATATGACGGTTGTACCCTTCTTTATGTTGCTCTTGATCGACTGGAGAAAAGTATCCTTCGACTTATCCTGAACCACCATTAAAGAAACACTTATTCGATGACCTTTCAATTCCTCCAAACACACAGGTTTCATTCACTCCTTTGCCTCTGTTGTACTTCCTTTTACCAAACATGCTTTTGTCTATTTCTACAATCCCATCAGGACTTCCAAGCATCGAACTTTAGTACCTGCACATTTCCATGCATACTTCTCTACAAAAACTCATCCAATCCATGACTGTCTTCTTCGTTACATTAAATTCAAAAGAAATAGTCACATTTGGCTTTTCACACCCACACATTCATTAACTTTAGAATTTCAAGCATACTCAGCTTACTTTCTTAAAACCAGCTATTCTTCCTTACAGATCTTTTCATGCGATGTCCATTCACTCCTCTCATTTGGCATTCCCAAATATATCCGTCACTCAAATTCTTCTTGATCAAATGCATAGCCTTCTTGCAAACTTAACATTCAGACTGGTAGCAATCAATCCTTTTTCCATACACCAATGTATCACATTCAATTTTCCCTTTTGTTCCAAATCATGAAAAAAACGCAAATTGTGCCTTTCAGATATACTCTTCAGGACAAGTTGAAGGAAAATCAAAAAAGCAGGAAAATGGAATAATAAAAATAGATTTAAAAAATATGATATCCTGTATGAACAAAAATAAATATCAAAATAAAAAATAAATTAAAGATGGGATAGTTAATTTGAAAATCATATGCTTGTGTTGAAATTATCCACAATTTTATTAATTATTCAATAGCAATTTTTTTAAAATAACATGTGACCTTATCTGCATAAGACCACATATCAAAAATCAAGGGTTACCAAATTAAACAGTGTGTGCCAGAATGAATTATTTATCTCACCATGACATTTAGATAAAAATTCAAACCAAAAGAAAAATCATACCCAAAAGTGCCCCCCCATACTGCACTTGAGCCAAACTTTTTTGTCTTAAAATATTATGTAAGAGAAATATTGGTGTCATTCAGTGGTCAAAGTGTCATAGTGAAAGAAGCTGACTAAATTGAAATAGCTATTCAAAAAAGGAATGGCTTCTATTCTTCATGCTTTTTAAGTGCCATTGTTTGTTTTATATATTTGTATGGGCTTTGCGAATAGTTCAACTATTGCTGTATTGGTTGCATTCAAATCCATATAATTTTTTTTTTAAATTAATATCTTCCTTAAAAACCATTAGAGAGACATTTCTTTTTGTTCCATTGTCTTTCTAAAATTGACTTCAAACCAATGTCAAAAGGTTTTAAATAATAAAAAAAAAAATTTTTTTTTATCTGGAAAAAAAATTTTTCTTTTACTGAAAAAAATTTGGATCTCAAGGTTATCTGGAAAAGGCCCCAAAAAGTTTGACACAGCAATGCATAAGAAAGCTCACCAAATTGTGGTTTATACCAGTTGCAGATGCTATAAATAAGTAAAATTAATATAATTCCTTTACAATTGACATTTTTATCATTGTGTTTGCCATGTGAATTTAACTTATCAGATAATATCATCAATGTTTGTGCTGACAACAACTCAGAAAAGCAAAAGCCATCCCATGCTCTATTACCAAAAAATTGATTTTTATTAACATGTACAAAAAAATGTAATAAAGATTTTCTTTTTATTCTTTTAAAAGAAATAATAGCTTATATATATTGAATGACTTGAAGTCCTTGCTTTTTGTTTTTGAAATTTTAAACATGCCTCCTGTTTTAAAATTGTAATCATGAAATAAGATTTTGTATTATTAGAGTTGCTTGGATCGAGCTTTACTGGATACTTCAGAAACTTAGTAAAAAGTGTTTTGGAGTCAGATGTTTTACCCCAAAACAGCGCCCAAAGATATTGATACTGCGATCCCGGGTGTTGCTAGGTCAGATGATACTGCTCGTTCAGAAGTTGATGGGGAACTTGCTGCTGCAGCTGATGATTCAAGATTATTAGACAGAAAGGATCTTTTAGATGCTGAGGGAATGAGAGGTAATTTAGGTAATATTCATGAACAGAATGAAAAATGTTATCAAATCAACAGTCAAAAAGATAATTTTTTTCGGCTGTTTGATATAAAAAAGTGTGTATTTTTCCATACTATAAAAAATTTTTAAAAATTAATATTTTTTATTGCCTTAGGTAACAAGCTAATCTAATTTATATTTATAATTATATGAGTAAAAATTATTTTCTCTGTCTTGGTTCTCCTTTTTAAATATTCTCAAAATTAAGTAAATCACTATATGTTATATTTTGTATTTCTCTCCATCATTTCAAATCCATTCAATTTGTGCCTTTTTTTAGAATGTCAGTTATTACTGTATTCTAATATCTGAATGACAGATTGTGAATATTTATATAAATGCTTAAAGCTGTTAATTGTTACTAAGTTTGTATATCTGTAAATTATTGTTAGCTTGCTGCTGAATTTTTTTTAAATAGGAGCTATCTAAATTAATTATGTAATTTTTTAAAAAATTATTTGTATGCATTGATTTAGTTAATATTTGAATGGATTATTCTGTTTGCTATTTGATGATAAAAATAAATTTCAATTGTAAATAACAGCATAAAATTTAAAAGATATTGTAAAATATATGTGAAGTAATTCTTTCTCAACATATATCAAGATAAAAAAAAATAGATTTAAATGCTGATTTTAAAATTATTAAAAACAAAATATAACTTAAATATTATCTTAGTATATATAACAGTTATTATAAATTCATACATAAGGTATAAATAGCTTTTTAACATTTGTATTGATCTCTTTTACTCGTAATTGTTGTAATTTCAATCAAAATTTGTACTTTCTAAATCATATTTTTTAATCTCCTTGCCTATTTTATAATAATCTAGTTTATTGGTGTGTATATTTTTATTCAAAAAACACATTTGAATGAACTTTAAGTGTGACTTTGGTAACATTTACATCAGTGAACACTGATTTTTTTTAGAAATTTAAATATTTTTTTGGTTTATTTCTGACCATTCTTTTCAGATATTTGGCCCCGTGCCCAAAAATTTTATGAATTCTCAACAAAAATTTAGCTCTGAAAGTTATTCAAGAGATCAAACTGGTTTTGATGGATCAATGTTTCCAGATAGTAAGACATTTCTTTTCCTCTCCCCCCCTGTTAGTGTTTTAAATAAATAATATACATATTATATGCCAGTAAAAAATTTAATAGATAAAATAGTTCAATTTATGTAGATTTTCTTGAAGTTTTTTTGGGTTTTTTTTTTCTTTATCAAGCCCTAAAATTTTATAAGAAGTCTAGCATTAAAATTCTATAATTCTAACTGTAGTTTTGAGAAAAGTAAACTTATTATTATTGCAATAAAAAATATTTTGTATTATTTATGCATAATGAAATCTCAAATCTTCATTAAATAAATTTTAAAATGTTTTTATTCAATTGATAATATAAATTATATTTAATATATATTTTAAATCAAAGACCTCTTAATACTCTTATGTGTAATGTAATTTATAATTAGTCGTTGAAAAGTACTTCACTCATTTTAGATGTATACATCTAATGTTCATCCAAAATTCATAATAAATAGGATATATTTGTATTTTGAAAAATTTAAAAACAGTTTATTCAGTTTAAATATTATTAAAATTGGTGATTACTTATATTAAATATTACCATTTTTATGTTTTAGGAGACATGAGGGAAAATTTATCTATGTATGATTCAGACTCAGATTGCTTTAAAGTTCCAGATCTGTTATGTATGGATATGGAAAACACATGTAATGTGTACGTTACCCTCCTTTATTATTAATCCTTTGTAATGAAAATATTACTGTAATGAATACATCAAAGAATTCCCTTAATTGCAAAGAAAATATACTAATTTGTTATTAATTGAGAAATTAATCTTATAATTTATTTTTCCATCTTTAGTTGTAGATTTTGATGTATATTTTAATGAATAAATAATTCAGACAATTAATGAAAATATTTAAGAATTTAACTTGAATTTTCATAGAAAATATATTTTGATAAATATTAAAAATATATTTTCATGTTTCACATTATTTACAAATATTGAAATTAAATTAATTGTGCATTTTATTATTATCATTGAAATGTTTTAATATTTTGTTCATATGTTTTTTTCTTTTCTGTGATATTTACATGAATTGCAAGAAGCTTTGTCATATGCTTTAGGGAAATTTTGTGTACTTATTATATCGTGGTGGTGAGAATTTCAAATTAATAAGAGGTTGTGATTTTGGACATTTTTAATTTTCATCGAAATGTGCAGCTTTTACATACAATGTAGTATGTAAAATTGAAATAATTCAAATTAATAAGTGAATGTGATTTTAAGAATTTTTTTTTATTAAGATAGCTTTACATAGCATTTAAAATTGTATTGATTTCACATTTATGTCAAGTGAACAATTTGTTAAAGATTTTTAAGCTTCTTTGGTATTTAAGCTGATTTAATTATTTAATTTTTTTTCTTTTTAGCTAATTTCTACTAAGCATATATGAATTCTATTTTATTTAGAGAACCTCTTGATCCAGAGGATAGTCAATCAGCTCACGAAGAGAATCTGAGTAGCATGCAAAGTCTGGGTAATTATTTAAATCCATTATTTTGTAGAATATTTTTCTAATGTTTCATTATTGCTGCTATCTAAAACAACCATAAATACATTCTTAAATAAAATTAATTTGAGACATTAAAAAAGTCACAATTTTTCCACATTGTCAGGCATGTGGCATAAGAAGATATTTGATTTTTGCATTTCCTTACACCATCCCCCCTCTTAATCAGTGGAAAATTTTTTAGTTGTACAACAGAGCTTCATTCCTCTAATATTCCTCTAATTTTAAATGTTTACCTAAATTTGGTTTTTATTTTTTCAAATGTTAAACACTCTCTTGAACATTGCTATATGGCACCATTAGGATACTTTAAATTAAACTAAGCAATATTCATCCATTTACATTTTATTCCAGTTGGAAATGCATCTCTCTGATAACTGCTAATTCATTCAAATTTTCTACATGGAGAGTATTTAGTGAAATACAACTGCAAAATATGCTTTAAAATATTTTGTGGTTTTAAAACAAGTATGAAACAATGTTTTAAATAGATATTTGCTACAGGAGCATTTTGGGAAACTTTTTGAAAAGATATGTATTTAATTTCAGTTGAGTGTTATCAACAGCATCATAGGTCTCATTCACTTCATCTGATGTTGTTAACTCTTTTTAAGATGATTCCAGTAATAAAATAATGAAAAATTTAATTTATTTTTTATTTTTGATTATTTTCACTAAAAACTTATATGGACTTTAAAATTGTTAGTTTTACGTTGAAAAAGTGATTTTAGTAGTTGAAAAAGTGATTTTAGTAGCTTAACTAGAATATCAAATATAATTTATGTAATTGTTTCTTAAAAGTAGAAGCATATGGCTGTTCATTTTGGAAAGTAACATTTGTAACCATGTATGTTAGAGTTATTGCTTTAAAATGCTGCATTATTGCTTCATTTTAAGAAAGCAGAAAGAAAAGCACTTATTATTTTCTGATCAATAAGTGCTTACTTTCTTTCTGTATCATATGTACAAAAATTTTGAAAAGTTTTAAGGGACAATGAGTATTCTCGTGTTTCAATATTTGTGATTAAACTTATTTCTTTATTATCTACCTTTTTCCAGTTAAGTTGAAAATTTAAATTAACCAGTCTGTCAACTGGTAATATTTTACTGGCAGTAAGATATACCCAGTTATTTTTATTGCTGGATTGTCAAACTTTTATACAATTGAACCTGTTTTTGTGCAGTTGATAGGAACCGCATAAAAATAACCGCACAAAAAAAATATTTGAAAATTTCTTTAATTCTTATGTATAAAAAAAGAAATTCATAAAATAAGAATTTTTTTATGCATACAAAAAACCCCCAAAAAAAGGAAAACCAAAACGGGTTTCATAAAACCCATAAATTTTCTTTTGGACTTTCACAAAAAAAAACAGGGTTTTGCATAAAAGGTATGATTAAGTTTAAAAGGAAAATATGTTTCCCTCAGTTTACTTTGACTAATAAAGGAAGTAATAATGTTACTAGTTCTTGTTTTATCATTTAAACCTGCATTTAAAGGTTTTTGCTGGATTGAATTCAACAATCTTTATCTGATTGTTTCTACTCATAAAGAGAATTATTTTCCATAAAAAATTTTTTTACTATGCGAAACAGATAATGTGGTTTAAAAGTGGCCCAAATTTTGGGTAAAAAGGGTTTTTCATTTCACCAAAACCTTACTAGCAAACTTTCTTTTTTGATAGTTTTCAAATAGTCATTGTCATTGTGTATACTTTGATAAGCTAATCTGTTTTTCACTGCTTCTGATTGTATTTTTTTGTTATTATACAAAATTCCGATATTTTTAACCACTAAGGGGTAATTTTTTTCTTTTAGATATTAAAAGATCATCCATTTTTTATCATAAACCAAACAGGGTCATTCTTTTTTTGTGGTCTCCCTTTAATTTCTTGATATTTTTACTATTTGGTTATAATACTGTGAAGAATACACTAGATCATTCCAAAAAATTTACCCATTATGTTCAAGAAAAGTAATCTAGTATGAACACAAAAATAAACCATCTTAACAATAGCCATTAGTGCATCATTTTGCTCTAGAGTAGAAAAGGAAGCATGCAAGATAACCCAAGCTGAATTTGTTCATGTAATGAGAATAAGTTCTCTTAGTCTAGAATTATGGTTGATTGATAGTTTATTAATGGCACACTATAAAGTAACTGGAGAATTATTGGTAAGGATCCTCTGTAAGAAATTCGACATTACTTTAGTAGCAATGACCTGACCTTGACATTGTGTAATACAAATGCTGAATCGCCTACCTGGTTCTTCCTAGATTTTGTAATAGGAAATAATTTGTAATATTTATACATTTAAAATATATAAGTAAACAAAAACAGCTGATTGTAAAATAAATTTTGATTTTCAAAATTAAAAATGCTAAATCCATAACTTATAAGTTTCTACCACGTTTCCATACAACTATCAAAAATCTGTTGTAATTCTGGCATGTTAATGAGTTTAAAGTATTTTGGGGCACAGTATAAATTACAGATGTAAGAAAGAAAATACATAGCAAAGCAAAATATTTTGATGTATTTCTTTTTTTGTATTGGGTCTTTAACTGGTTATTCCAGACATTTATACAAATGCTTAACATCTATTCAGGTCGTGTCAGCTTAGCAGTTCGTGAGCTACCAGATGCAAGTGATCAAGATTCAGGTGTCATGCTTCTCGACTCCTTACAGGAAACAGTATCCATGCAAAATGCTCAGCAAGCTCATCGATCATCCATCGTGGATATTCTTTCTCTTGACCTTACTCGCACACTCAACTTGCCATCCACTTCTGGCACATCTGGTGATTCAGCTTCAACATCAGCAGCCACGTCTGCTGACTTTGACCCATTCTCCAGCAAATCTTCTAAGATTTCAAATAACAATGAAGTTTTCAAACCTATAAATTCCAAATCTTCAGTGAATGAGAGAGGTTCTAAAAGAAAACTGCAAGATTTTGGCCCTGAAGATGTTTGTCCTCAATTTCGAGCTTTTTTCCATTGCCCCTTAGTACTAGCGGGGTGTTTTCAGTACATTTTCTGCTTCAACACCCAAACCCCTCTGAGACTTTTCCTCGGTTTTGAAGGCAATATCTGCCCCAGTGGCAAGTAGTGGAGCCATATCCAAATCAACCCCAGTTTTTTTAAAAAGCATGAAATTTTGGTGTTTTTTTTTTGTTTCAATTTTTTTGGGGTATGTAAAATTTAACAAAAAAATTTATTTTCTTTTTTCCCTGTCAATTTCCCCCTAAAGTCTTTTCCCTTTTTTTTTTTTTCATTACCTTTAAAAGTTTTTCTTGTGGCAAGTGTAAAAAATTTTTTGCTACTTTTGTAGATGTAAGCAACTTGTTTTCTTATTTTGTATAAGTTTATATTCTCAAATGCATTTAGAAATCAATTCATTGGGACAACTATTTATATTATGTGCAAAACTAAAAAAAAATTTTTGCCTTTTTTTTTATTGTACTATATATGTAAATATATATAAGATATAAATATTAAATTTAGAATTATAAATATTAGATAGATTGATAGATAAATTAGCCAAAAGAATAATGCTTCTATTAACTACGAAGAATATTACTACATATTTTACAAAATTGGAAATAATTATTTTAAATCTATCTATAGAAGAATGTTTTATTTGCTTGAGAAATCATTATGCCTCTTATTTCAGCTATTGGCTGTTGTAAACTTTTTTCCCAAATTTCCCCAAAATGATTTGAAAAAATTTATAAAAAAAGGGAATAGCTTTTAAAAACTATCTTATTAAAAGAGATAAAAATTCAAAAAAAGGGGAAAAAGAAAAAACTAGTTTTGTCTTTTTGTTGATGAAAAAAAAAAGGTTTTAAATTTCACGGATCACCCCAAAAATAAAAATAATGAAATAAAATTTTTTTGGTTTGTGGAATGTGTTTAATTCAAACATATTTTTTTAAAAAGAAAATTTAAAAACCTTTAAATTTTTTTTTGTATTGATATTTTATAATTTATTTAAAATTTTTATTTATTTTAATTACATGATGTAATTAATAATTTAATACATATCTAATGAACAGAATGGAATAGATGATATGAAATTAAATGAATATTACATAAGCTAATCTAATTCAGAGTTAAAAATTAAACCTACATAATGATTGAAATCACAGTATACAGTAAAAAAAAAATGTTTCCAATGCCATTATTTTAAGTTGCTTCAATAAAGCATTATGTTGAGCAAAAAAAAATTAAACTAATTATTATCTGTTACTTTTGTATTTTTTAACGAATAGGATATGGAAATGGATGATAAGTAGGGGGGAAAAAGGCCCATAAAAAGAAGTCTTTTTTAAATTTCTGGTTTTTTAAAAGGGCCCCAATAGGAAATCACAACCAACATTCAGAGGCGAAGGTGAGAAAAGTAATATTATAATAATGTAATTAATTCATTTATTACATATTTTTCCCTTTTTCCCAAATTTTTTTTTTTCCCCCTAATTAGAAAATTTTGGGGTGATTTAGGGGAAAAAGAATTTGGTAATAAACAATCTCAAAGTTCTTTTGCGGGAAATGAGAACCTTTAAAATTGGGTAATTCAATTTAAATTATATATCTGTAACATGTATACATTATTATATTACATTAAAACTATGTTTTAATGGTGAAAAATAAATATTGCCTGAGTATATTTTATTAAAAATTTTTTTTCTTTTATGTTTAATGACTCCATGTACTGAAAATTGATTGTTACATGAAAAAAAATTTTAATCTTAAACTTATGACATCCTTTTATAAAAAATTTAAATGTTTTTTTGTAGGCATGCTGCCAAAAAAAGGGAAATGTTTCTGAAATTTAAATAGGCTACAATTTAATAGATGTTTCTCTATTACCTCTCACCTTAGAATCGAGTGATGAAATTCTTGCTAAGTATCGAAAGAAATCACCTGCTGCTGCTGCAAGCACAACATCTAAATCATCTGCTTCAGAATATTCTGAGACAATGAGCAATGCTTCAGATAATGTGTTACTTGATGGCAATCTCCAAAATTTTGATCCTGTAAACATGGAAAACTCAGCAATCTTTTCAGATGCCAAATGCAAGTTAAGGCTTGTTCTTGGTTCTGCTGATCTTCAAACATTGCCATGGCTGAACCATTCCCGTGGACGCTCTGTGTCAGGTGCCTTGCAACGATTGCAGGAGAATGAGTTGGTAGCTTTTCTCAAGGTTCTGTTGGCAGAGGCAATCAACTTGCAACAAAGGCCATTAATGGCACATTTACATGAAGCTTTAAGATGTGTTCGCCTTTTTGATGATATTGGGTAGGTAATTTTTAGTTTTTTGTTTATAAAATATGAAAGTATATTAAGAAACATGCACTATTTTTCAGACATTTAATCTCATTTATTTATCTGTTAAATTTAGTATTTGAAATTATTTTTTCAGTTCCTACTATTAGTTCACTCTCTCCTTACATATATATTGTTCAAATTTTCAATCAATTATAAAATACTTTTTATTCATTAACTGAAGTTCAAATACATTTTTTTAAACTAGTAGTGGATGTGACACTTGATATTAATACAGTTTTTTCAAACATTAATTCATTGATGAAATTAAAAAATGAATAAATAGAAACAAACAAAAATATTAGTTCAACAGCATATATAGAAAGGAAAATCATTCGTTGTGTCCCAGTAACGCATTGGCATTGGACTTCTCATCCAAAGATCTGGGGTTCGAATCCCACCTGGGATGACCTAATTTCTGAGAATGTGATTTCTTTTTTACTATACTATTAGAATAATTAAACTTAATGAATGAATAAATAATAACAAACAAACAAAAAAATAGTCCATCACCTATATATAGAAAGGAAAATGGAAAATTGCTTTCTATTTTGTCACTTAATATTGTGATTCTGTCATATGTATGTACATATTTATATTAATTGTAACTATTTAATAAAAATTAACTAAAATAAGATTTTTTTCTATGTTTACCTAAGTAGAAATTGACTTAATTTTTTAATATTACTTCTTTAGTTATATATATAGAAACACTTGGAAAATTTTTAATTTAAAAAATTAATTTGTTTTTGTTTTGCATTTGGTTGTGGTATCCAAGTAATCATGGTCATAAACTCATAGCCATTTGTGTGTGTGTGTCTTGGACTTGATCTTGGTACTATTAAAACCCACTATGTTGAGGGGTTGTTGCATATTAAATCTCAAAGTCCCTATTTTGTCATCTGGGGAAGTTTAGCAAGTGGGGTGTTAGCTCAGGTGCCTTCCTCACCTCTTGAATGAGTTTTAAAATTACAATGTCCATCGCCAATAACCCTTCAATAAGCTTCAAATTAATAAACAATCAATTTGTATCAGGTTTATTTTAAATTAATGTTTTACAGCTGGACTTCTGCAACCTGTGACATTAATTCTTAATCAATATAAACTTACATATGTAAAATTTGTTTCATTTTATGTATGTAGTTACTTAGGGAATGATGAATCAGGAGGATATTCATTTGGAAAATTTTGTAACTTTCAAAATATTTCTGGTTAATTTTATGCTCTATATTTTAGCTTAAATTTTTAAAAATTATACTTGTTTCATCAAATTGATGGATTCTTAATAACTGGAGTATGTATTAATTTCACAGCATTTATGAAGTTCTTACGAATTATTCTTTTTAATGCTGTTTCATTTTTATGATGTTGAGCATCGCAATTACATTCTAATTCTTATACTAGCATTTATATTTCGTCTCTTATTTTTTGTGAATGTGAACATTTCCAAGAAAAAGATATATTTGTTTTATTTATTTTTTTGTATGTCTAAGTAAATAAAATTAAAAGTTAGATGTATTTTTTACTGATTTATGACTGCATTGATTAATGCATACTTTATTTTTTAATCATCTAGAGCAGCGATACTCAACTGCTGGACCTTTCTGAGTGGCCCAGTCATGCTCCATTTCACTAATAAATTAAATTATTTAAGAATAATGTATAAAAAATTTAGCTGGAAATTCTATCAATCAAGCAATTCCATATATTGATTTTGCTATTGATGTGGTGCTGTAAGAATTGTGGAACAACTTTTTTCCCTTTTGTAATTGAAACGGTTAGTGTTAACAAATAACAGTAGAATAGTGACTATTTTATGTGTGAAACTAATTTTTAATTAACCCTCATGCCTTCCAAGCGAAAAATATCTAGAGAATATTTTGTTATTTCAAGACAATCGGGATCTTGACTGTTTCGTAGAAAAAACAAACATGGACCAACAACTTGTTCATTTGTTGTGAAAATGCTATATTTAAAAAATATAATTTTGCTCGTCATTGTACCACTAAGCTTAAATCTTTCAATGCCTCCTTTTTTTCAGCAACAAAATATTTGGGGATGGGGGACTTGGGATCATTTATAAAAGGAAATCAAAATTACCCCGTAATAGGATAAAAACAATACATCAAACCTTATTTTTATCTGTGAGCTGAGTTTGATGAAGTTTAATATATAGTTTTAAAATGAAATCCAAAACTATTAATATTTTGATCAATTTTTGCATTTTAAATATCTTTGTTCTTATAGCATCCCCTCCTCCCCTGTTAATCCTCATGTTACGGCCCGTGTGAAATAGTTATCATATGTATGTGGCCCAACTGAAAAAAAGGTTAAGTACCGCTGATCTAGAGTATATAAATGTAAATTAATGAATTAAATTTATATGTATTCCATTCAATTTTATTTTCACATTATGTTACTGATTATATTACTACTGTTTGTAGTAATATTTCATTAAGAATTTTCTTTTTTATATCCATATTAACATATCTTTACTTTTTTAAAACATACAGATGTCAAAAGCTGTTCAAATCCTTAAGAGATGATTATAGAAAAAGAGCTCCTTACATTGCTTACCTTGTAAGATGTAGACAAGGACTTTTATCAACTCTTTCGCACCTAGAAACTCTGACTGAGAGAGTAGAAAGGTAAATTTTGTTTTTGTGTGTTATCTGATCTGATAAAGTTTCTTGATATTATCTTATTTCTTGTAGTATTTCATGCCTTGTTAGTTATGCAGTTACATAAATTATAATTTAGTTACATATTTACAAGATACTATATGCATATTCATAAAATTAATTTAACTAATTCATGCTATCTTTAGTGAAAAAGTAATTTGTTTTATTAGTTACATAGTTTTGAAATATGGGGAAGGTTGTTTTATTAAACATGTAAAAAAATGTTAATATTTCATACACAAATTAAATCTTGCAAATCATTTTTAAAGTATACCTGTAAAGTTTTTTATTCAATGGTATTTATAAAAAATTCATTTATTTCACATTGTATCAAAACTTTAATTTAAAAATGTTGCCTTTTTTTCAATTTAATGGTATGGGAATTTCTTTTAAACATGATTTCATTGCTAAAAACTTTTAAAAAATAAGATTTATTAATGTAAAAATTTCCTTAAAACTTTCCAAAAGTTTTATTTTATTGATGTTACCTTAATAAAATTTATCTTTTTCTAAACTATAAAACTTCTGACTAATATTTTTTAACTAAATTTTATAAATTTCGTAATTTATAATTTACACTTCAAATGGATTTCATTTGATTTTAGAGATAAGCAAGTATGCTGCCAATATTTAGTTATGACTAGTGTGAGAATATTTTTGGAGAAACATGACCGATATCTGCAACATTTTGTGAGATCTTTTCAAGAGCTTGTGGTTGCCGATGAAAAGGTATGTAATTACTGTTATAAAATATTTTAAAAAAGTTATTTTGCAAAAATTGGTCTAAAATTATTGTTTAATAAAATGTTTCATTTTAGGCTATTAAAGTTGAAGAATTCTTGAATTACCTTTTCAACTATGTACAGAATGATCCTATGTGGCAGAGTAGGTTCTCTTTTATTTCTTTCCTTTTAAAAAAAATAAATTCTTTTGCATAATATATTTATGGATAATTACTATGTAGATATAAACTAAAGTGAAAATGATAAGTTTATAAATAATATGGTAATTCGTAAGTTTCATTTGTATCATAGGCAAGCAGTGTTCATATTGGTTGTTGATATAAATACATGTTTAGTTGAATGTTTTATTATTATTATTATATTTATTTAAAATAAATCTAAAAAATTTATAACAAAAAATGATTTGTAAATGCAGTGATCAAATGTTATAATTATAAAACTGTAAACATACCTATCTTGTATTTTCCTATATTACTTACTTTATTGCTGAGAAGATGTTATCTTAAATGTATTCTTATTGAGATCTTTTTCAGTTTAATTAAAGTAACGTAATGATAATATATTTTTAAAATTACTCAAAAAATTAATATATTTTTGAAGTTTATTGTATATATTCATTATAGCTGCCAGTGGGATACAAATAGAAAATGCCAAAGCTGTGATTGAACATTCTGTAATGAGTAGAATTTATACTTTTGCTCTACATCCGAATGGAGATGGAGATGTCTTAAGAGATAAGTAAGCTTGGAATAGCAATGACTGCATACCTTAAATTTTTTTAAAATTAATATATTCACTGATCTTTTTGTATGCTTTAAGAAAAAACAAATTAAATTTGCTCACCATAAAATTTGGTGTATAATGTGCACTCTTAATATAAGAAATAAGAAAGAAAATTGCGAGCGCACGTTATGTGCCGAGTATAAAAATGCTAGGTTTAAAAAAAAAAAAAAAAGAGATGAACATTAAAAAAAATTGAACTTCTACATATATCAAAATATTGTTTATTTAAAAGAAATGACATGCATCTTGTACATTACTAATTTAAAGAGTTGTATTTCTAGAAATACACTATTTTTTCAAAAACCTGAGATAATACCTCAAATAAATTACTTCAAAATATAAGAGCATTGTGCAAGTGCATTTCAGGTTTCTTCATAAAAAAAAAGTGGGTGCATGTTATATGGTGAATATGCTTTAAATTAAAAAATGCAGCTTGAATGTATAGGTGAGCATTATATGCTGGATTTTACAGTATTTAAAATCTTATGGTAAAAGTAATATTTTGTATTGCTAATAACCAGTCAGTTGGTTTTAAATGTGTGAGCTCTTTTTTTCTCTCATTTCAGATCAAATTATCAAAAATTTTATTATATCTTAAAAGTTGTTTATAATTCTTAACCATAATGTTTTATTTAAAATGAAAATACAGTTGGACTCTCTATTTAGCAAAGTGGCTAAATCTAAAAATAAAAAAAGGTTTATTATGTGGAAAATTTATTAAATAGAGAGATTCATTTTCAATATACTTGGTTCCAGGAAAAAGTTCATAAAATAGAGAGATTTTCAAAAGGATGTTTTGGCTGTATTTATGGTTCTTTATACAAAGTGTAGCAATTTAAACCATGCCTTTCAAATAAAATGTCTAAATGGAATTCAGTGTTTATAGAACAATTATACATAACTGTGACTTTCTTTTAAAGTGTTCATTCTATTTTTATTATAGAGTACTCCATGAACATATGCAAAAATTATCTCAAGTAATAACACCTAATCACAAAGATCTGAGAATTCCGAAGGTATTAATTTTTTATTGATTCAGTGAAAAATTTGTAATTTGAGATTTCCTTCAGTGGCACTGCTGTATTTATCTAATCTTTGTATTCATTACAATTTG
Source organism: Trichonephila inaurata madagascariensis (assembly GCA_019973955.1). NCBI lineage: Eukaryota > Metazoa > Arthropoda > Arachnida > Araneae > Nephilidae > Trichonephila > Trichonephila inaurata. The sequence continues at coordinate 225,729 of BMAV01011624.1, read as the reverse complement.
AATTTTATTACAGATTTATCATTCAGAATGTCCTTGGCCTTCAGCACAAGCAGAGCTTGTTAATATAAATGCATACAAAGTAAGTTAATAAACATTCCTTATACCCAGTTTTTAAATGCATTTTTAAAAACTATGTTAGTTAGATATTAAAAATAAAGTGCTTAGGGAGAAAAAATGTGATCGTGTTTGCAGTACAATTGGCTTTTAATATTCCTAGTATTTCTTTCTCTAATTGGTCTCATTCTTTTAACCTATCACTCAGTGGAAGGTAAATAATAAATTGTATCCATTTTTAAGCAAATTTCATAATAATAGTCTTTTAAATTAATATTCTGAAAGTATTACTATTTGTTTAAATTGGAATATTAATTAATGTTTAATGGAGTATACTTAGTAATTTTGGTAATGATCATTGAAGAAAAATATATTTTGCTTTTTTCTTTCAAAAGGATTTTTTCAAAAACTTTTTGAAACAGTTGCATAAAGAAATTTGTAAAAAATCTATTATCCTAAGAAGCCATATCTCAGATTTATTTCTCCTGCCATGTAGAGTGTCTGATATACATTAAATCTTTCAAAGCTCAAAGTCCTCCTTTTGGCCTAGAGAGGTACTAGCTCAGTGACTAGGGTGAATCTCATCACTTGACCAAGGTTCAAAATTAGGAGGTTCATTGCCAGTTAGCCCTCTTATTACTTTATAGTCCAACTTCAATAAATACAGACTTATTTCAATTTTCATGAATTTTTATAATGACTAGGTGGCCATGGTAGCCTAATGGTCATAGTCTTAAATTTACGGTTGACTGTATTTTTGCCAAGCTGTAGATTAACATTATAATGTCACATAGAGGGTTTAATGCATGTCAAATCTGTTAAGATTCAAAATCCTCATGGCAGGGTGTGAAAGTTTGGAGTGGAGGTGCCAGCTTAAGTGTCGTCCTCGTTACTCTACGAGGACTCAAAATTATAAAGTCCATTGCCAATAGCCCTCACAGAGCTTTTTGGTGTGACATTAATAAGCAATCAATTTATAATTATTAGTTTTCATTTGTGGAAAACTGAGTAATTGTGGTTATAAACTTTGTGGACAGTGTTATTTGAGTCCTGACACTATTTAAAGGTTGGGTAAATAAATGGAGGATGCTGCTATTTGATAAAAATGAGCCTCTAAGATCTTTAAGTAGCAAAACATCTTTAAGATTTGTAAGCTGGGAGAAGAACATACTTACTTGGGTGCCATCCTCATCATAAGATCATGATTCATAATTATGAAATTCTTTGTTAAACACTGCCGTGTAATTTTTAATCTGTTGATCAAACCAATGAGCTGTTATTGAATCCCTTCTTTATAAGTAATATTTTTTTTTAGTTAATTACTCTTAAAAATTACAAAATTAATCATTACTATATTCCTCTTGTATTTTCCCATAGACTCCAAGGGACAAGATCCAGTGTGTTTTGAGATGCTGCAACACCATCATGAACCTCTTAAGTATGGCCAGTAACAAATCAGTCCCTGCAGCTGATGATCTCATGCCAGTCCTGGTGTATGTCCTCATCAAGGCCAACCCTCCTCATCTACTCTCTACTGTTCAGTATGTGAACACCTTCTATGAAAAGCAGCTAGAAGGAGAGGAAGCTTATTGGTGGACACAGTTTGCATCAGGGGTAGAATTCATTAAGAATATGGACTATTCATAAACTGTCTTTCTCGTATACCCCAGTGTTTAAAAAAAAATACAAGCACTTTTTCTTTGTTTTCTATTTTATGTTTAGTGAAATAATAAGTGTGGGTTATTTTTTTATTTTTAAGAATATATTGAAAGTTGAAAAGTGAGTGCAATATGTATAATATTACCTACCTTTAAAGAAATGTTGCTAGTTTCATTGGAATGTTATGCTTGGCTAAAAGATTTTACACTTGTTTGGTTAGAAGAAGCAAATATAGTACTAATGAAACCTAATTATATGATGGGTATTTCTAAAAAGTTGTTAAATGGCTTTGTGTTATATTATAAGCATGCAAAAACTATGAATTGCAGGACTGTGAATTTATGCATGAACATAATGCATATCTCATCATGAATAAATAAATGTTTGCTTTTGTGTAAAAGCAATCTTTTTAATCGAACCCATATATTCTTAAGAATCATATGCATGGTTAATTACTCATTATCTAATAAATTATAACAGTGCAATCTTACAAACCTTGTGCCAAATGTTGTGATCAGGATTAAAGAGTTAATTTATTAGTATTGTTGTTCATATGCATATTTTCTGTTGTAGGTCCTAATGGGATTGACTGTCAAAAAATTTTCTTTCAGAGAAAAGGCTTTTTAAAATTCTAATCTTAGTAATATTTAATTTTTTCTCCTTCTCAAATAAAGTTATTAAAAATATGGGGTTTTTTATGTGTTTGTTGTGACAACAGGATATTGATTATCTTTTTAAAAATTGTTCAAATTTTGTAGCATGTTAAATATTTTTGCATACTTATTTAAATTTTAGATGTTAAAAGAAATTAAAATATAGTTATATTTTGATGTAATTATTTTAATTTCTAATTATTCAGTATATTAATTTTTTTCCATGTGTTCCAATGAAACTTGCAACATTTAGTATTTTAATGCATAAATTTCTCCTGAAATATATTACTTTTTAAATATTTACTGTAATCTACTTTTTAAATTTTAAAGAATAATACATTAGTTGCAATATTTCAAAAATTCCAAAAGTGTTAATCTTGATTTAGCTAAATTTCTCACTTCAGTTGAATGAATGCTTTCCCTTCATTGTTGAAATTATGATCTTTCTTTAAATGCTCTTTCTTTAATTCTACATAAAGTTACTACAAATGAAACATTATTCTAAAACTTTTGAGAAAGAATACTTGCATAAAAATAATTCTATAATGCATAATTGTTTAAAACAAGGAATTGAACAACAAGGAATTGTTTAAAAAGGAACGATAAAAAAATCTAATTATTGTTATTATAGCTTCTATTCGAAGACTATTTTTATCTCATTGTAGTAATCTTTGTTTATATTTATTTTTCTTATATATTTTTCAAGAATTTTATTGTATTTTATTAAAAATTTTAATTACATCATTGAATTAAAATTAAATGATTTGTTTCAAAAAGAATATCCTATTTATCGATACCATTTAATTTTATGAAAATAATATGCACTGAGTGGCAAGGTTTTTCGTATCAGAGTAAGTTTTGTTTCTTAAAGAGTGGAGTATAAAATTTTTTATTAAAAAAGTGTCAGACATAAAAAATGTGTAATGTATGCATTGATTTAGTAATTATAATACTTATAATCACATTTTTCTAGCTATAAAATTAGGAAATAAAGATGGTAATTTGCATATTCAATGTTTGCTTAGTGAGAACAAGTTTATAAATGTGATAAAACAGTATTCATTCATTATCAATGTGCGGAATATTAATTTTTGAGGTTTTCCTAAATTCAGCCAAATTGAAAACTAGATATGTTTCTGTGTGTTGTGATCTTTATGGGAAAAATGTTTAGTCATATGTATATATAGAGATGAAAAGTTTTCTATTCACCTGCCGTTCAGGTACAATTCTGCTTGTACTTTTCTCGTAGAATGTTTTTCTTGATGCAATTGTTTTATCAGGTAATTTAAAGATTTTTATGATTTATCTTGTAATGTAATCATTATATATGTATTGCTTGTATGTATTTTTATATTTGTATAACACTGATAACATATAATAAATAATGTATATATGTAAATATTGAATATTTGTAAAACCTGTTAACTTATTGATTAATAAGTGGTGTTTCATATCTGTATTTTACTTTACTTTTTAACTGAGAAATTGGTCACATCTCCTTATCTTTTATTTGATTAGGATATTTATTTTAAATCGTTTTAAATGTTTCTTAAAAAAAATCTTACTGAATATAAAGCGAGAATTATATATAACAAATCTTGGTATAATTGTTTGATATAATTGATGGTAAAAAGTGTGTTGTATTGAATATAGTATAAAATAATGTAGATAATTTAGAATTCTTTTGCCGTGCATAACAATTTTGATTTCAAAAGAAATTAGACATAATTTATTACATCAGGAAATCTAGAATTATTATTTTATTTTTTTATTAGTGTTTCTGTTATGAAATGAATATTTGAGAATTTTATATCTTAATTTTTTATTACATATCTGAATCCAAATTTTGGATCTTTGAAGATTTTGTTTTAACAATGTTACTTTTTTTCTTTTAAAATATATTTTTTTTTAGCTTGATTTTATTTTGATGTAAATAGTTCTGTTTTGTTGAACTGTATGTACATAAATTTATTAATTAACTCATTTAAAAAGGAGAAAATTTTCTTTTTTTGAACTGTTAATGGCACAATCCACAATGAAAAATAAATCAATTTTTAATTTATATTAAGTGTTTAAACTTATATAAAAATAAAAAATTCAGTAGCTTTGAAATGATAGTTTGTTAAATATATGATTATTATGCAAAAGTTACTTATTATTTTATTGAATTTGGATGTTTTCATTTAGAAAATTGTAACACCTCACATTTGTGTGCGTTCCCTGAACTATATAGTTATCTACAGAAACCTGGAATTAAAAACTAAAAACTGAATTTTATTATTTCCTTTGAATTTTTAAACTCTTAATAAACTCCATATGCGGTATAAGGTATGAATATTATATTGTAAATAACATTTTGTGTTTTAGTGTTTTGTATTAATATTTTATGATTGAAATATTTTAGAGTGTGATATATATGTTTTGTTTTTAACAAAAAATTTTTACTAAAAGGGGCAAAAAATTTGCATGAAGTTAAAAAGTGATCCCCAAATCCCCCGTTCTTCCCTTTTTTATTTTCTGGTGCTTAATCATAAAAAAAATAAAAAAAAAAGAAAAAAAATTCCAAAACAAAATTTTTTTTGGTTTTTTTAAAATTGGAGTTTATAATTCTATAAATAATTTTTTTTTTTGATTTCTTTTAAATTTGGTGTGTTTTTTTGTTATTTATTTTTTAAATAAAATTTTTTTTATTTAGTTTGCTTGAATATTTTTGGTCTATGGAAAAAAATTATTTTTAAAATTTAAATTTTTTAAATTTGAAATTTTAATTTTTGTTTTGTTTTATTAAGGGCAAATTAATTTATTTGCAAAAATTTTTAAAAAATTTTAAAAATTTTCTTTTTTAAAATTAATAGGGAAAAATTTTTTAAAAATTGGGGCTAAGTTTTAAAGATTTTTTTTTTGGAGTTCCCTTGTTTAAATATATATTTTTATTTCCAAGAAAAAATTTAAATCCGGGGGTTTTCTTTACCTTAAGGGGAAATTCCACCAAAAATAAAATTTTTGGGGTTAAAACTCAAAATTTTAAATTCCCCCAAGGAATTTTTATATTTGACCCCAATACCCTGCCCCCTTAACTTAAAAGGGTATTAAATTGTGAAAAAAATTTTGGAGTTGGGGGAGTGGTGTTTTCGCTTCCATCCCAAAGGTTTCCAAAAGGTTCAAAAATTTCGGCTGGGCGGGTTTAAATTTTAACCTTTCTCCCCCAGTGGGTAAAAAATAGTCCCAAAACTTGCTGCGAAAAACCGGGGGTTTTTTGCATCAGACCCATAAACCAAAACATCTGCATGTGCACTTCACCCCCACAGGTAAATAAACTGAGATGGGGGGCCCCTTGGGCCCCTCAGGGGCTGTTGGCCCCTGATTTCCCAGTTAGAAAAAAATAAGTGGGAAAAATGAATTTTTTGAATAAAAAAAAACATGTTTGAAAAATTAGTTACCCATATCGGGAATAACTATTGAAGATGACAGCAGTAACTTAATAGTTATGGTCACACACAAAAAAAATTCCAACTTTTAAAAGGTTTTTTTTTTCCCATAGTTTTAAAAATCCTAGTGACAGGGGAAAAATCGCCATTAGTACAGCTGTGATGCATATTAAACCCTTTTCACTGGTCAAAAGTCCTCACATTGTATGGTGGGGGTCTAAAAGTACCCGGGGGCCAACGGTTGTCATCTGCCCCTAGACTGTGGTTCCAAAAAATATGACCCATTTAATGGGCCCTTGTTCCAGAATACACCATTAATGAACAATTAGTCCCTGATGGTTTTGATTGAATATTAACGCCCCACTGTTTAGCTACCGGGGGCTTTTGGGCGGACCCGTAATTTTTAACCATGGTCAAGTGGCGTGGGCGGCACCTGAGTTTGGGACCCCCCCCTAACTACCACACCACCAACGGAAGGACGTTTCAGCTCTCGACAGATTTAACGACAGTCTGATGAAAAAAAAACCTTTAACTGAAATTTTTTTTAAAAAATTTTCAAGGTTTATTTAATTTAAAAAGGGGAAAAGTGTTTTCTTTTTCCCTTGATAGGTTTTCTTTTTCATCATTAAGCGTAAAATTTGAAAAATGTTTGCTGGGAAAGGTAAACAATGCATTAAAGTTGTTCGGCTCTTAAGAAATCTGTTTTTTCCAAAGTATGTTAAATTTAAACCCCCACTAACTGAAAAGTTGCAAAAATTCATTTTTTTTGTACTCCCTTTAAATGTAAGCATAATCACTTTTTTGCTCCTGAGTTTTAAAAAAACACCACTTTAAATTAGGGTACTAACCTTTTTCCCGCCGGGCTGCATACTATTGGGCAATTTCACCGGGCCGCATACGTATGTTAATTTTTTTTGCCGGGCCGTAACGGGGTTGGTTTGGGAAAAAAGAAATGCTTTTTAAAACAGGGTTTTAAGGTGACGGAACTCACGAGGCCCGCGAGCATATTGAAAAGTCAAAAAAAAAAATATTATTTAAAAAATTTTAAATTTAAAGAAAAATAAAAACCACTTATAAAAATATCAAAAGTTAATTTTTAAATATATCAGTGCTAAAACAATGTATTTTAAAATTTAAATTTTAAAATACCAAAATTAAAAACAAGTTTTATTCCAGTGACCCCATGGGCTTGCAACATATAAAATTTATATACAAAAAATTTAAAACTTATTTTTGTTTACGGCTTATAATTTCCCCTTTAAAAACAATTAAAAAATTTTCCAGATTCTTTTTTCCCGTAAGGGGGCGTATTTGGGTGTACTGGGGGAGAATAAAAAAGCACAAATAATAAATAAGTAAATCCTTCCCAAACAAATTTTCAATGTCCTTTTTTAAAATTGGTAATTATAATAATTGAGTGCAGAGAAAAAAATCTTCTTGGAAAGACGTATATATACGTCCGGGGAAATTAACACTTTAACTGAGTGAGACGTTTTTTACACACCGGGGGAACAAGGGGTTTAAAGGGCATATTGTGTTTTTCCGTCGAAAATAGGAAATTTTATATTGAATTCAATACATTTTTATTTTTTTAGGGGGGCGCGATGGAAAATATGATTGAATATTGGGTCCGAATCTTAAACTGAAAAGCACTGCTTTTTAAAACCCAAAATAACAATAATTTAAAAAATGGAAAATTGATCCAAAATTTTAACTTCTGTTTTGCTTTTTTTAATTTTTTTTTATTTTTTTCACTAAAACTAAATTTGGGAATTTAAAAAAACCTTCCCTTTTTAATTTTCATGAGTAAACAGTTTTAATGATTCCCAAAAATGTAACAAACCCTTTGGGTGCCTTTTTTTATTGCTGTGGTATTACCACTGACAAAACCTTTTTTAAAGGTTTGCAAAAAATTTTTTAAGAAATTTTCTTATCACCTTTTTGGGGAAGGAATCTTTGAGGAAAATTGTCCTGAATTTTGATTCCACGGTTTTTAAAAAAGGGACTTCCTTAAAATAAAATTTACTGATCCATTTTGTTTTTTCCCACAAAATAGTCAACCCTTTTAATCGTCTTGAAACGATATATTTTCCTCGAATATTTTTTGCAAAACAGAAAGTTTAAAAATTTGTTCCACCTATAAAATTGTCACTACTCCCCTGTTGTTCCCTTTTCACTTCGTTGTTCCTAAAAAAAAATAATATCAATTCGCACTCGTACGACACCAACAGCAAAAAAAAAATTTTATATTTGATTTCTTGACAAAAAAATTTCCCACCCAAATTTTTTTACAATGTTCTTAAATAAGTTTTCTCAGAGCGCCGGGGCCCCGGGAAAAGGGCTCGGGGGGCCGCAGGTTGAGTATCCTGCTTTAAATTTTTTTTTCATCGTTGGTCAACAGCCCCAATAGGCCTTCTTAAACATTTTTCCCAAAACAGTTCTTTTGCCCTTTTGGGTGGGGGGTAAAAATCAAAAGGGTTTACTTGGGGCCCAAAAAAAGGGTTTTTCAAGGTTTGGGGCCCAAAAAAAATCAAAATTTTTGGAAACGCAGGTTTATTTTTAATAATACATCATAATAAATACACTGCTGGCCACCGTAAATGCAACACCCTGACACCGTAAATGCAACATGCATTAGCGGAGGTGAGATATGCAAATGATTAGAATTTCAGCGCAGACACACATCACGCGCGCCTGTGCTTCCCCCTAAAAGGGAATGCTATTTAATCTTGGAGATTTGGGACGATTTAAAGTTCGGGGCAATTGTTTTTCAAAAACGATCCGTTATGTCCTGAAAACAGCGATCAGCTTTTGATCAAGTACCCATTCGACAGAAGAAGGATAGTGGCCTACCGAGATTGTGGATTATCTTTCGGGAAAAATCGGTAGTCGTGTTGGACGAAACCAAACAACTGTAATGCGGACATGTGACCGTTGGTTGCAGATGGGTACGACGGACCGCGGGTCGATCGATCCACCTCAGTCCCACCACTTCACGTGAGGACAGGCAATTGTGGCATGGCAGTGACGGATCGCTCAGTCACATCACGAACCATAGCACAGCACATTGAGTCTGTAACGCATCATTCAGTGTCTGCAGTACCATTCGACGCCGTTTACAGCAGAGTGGTCTGTTGCAAGACGTCCATTGCTTGGGCTACCCTTGACGCAGAACCAAGACGTCTCCCCCGCCAATGGTGCGATGAAAGAAGGATGTGGGTGGCAGAAAGGAATGAAGTTTCTTACTGACGAGTTACGCATCTGTCTGCAACACCACGATGGTCGGATTCGAGTTCTGGGATACCGTGGAGAGGATGCTGAACAGCTGCGTTATGCACCGCCATACTGGTCCTGCACCGGGTATTATGGTATGGGGCGGTATTGGATATCACTCCCACCCCCTCTAGTACGCATTGCCCGGGACTTTAAACAGCCAGCGCTACATCTCTAAGGTGTTGGAGCCAGTTGTCCTTCCTTACTTTCAGGGCTTGGCCACAGCCATATTTCAACAGTATAATGCGAGACCACATGTGGCACGCATTGTCCAAAGGTTGTTCGTCAATCACCAGATTGAAATGCTTCCCTGGCCGGCTCACTCTCCGGATCTTTCGCCGATAGAAAACATGTGGTTCATGGTTGCTCAATGATTGACCCAGATTACACCCCCAGCTGCCTCACCAGATCAACTTAGGCAACATGTGGAAGCTGCTTGGTCTGCTGTACCCCAAGAACACATCCAAAGTCTCTTTGAATCAATGCTGAGTTCTGTGGCAGCGGTGATCTCCAACAATGGCGGCTCTTCTGGATATTGATTCTGGCAGGAACCACACTTCATAGAAGTCTATAAATTTAATCATTTGATACTTGGCTATAAATTGTTGTGCTATAAATTTTGTCTTTCTTGGTGTTGCATTTACGGTAGCCAGCAGTGTATATAAACGAATAAGAAAAATTAAATATGTACGTCCTGACACTTGACATCTCTTATCTGCTACTATCTTTCCTATTTTAGGAGAAATTTTGATATTTTATTATATATTACTGTGTACCGGGCAGCAAAAATGCTCGTTATGCGCCGCGAGATTGACAACCCTGCCTTTATGGTCTTGAAATCAGTGTTAATGGAGTCTAGCCATTAAAGTTTTGGTCGCCCTCTAGTTTTACTATTGATAGGTTTATGTTTAAAGATCTTATATGTTGGGCTAGTAGTATCCAAGCGGCAAATATGCCCTGCAAATCTAATTCTACTTAACTTGTGAAGAATCTTATATTGCATCAACGTCCTATAAAATTTCAGCATTTGTTCTATAAAAATCACCTTTAATTCCACCAAAAATGACTCTCTGAATCTTTCTCTCACTAATGGCAATATTGGCCTCTTCTTTCTTTGAGAGGATCCAAGTCTCAGAAACATAGGTCAGGACTTGGACGTATAATAGTTTTGTATTGCAGTAATTGTATGTATGATGATCTAAAAAGGTTCGGAGACCGTTTAAACATCTATATTTGTTGAGAGTATTAGCTTTTTAACATCAACTGCAATATTATCAGAGACAAATATAGAACCCTTAAAGTCCTCCCATTGTTATGGTGTGGTAGTTGGGTGGGGGCTCGAGTGTCTTCTACGTCATTAGACCGAGGTTCAAAATTACAAGGTCCGTCGCCAATACCCTTCGTGTTTCTTTATGGTACGACTTTAATTTTGCACTCACTTACTTGAAGCAACACGGAGAGCCATCTACGATGGACATCGTAACTTTGGTCTAAATTGCGAGGACAACATCTGAGCTGGCACTCCACTCCCTTCAAGATACCTCACGAACCTGAGGAGTTTGAACCTCGACTGAACTTGTATCAGCCCTTTTACACAGCCTTCAATGGCAACCATGACTAGAACCCTGGACTCTACAACACCGACCATAAATTCACTACCTGGGTGCCTCGGGTACATTATAATTCTCTAAGAAACAATAACAGAATTATTGCACTTGAATGGTGTAACTTCATTGTGGGCGGCTTACAAGTGGAGATTGGATTCCACTGCTGAGCATCTTGTTATATCATAAGGGCTGTTGTATGTTCATTTAAGCATCAGAGTCCTCCTAAGGAATGATTTAATTTTAATTTACGTCACACTGTGAAGCAACTCGAGAGCTATTGACGGCGGACCTCGTAATTTTGAACCACGGTCAAGTGACAAGGACGAAACCTGAGCTGCCCCCCTCTTCTAACGACCACCCCACATCAACGGGTAGACGTTTGAGGACAAATTTAACGTGCATCGTCCCACAACACGGCTGGTTCGTAGCGGTGCTATGCTCCAACTCATGACACGCCGGCTAAGAGTCTGTTACCTTAACTACTAGGTTAAAGCGGCCTCAAGAGGAGTGATATGGAAGTAAGGACCATCCAGGTACAAATCCATGTGTCGTCTTTATCCTTTGACATTGAAGGGTGTGGCCGGGACCGTGGTATGTGGTCAAGGTCACGGACTTGTAACGGGCATTTCATGAGTTCGAGCCTAGTGCCGCTCAAGATCCACCGTTTAGAGAGGCTGATGTATGTTAAATCTGTCGGGGTCAAACGACCTCCCGTTGATGTGGTGTGGAAGTTAGGAGAGATGGTGCCAGCTTACATGTCGTCCTCATCACTTGACCATGGTTCAAAATTACAGGGTCCGTCCCCAAAAGCCCTCGTGTAGCTGAATAGGGCGACGTTACTATTCACTCACTCCTCCAATAAAGATTTGAGGTAGAAGACTGATGCATGATAAATTTGTAGGGCTAAAAGTCCTCGAGTGGAACGTGAGGTGCGAACTCGAGTGTCGACCTCGTGATCTGACATCATAATATCAATGAAATCTGTCACTGAAGACAGATGGAATGATATACAAGGGAAGCTGATGAATGTTTTTGCCGAGAATGCTGTGAAACTTATGGGGTGGAAATATTAGAAAAAATGGCATCCAAAACATTGCTCAAAAACAATAAAGATCCTTTACAATTATCCATTGTAGGCCGTCAAGCGATGACAAAAGAAAGAAAGCCAAAAGAAACCAGCGTACATCCAAGTCATCAGTCAAGAAAATCTCATTTCAGATAATATGTAAGTTAAACCAGATTGCAATTTTCGATCATTTATTTTTAAAGTAAAATGAGACAAGCGCGAATGAATTATTTTGTCCTGAGAAATAATTTAAAAAGTAAATTTAATCTTCCATCAACTTTTCAGGAGTACTTGTTTTTACCGAAAACGAATTCAATAAATGGCTATCTGTAGCGATGAATTATATTAAGTCGCGTTAATGACTTTAAATTGTAAAAATAATTTATTAAGGGAGCTTGACTCATGCATTTTTGAAAAATGATGTATTTTCACCTTTTTATATTTTCTAAAAGTTCAAACATCTGTGTTTAAAATAATGTATGACATAAGAAAATACTACAACTAGAAGTGTTTTTATTTATTTTTTTTAATGAAGCTATACTCCTTGACGGTCATCATACGAGCTCTCTTAAGTGCACCTGTGTTTCTCCTTGCATAAGTTTCTGATGAGCGCGAATCCATATGACGTTCAAGTGGAAAAATTAGAGTGTATTGGGTCAACCCCCGAAAGTGTATGAGCAGCCGGCATGGTGTTAATAACACCAAATGTTCAGCGATTCAAAGATAACCATTTGTGGAGTTAAAACTCTAAAATTAGGCATAAATATGGCTATTGCGCAGTTCAATGTGAGTCATGTAACAAAATGATCTTAAAACATTGTGATTTTGAACCAAGTTATAACTGTGTGCCATGCTTCAAAAATTAGATGAACGTAGAATTCGCGTAGCGCAACGAAAGCATCTTAAGATCCCCCCAAAAGGTAAAATTGTTAAAAATAATGAAAAAAAGAACATTAGAAGAGTTTTGTAGGAGCAGAGATTAAAGAAGATGCTTCATGTGCTTCTAGATAGTACTGAAAAAGTAAATGCTCAACAAATTACAAATTTTTACTTTAAAACCTGTTTTTTAAAAATGTAATATTTTTCACTTTATGTACTTTTTTTCTCAAAAACTACTAATTATGTAATTCTCAAATTTTCAGGGAGCATACTTTTAACATGTTTACACATTTTAATGGAGGGAATTATATATATCTGGCAAATCTTTTTATATAGATAAGGCTTTTTTAAACTAAATTTTAGGGGGAAAATAAAAAAAATTGGACAATTTTTAAAAAATTCATAACTACTTTAATTTTTAACAAAAAGAGAAAACCCTTCGTTGAAATTTTTTTTTGATTGTACACATAACCTACTGTAAAAGTTTAATCCATGACAAGTAAATAGTTTCTGATAAAAAGGTTCATAAGCTTAAGCAATTTAACATGGGCTTCTATGGACGTGGTGGACTCCTTTAAAAATATAACGCTTAACGGGACTTGCAAATAAGTTTTGTCTCTTGTTGTTACTAATGCCACCTGATCGGCAAAGGCTAGATCAAGGTCCATTAAATTCATCTTCGTAAAGGGATAAGAGACGCCGGTCGCGTTATCCGTAGCTTTGAGCACCATATAGATGACAGCACGATTTGGCCCGTTTCCACTCCAATTTTGAGGAAGGACACCCTGTAGGTGGTCAGGGTCCTTCCACCTCTCTTTCTCTTCCATCAACCTCATAAGAGGACTTGCGGCTCGACGGCTATTTAGAGTACCCTCATGCTGCCAAGGCACTATACATTTATAAACATCCATGCCTTCTCCCGGATTCGAACCCAGATCCGACGGCACCGCAGTCAGCGTCACTAACAACTGTACCGGATGAGCGACCAAGTTTTTCTTAACACATTTGTATACCTATCGCTCTATTAATAGAATGGCACTCATGTTAGAATTATGTATGGTTATTATTTATTATTATTATTAGTTTTATTTATTTTATGTTATTATTTATGTGTTCACTATACATGTCTATAGCTAACAGGTATTAATTTCATGCCTATCCAAATTTTAAGAATTCGGTATAAATGGGTTGAATCTCCGGACTTGCTGCCATTTTGCATTCCCTGAATATAATATTAATCCTATGGAAACTACTTTCTTCGACAATCCGGGACAAGTCCTCAATGTGAATGTAGTAAAGTGCACGCAAATGAATGAAAATTAACGGGGGCTCCTCTGAACATAATTTCCCCACCTATTTCTGGAAACATCCTAAATATTTCCCTAATAAACTTATTTTTTTGTGAAAACCCACAAAAAAGTAATTAAAATTCTCCAAAAACCCCATTTTCTCATAGGAAAAAGGCACACAACTCATGATAAACCTTTGTTATTTTTTTAGTTCTTTCGGGGATGCACTTAATAGCATTCATTTTATTTTATTTTCAGCACATTTTGAAGTAACACAGCTATATTAGCAAAAGACCTGTGACCGCAGTAACCTAGTGATTATGGTATCCTGAACTCATGGCCGGCGTGTCATGAATTTCACTGAAGACCCGCCTTTTAGAGGGGGCAGATGAACGTTAAATGGGCTCGATGTCCCCCCACCCCCGTTGGTGGGATAGTTCGGAGAGGAGGGTGTCGGCTCAGGTGTCTTCCTGCACTTCATCACGGTTCAAAATTACGAGGTCCACCCTCGTGTTACTTTATAGTGCAACATTAATACATAGTACGATCTAAAAATTCGGGGACTGCGGCCATTGCTGACGACGAAAGCAAGTACCTAAAGTTAAACCACTTGAAATGGATTCCCTCGAACTTTTCGTACCTGGTCCGGTTAGTTTAGTGCATGTCATGTGACCGAATCTCACGCGCTGCTGTTATCTTCCGAAGATAGTTAGCTTTGTTCGACGATGTAAGAAAGAGGGTTTTTCTTGAAGAGCATTGAACATTAAATACACTTAGCACGCTTAGGTTAAACACCAATGGAGACCTTGGGAATGTTAAGTAAAGGTGTATGTTGAATCTATTATAGCGAAATATAAGGTTTACGAATTGTATCGGCGTTATAAAGATGGCTGAGGATCCATCGAAGACAATGAATGCATTGGACGACCTTGGACTTCACGGAACGTGGAAATTATTTTGTTGATGTTTGAATGTGTTCAAAAGGATCGTCACCAAACACTTGAACAAATCGCTGCGGCTGCTCGCGAAGACGTCGTTTAAGGGAATCCATTCGTCGTGAATGGACTAAGTTCTGGCCGGTGACTACTGGTATCTTTTGTATGACATCACGCCAGCACATCGATACCAATTGGTAAAAGAGTTTCTTGCCAAAAACTTGCACTGGCGGGCTTCCACATCCCCCTATTTACCATACTTAGCCCCATGTAACTTTTACTGTCCCCATCAGAAATAAAACATTTACAAAGATGCTGTCTTTTGTCATCGGAGGAAGTGAAAGCATCATCGCAGGAGGCATTACGGGAGGTTGGGAAAAATGGCTTCCAGAAGCTGGTAAAAGTGTATCGACGCCCAAGGAAGCAACTTTGAAGGCGGATGTGCTTCAGTGCAGCGAACTATTCATAGTAAGGTTTTCTACACCTTGTCCCCGAACTCTTTTGGATCTTACTACGTATAACTCTCCTTCACTTGGCGAAGGACTTGGTAATTTTGAAACGGGTCAAGTAACGTGGTCGACACTTGAGCTAGTAGCCCTTCTCCAAACTTCCCCACCATGTCAATGGAAGGACTATGAGCCTCGACGGACATAAGCCCTTCTTCACTGTGGTTTTCAGTGGCACTAATTCTCGAGCCCGCGACTCAACAGTGCCATCAACGAGTTGGCGACCATGACCACTTGGCTTATGCGTCCACTTATTGTATTTAAATCAATAAACTGGTGTAGGTTTCCGGAGGATAAATAAAAATTCCGCAAGATTAACATTGCATTCAAAATGGCGGATAGAGGGAGAGAGTGAACATTAACGTCACGCTATTCAGCTACTCTTGGGTTTTTGCCAACGGACATCGTAATTTTGAATCATGGTCAAGTGACTTGGACGACAAAGAAGCCGGCACAGCGCCTTCTAACTTCCACACCACATCAACGGGATGGCGGGTAGAAAAGAGCCTTATAAAGAAAGTTTTTTTAATTGTGTGAATTACCTTAAAGGTGGACAGAATTATTAGAAATTGTATCCTGTGGAAAATATTTATTATATCTGTATCAAGTAATTACAGTAAAAATACCGTTATTTCATTTTTCATTTTTATTCGACAAAGATTTAAACCGGTTTGTTAACGAGGGTTTTTATATATATATAAACCCAGCTTCTAAAAGTTTTTTCAAATCATAATTAAGTAATAAAGAGAAAAAAAAAACTGTGGTTTTCTTACCTAAAATGAAAATTATAAAATGGAACTATATATTGTGAAGATTTCAAGTAACTATCATTGCAAGTATAAATTCAATTAAAAATTCAATCTGTTATTGTATTGTTAATATAATGTAATCGAATCATCTACATTTAAGAAACTGGCTGTGTATCTGTAAGTTTGCTTCAATATTTTTTTTTATTTCGAATATACGAGGTGTGACACACACACACAAAAAAAGCGAGACTGGTCCAATAAATGTACTCACAGAATCAGTTCTCCGTGACAGTATCACCTTCAAAGGATCTCCTTTCAGCATTCACACACTTCTGTGTTCATTCGGGGCTGCCATTGCTGGTAACAGTTCTGGAACGAGGTTTTTGGAAGGCCCTTCAGGAGATTTTCTGTTTTTACCTAAACCACTTCAACTGAGGTAAAATGGGTTCCCTTTCAGCAAGATTCAATTGTACGAAATAAAAAAAAAAAGTCGCATGGACCCAAATCAAATGAATAAGAAGGATGTTCCATCCACAGTAATATTTTTGCTGGACAGAAACTACTTGATAGATAGGACCATGGGAGCGAATGCATTGTCTTGGTGCAACAGCCATTCAATCACATGGATAGAGGAGTTGTGTGGGATGACTTCACCAAAACAGTTGTTGCCAACTCCACTCTTTTTTTCAAGCTACACACTTAATCTCGTTTTTTTGTGCCACACCTTGTATATACGTTACCGTTAAAGTGGGAAATACGTTGTTTCATAGCTTAACTAGGTATTTTATGAAATAACTGGACACACACACACGTCAGTTGAAGTATATAATGTTATTGAATTCTAAGCTTTAACTGGGTATCTTATAGAATAACGATTACTTGATCATTAAAGTATGAAATACGGCAGAGGAATATTGAAATGGAGGAGAGGGAATAGGATTATTTGCAATGAAATTATATATGCAGAAAAGCTCATAAGGATATCTATGGAGTCAGGCAAGTAGGAATGACCAAGATGGTCTAGAATTTGAGATATAAAGGAAATAGCCCTGTAGGAGGGGATACACCTGGGGGGGGGTTGCGTTACAGGGATTTTGGATGAACATTAATTTAGTCGCGATCCCCCAAATATCAACCCCATACCATCAAAAAAGTGGTACCATAGGATTAACATGGGAAAATTATATTTTAGTGTTAAAGCCCTCCTTAGAGGCCTATTAAACGAAGGCTGAGTGGCTGGATCTATAGGTCTCAAAGAGTGTAACCTGTGGTTTAAGTTCCAGAGCCGAAACTCAAATACAAGCCAAGACATTGCCAATTTAAATAAATTTAAAAATTTAAAATAGTTTAAAACGATTATATAAATAAAATAGAAAGAATGACCCTATGAGCAAGAAAATTGGTAGAAGTATACAGTGGGTGAAGAGGGATACCCACATATTTCTGGATTGACATAGCTCCCTGAATATGAGCTACAGGAAACCAGTTTTCATACGCAATGGTGACTGAAATCATGTTGTTCATCTTTGTTGTTCAATGGAGCGTTCCACGGATGTGTGCTGTAGGTCAGCGGTACCCAACCCCTGGCCGTGGACCAGTATTAGTCCGTGGATCAAATAATATTGGACTAACCAAACGCTAAGATAAATAATTTTGTTTGTTTTTTTTAAATGAAAAAATATGAAATTAATTACGCCTTTCATTGTAATATTGAATTTAAAATCCATAATTAAATAGATTTCTAAAAAATAAAATGATTCAAAATAAAAATATAAGTAGCCATTTTTTTAAGGCGCCGATATATTTCTTTAATAGGAATTTTAAAAAAGAATGCCGTCTTCACAGCACCCTTGACTCATAATAAGTGTTATTAAATTTATTATTGTCTTCGATTTGTTATTTAAATCTGTACTAACTAATGCATTCTGTTAATAAACCTCATGGAATGTATATTAGACGATGCTTATTATTTATATTCGCTTTGTGAAACTCCATCTTTTAAAATTATGCATGAATTGTGCTTCGTCTGCAACATGCATTTCTAAAACATATTCCGCGTAACTCTGTTGTCAGAAATTTCAAAATTGTTCTCAATATTAGTTTTTCCTCACACTCAATTTTGATGCAATGAGATGTCACGGCCGCGTTTCGAAACACAGCTTCAGAGATTTCCATTGCTATGATTGATGCCTGATAAATTAGGTTCTCCCTGATAGTCCGGCCAGCTTGGGAATCGATTTGACGTTGCCATGGCTACTTGACGTCATAAAGTTCAGCAAGCATGCTGGGATATCTCTTTTAAGAAACCCTGATAGAGAGAGATCATCAACTTGGCGAGTTAATCTCCTTGCAGTATTCACTTTTGGAATACTTCGTGTGGTGTACATTTTCTTTAAGCTAAAAAGAATTGTCAAAGCTACTTTTGTAAGAAAAGTGGTGCATATTAATACAAAAATGAAAGATAATACAAGGAATGTTTTCACTCGTGATAGGGATCCCGAAATATATCATCGGGTTTCTAAAAGCTTATTAAGTTGCCTACCGCAAGAGAAAATTAAGTTTCACGTAAAAAATATTGTGCTATTTTTGTAAAAAAACTTTTTTTATTATTTTTATGACTAAAAACTTATTGTAATACGTTGTTTTTCAAATTAACAATTGTTTTAGATATAAAACTAGTAATATTAAAAAAAATTAAGTCAATTCCTACTTAGGTCATCAAAGAAAAATTTTCTTTTGGTAACTTTTTATTAAAAAATTACAATTAATATAAATATCGGGTGTCCATACTTAAATTTGAAATTTGCAAGCAATCTATAGCAAAAACTATTCAGCGGAATTGAATGAAAATTGGGTAATGGCAGAATGAAATGATGGGAATTTTATCGAGGGAAAAAAACAATGAATTTCAAAAACCACCGCTTGGTGGTGTATCACAACTTTATTGAGAACATATAATCTACAAAAATTTACAAAATATGCTCGATATGTTGTCCACCTTTGTCTGCTACCATTTGGAAGTGGTAGGTAAGGCAATGTGATATAACCACAGTGGTTATCAGTGGCGTAACGGAGAATATAAGCCCTCCTGCAAAATGAGGTTTGGGGTCCCAAGCATATTTTATAAAGGATTGAGTACTTAGTGTCAGTTAGGCTTTGGACTCCCTAGAGCTCCTGCCCCCGACGACGCGGGGGTGTACGTTACGCCACTGGTGATTATGTCGTATAGTGCTCCTCCACACATCGTCCGTTGTGTGAAACAAGTGCTCCATCGCCAATAGACGACAGAATCATCAGCCTGCATTTTAGTACAGCTTGACCTCCTAGATCCCCCGACTTGAATCCTTGTAACTTTTGGCTGTGGGAATACTTTAAAACGATGATCTACCATGATACTATCACATTTCTATCCGACCTTAAGGAAAGCATAGAACGCCATGCGTGTAATATTCCCCAGTTCAGGCTGCTTTCAACAGTCGGACATGAGATTTTACTCTTCCAGAAGGTAGCAGACAATGGTGGAAAGCCTATCCAGCATGTTTTGTAAATTTTTGAAGATTATTTATATTTTCAATTAAGCTATGATACGCCACCTAGGGGTGGCCATTGAAACATATTGTTTTTTCCCCCTTGATAAAATTCTCATCACTTCATTCTGTCATTACCCAATTTTCATACAATTTCACTGATTAGTTTTTGCTATAGACTGCTCGTAAATTTTAAGTTTAATTATGGACGCCCAGTATGTATATACATATGACAGAATCGCAATAATAAGTGGAAAAATAGAAAGCTATTTTCCTTGTGATTTTCCTTTCTATATATGGTTTTGGACTATTATTTTTATTTGTTAATATTTATTCATTAATTAAATTTAATTATTCTAATAAAATAGTATAGTAGAAAGAAATCACATTCTCAGAAATTAGGCCATCCCAGATGGGATTCGAATCCACGACCTTTGAATTAGAAGTCCAACGCGCTATCCATTGCGCTACAGGGACATAACGAGCTATTTTCCTTTTTATATATGCTTTTGGACTATTTTTTTTTATTTGTTGCTATTTATTCATTAATTGAATTAATTAATATTTGAAAAAACTGTATTAACGTTAAGTGCCCTCTACCACAAGCTAAAAAAAAAAATGTATTTGAACTGGAGTGGATGAATTAAAAGTATTTTATTAATGATTGAAAATTTGAACAAGATATATGATTAAATAAATAAATATAGTTGGAGAGTGAACTAATAATAAGAATTGAAAAATATGCTATTTTTGTAAAATGAATTTTTTAATTATTTTTACGACCAAGAAATTTTAAAAAACGACGTATTATAGTAACAATTGTTTTATATATAAAATAAAGTATAATTTAAAAAATAAAAAAAAAACAGCCCCCTCTCTCCAAATAATATAAATAAAACACTAAATTCTTTTCATTCCAAATGGGGCTGCGGAATGGTAATTACCATTACAGATCTATCCTGGGAGCTGTGGTATCACTTTTTATGGCACCAAACAGGTGGATACCAATTGCCATAATGTAATTTTTAACCCCAGTTTCCTCCCCAGAGTTAGGCACCTGAGCTCTAACGATGCGATTTTGTACTAGGAATTTAATTTTTCCAAGACTACCAAGACCACTTTGGCACTTATCATGAAAATCCACCGACTTGGGCCGAGGTCGAACTCGCAAACTTAGGAGTACAAGGCCAGCAAAAAGTGCCAATGGCATACGGTGTTCCCAGGTGGTCACCCTTCCAAGTACCTGACCACGCCCAATGTTGCTTAAGAGGGTCCGGCACATGATTTTTCGAAAAATTATCGATTTTCACTTTTTTGTATTTTTTAAAAGTTCTAATATTTCTATTTAAAAAGATATATGATATCTGGAAATACAAATAATTAGAAGTATTATTATTTAAATGAAGCAACTCCTTCACGCGCGCGTATCGAATGAGCTCTGCTATGAGAACCTGTCTTTCTCCTTGTATAAGTTTCTGAAGAGAGTGAATACATACGACGTTCTAGTGAAAAAATTAGAATGTATTGGACATAGCCAAAAGTGTGTGAGTGCACGTCTTTTGGATCTTAAGGTATCCGACTACGTTCGGAACCGTGATTTTGCAAAAGCGTATAAATGGATAATATTCATGATATTTAGTGCCACTTAGATTAGAAAATGTATATGAAATTGTCTTAAGAATATCATTACAATAAAAAATTATTTAAGTACACTATTTTGACAAAAAATGAACACAGAATGACCCCTTTTCAAAGTATTCTCCTTTTGTGAAAAATGCTTCTATTATATATAATATTTTGCCTGTATATAGCTCAGACCTCTGTACAGAAGCTCAACTAGAATTTTTGAAATATATTACTTAGAAGTGGGTTTATCCATGTTTTACGACAACAGAGGGGAGAAATTTTAAGAAAAAAAACGCCGATAATTATTTCAAATGGTTGTAACTCTGAAAATAATGTAAATTTTTCAAAAATCAGCCTCTGTGCAGATATCTGAGCTATGTACAGGCCAAATATTATTATAATAGAAGCATTTTTCACAAAAGGAGAGCATTTTGAAAAAAGGTTATTCTAAATTAATTTTTTGCCAAAATATTGTATTTAAATAAATTTTTTTTTGTCAAAATGTGTCCTTAAAATAATTTTATGCATGTATTCTAATCTAAGTGACACTAAATATCATTAAAATTATCCATTTATGCGCCTTTTTAAAACCAGTTCCGAACGTAGTCGGATACTTTAAAAGCAAAAACAGAGAAAAAAAAAGTTAAATCATGGAAAAAGCCTACGAGTGGTCGAAACCGACTCATCGATATTTATCTACACAGTATGAAAATTGCTCTTTGGGTTGTGTGTGTTTTATTTCATCTTCTCTCTTCAAACGAGAGCCCTCAACATGGACTGTGTCCTGAGGGTATAAATTTAGGGTGCAAGTTTCAAATGGCAGAAGCTAAATGTAACGAAAGGGCACTATGATCATAAACACATACACATGTGCTATATACCATAATGAATTAAATGAAGCCAATTCATAGAGATCTAGGTGATCCTATGTTGTTAAGAAAATGTTTATATGGAAAGACTCAGAACCAAAATGTCAATTAATAACACCATATGGTCAGTGATTCCTAAATCTACAATTGTGGAAATAAAAACTCTAAGAATTAAGGGTAAATATAGCTACTGAACAGTTCAATATAAGTCATGTAGCAAAATTAATGATCTTGAATCAAGTTATAGCTGTGTGTTATGATTAAAAAAATTAGATACACGTAGGATTCGTGTAGCCCAACCAAAGCAACTTGATCCCCCCAAAAAAGGCTAAATTGTTAAAAATAATGGAAAAAAGAAAATTAGAAGAGTCTTTTGTAGGTTGATTGATTGAATATTAACGTCGCACTCTTCAGCTACAAGAGGGCTTTTGGCGACGGACCACGTAATTTTGAACTATGGTCAAGTGATGTGGACGACACCTGAGCTGTCACCCCCTCTCCTAACTACCACACCACACCAACGGGAGTACGTTTCAGATCTCGACAGATTTAACGTGCATCGCTGCCCTACACGGCGGGTCTTTAGTGGTACTGGGCTCGAACTCGTGACAAGGCAAGCCACGATCCGATACCTATACCACTCGGCTATCGCGGCCATGAGTCTTTTGTAGGAGCAGAGGGTAAAGAAGATGCATGTGCTTCTATAGAAAGTACTAAAAAAGTAAATGTCAGCAAATTACAAATTTTTACTTTAAAACCTATTTTCTCAAACTGTAATATTTTTCACTTCATGTACCTTTTTCTTAAAAACTACTAATTATATAATCCTCAAATTTTCAGGGAGCGCATACTTTTAACACGTTTATACATTTTAACGAAGGGAATTAGATATATCTCGTAAACGTTTTTAGGTAAGGCATTTTAAAACAAAATTTTAGGGAAAAAATTAAAAAATGGAACATTTTTTAAAAAATTCATAATTACTTTAATTTTTAACAAAAAGAGAAAACACTTCGTTGAAGTTTTTTTGACAGTACACATAACTTACTATAATAGTTTTATCCATGAGAAGTAAGTAGTTTCTGAGGAAAAGGTACATAAACTTAAGCAATTTAACATGGGTGCCAATGGACGTGGTAATCGGACAAGAACGGCTGCTTTCAGAATGGTATGGCTATTGGCAAACTCTAAACTTTACGGATTGAATTTCTTCATATTGAATAAAATTATACAAAGTCTTGGTTCTCAGTATTCATTAAGAACTTTACTACCAAAAACTCTCTGTGAGTGCCGTAGCCTAGTGTTTATAGTCAATAACTCGTGGCTAGAGTGTCGCGGGTTCGTGTCCTGGTGCCACTGAAGACCTATTGTATGGAAGGGACCGATGCGCATTAAATCTGTCCAGACTCAATGTCCTCCCGCTGGTGTGGCGTGGTAGGAGAGATGTCGTGGCCAGCTCAGATGTCATCCTCGTCACTTGACCGAAGTTCAAAATTACGAGGTCCATGACATATATCCCCAGTGTTGCTATGTAGTGCGACGTTAATATAACTCACGCTAAAAATGTGACATCTGCTGTGGCTTTTGTAATCAGAAACTGGCTGTCAAGTGACTTAAGCCGCATTCACACCAAGGCAGTCGGCGTTGAGCGTCTAGCCAATCAGAGACTTCATCTCGGGCGAGATGAAATTTCTGATTGGCTAGACACTCGACGCTGACAGCCTTGGTGTGAATGCAGCTTAAATGCTCGCGTGAGTGAGTGACTATCAACGTTGCACTGTTCAGCTACACGAGGGCTTTTGGTGACGGATCTCGTAATTTTGAACCATGGTCAAGTGACGAGGACGCCACCTGAGCTGGCACCCCCTCTCCTAACTACCCCACCCCACCACACCAACGGGAGGACGTTTGAGCTCTCGACAGATTTAACGTGCATCGTTTCCCTACACGCCGGGTCTTAAGTGGTACTGGGCTCGAACTCATGACAAACCAGACACGCTCCGATACCTTGACTAGTAGGTTACCGCGGCCAAAACAACTGTGGTAGTGGTAACCTATTAGTAATGACCACGAACTTATGGTCGGCGTATCATGGGTTCGAACCCTAGTGTCACAGATGACCCGCGGTTGTTGCATGTTAAATCTGTTGAGATTCAAAAGGTTGTTGAGATGTGGAAATTTTGAGGATGTCGAGCCAGCTCAGGTGTCATTCTCGTCTCTTGACTGTGGTTGAAAATGAAGAGATTATTTGGCAGTAGGCTTCGCGTAGTCCCTCACGCTGCAGAAATAAATTGAATTAAAAAATTTTGAAACAGCTTAAAAACCACTTTAAAGCAATAGGTTGCTGTTAGCGGAGGATATCATGATTTAAATTGGTTTGTTTGTATTAACGTCTCACTTGAAAACAACTTGGGCAAGTTAGTGATAACATACCTCCTAATTTTGAATCGGGTAAAGCAACAAAGATGACAGTCATGACTAATAACCCTTCCCCGTAACCGTTTTACCATACCGAATGATGATTTTAAGATCATTTTATTAAACTTAACAATGAACGCATTATTTCTTTGAATTTATGAACAATGAACTCTCATTATTTGGTTGAATCGGGGATCAAACTTGCGGCTCGGTCTGATCAACCGCAGTTACTATGTTCGCTATTTTGGTGAATCGGCTTCAACGATCATAAAAAAAAAATGTGACATCAGGTCAAATAATTTCGTTGCGGTTAAATGATATATGAAACCCAGTGGCTGAGTGGTAGTGCATCGCGCTTCCATATCACAGGTCCAAGGTTCAAACCCCGGGCTGGGCAAGGTCGAGTCAGCCGTTCATCCCTTCAGTGGGTCGATAAATAAGTACTAAGCCTGCTTGGGAACTTAACACTGGAGGTTTCGCGCCAGACTGACCACCTGATCGGAACATTTGCCATGCACCTCAGGGCACAAGGTCACGTATACTGAAATGGGCACAGTAAGCCTTGGCCCTCATGGGCTGTTGCGCCACTCAGTTAAGTTAAATGGTATATAGGGAAGAAAAACACAACTTATTCATTCATTCATTTACTAACATCACGAGATCTCTCGAATTACTAGACTGAGATACTTGAAATTTGACAGGCACGGTTTTTTTGTTTAGAGATCCGGTAAGAGGCGTGACTCCTCAAGGCGGGCAGTAGCCTAGTGTACAAGCGTGTTCAAGCCTTGTGCCCCTGAAGACCCGCCGCGTAGAGGGGATCACTGCTCGTTAAATCTGTCGAGGCTCAGACGTCCTCCCGTTGGTGTGGTGTGGAAATTAGGAGAGGAGGGTGCTGGCTCAGGTGTCGTCCTCGCCCTTTGACCCTGGCTCAAAATGATGAGGTCTGTCACCAATAGCCCTCGTGCAGCTTTATAGAGCAACATTAATGTAACTCTCACTCATTCATCTGATTAATAATTTAAGATATTTCACTACGTTCCAAACCATTATTTTGCAAACGCATATAAATAATTTTTTTTTTATATTTTAGTGTTACTTGAAATAGAATAAACATATAAAGTTGTCTTACGAATATTATTACAATAAGAAATTTCAAAGCAATCTTTTGTGGTAAAAAATGGGGAAAAAATATCCTTTTCCATATATGTTAAATGCTTTTATAATATTTTGACCCTATATAGTTAGAACTTCTCTCTACTGAAGCCTGGACTAGGATTTTTGAAATAGATAATTTAGGAGGGGATTTATTCATATTTTAATACACCAGAGTAGAAAGATTTTAATAAAAAAAACACAGATTATATTATTTTAATTCATCGTAGCTCTGAAAATAAGGTGAATTTTTCAAAACCCCTACTTCAGACTCAGTAGAGAAAAATCTTAGTTTTATAAATGCAAAATATTAATATAGAAGCATTTTCTATTAAAAGATAATGTTTTGAAGATGTCACATTTCTTCTTCCTCTTTTTTTTTTTGCCAAAGAAGTGCATTTAAATAATTTTTTATTTTAATAATCTTAAAACAATTTTATATGTATATTCTAATTCACACACACACACAAGTGACACTAAATATAAAAAAATTACTCGTTTAAAGGGTTTGCACAGTCATATAAACCTCAAAAGAAGAGTTTTAGTTTCTATAATTACATCCGTTTGTAAAAAATTGAGACTTTTTCAAGTCTTTAATAATCTTTATCAAAGAGAATTGATACAAATTTCTATCGCAAAGAAAAATTAAATTTTTGACCATTCCCCGAACTTTTCTTCGGTTTCGCGTGCAACTTATTATAATAATAGAATATTTTTCTCAATCGAACATTTCCGTATTTCTTTTTTCCTCACACACATTCGCTCCCAGCGAACCAGCTTGGCGATCCATTTTGGCGAGCTATTTAATTACCTGGCAACCCTAGTCTTATCCGGCCGTGGACCAAACGCCGGCTCGCCAGCGAGACAGAAAAAGGGAATAAATGTCGTGGAAGAGCCGAAGATCAAAATGACCTCGCAAAATCGCGCCGTGCTTCGACAATGCAGGACTAATTAATTGTTCTCAATAATGTTCGTGGTGGGCTGGGCCCTGCTGGTCCTGACCGTGCTGGTGCGGCCCAGCGAGAATGCTGTACCACCAAAAATCCATGCAGAGATACCGATGCCCAAGGCACCTGAAGAAAAAGATCTATATATCGGAGCGATCTTTCCGATCAACGGGACGGGGGGCTGGCCGCCGCGGCCAGGGATGTCTGCCAGCGGCCCTCATGGCCCTGGAAGATGTCAATGCAGAACCCAATTTGTTGCCCGGGTACAAGATGAAGATGCCCTACAATGACAGTCAGGTGAGTGGGTGCATTTTTAATACGATCGAAGAAAAAGGGGTTTTCTAATATGTGAGATTTTCGCTCAATATATGCTTTCTACTTGATTTGAATTAAATTGGAATCTCTTAATTATTTAACCTGTTTCAGGATATTTTTATTTTTTTAAAAAAAATATCATTGTGTGTGACAACTCAGAAGGAGAAGAGAATTTATAAATATTAATTTTTCAGATTTAGTTAGTTTCAGAGCTTAAAGGTATCCGACTGTGTTCGGAACGGTGATTTTAAAAAAGCGCATAAATGGATAATTTTCATGATATTTAGTGTCACTTAGATTAGAATACATGTATAAAATTATTTTAAGAAAATTTTGACAAAAAAAAAAAAAATTAAAATACAATATTTCGGCAAAAAATTAACGTAGAATAACCTTTTATCAAAATGTTCAACTTTTGTGAAAAATGCTTCTATTATATAATAATATTTTGCCCGTTAATAGCTCAGACTTCTGTACAGAGGCTCAAATATGATTTTTGAAACATTCACATTATTTTCAGAGTTACAACTGAAATAATGATCGGCGTTTTTTTTTCTTAAAATTTCTCCCCTCTGTTGTCGGAAGACATGGATAAACCCACTTCTAAGTTGTATATTTCAAAAATTCTAGTTAAGCCTCTGTACAGAGGTCTGAACTATATACAGGCAAAATATTATTATAATAGAAGCATTTTTCACAAAAGGAGAATATTTTGAAAATGGGTCATTCTATGTTAATTTTTTGTAAAAATATTGTACTTAAATAATTTTGTATTGTAATAATATTCTTTAAGCAATTTTATATACATTTTCTAATCTAAGTGACACTAAATATCATAAATATTATCCATTTATAGGCTTTTGCAAAATCACGGTTCCGAACGTAGTTGGATACCTTAAAGATATATTTTCTCCTTGTATATATTCCTTCTTCAATGCATTTTTCCTTTTAAAAACTGTTTTGAAGTAACTTTTTTTGAAATAAGTAATTAATAACTAAATTATAAGATTAATATTCAATTTATTGCCGAAATTCTCCTTTGGGGTAAATCTAGCAATTAAAGTTCACAATGCAGAATCTAAAAGTTTGTTTTTAGATTAGTTGATTTTTTTTTTCTAATTGAACAATTTTTTCAGATATAAAATTTATAGAACAAAAATAAAACTAATGAAATAAAATTAAAAGCCTGCGTGCGTTACATTTTTAAGGGGACATGGTACGATTCAGACAAAAAAATTTAATTTAAGGATTTTCAAAATTTCTTTGCTTTCCTCCTATGTGCGTATACTGTGCAAAACAGATTTTGTGCTCAAAATTTCCTGTAAAGCTAACCATATAATTTTTTACGGAAATAACGTAAAATTTTTTTTTGAAGTGATTTTAAAATGCTACTCCTCCTACAAAAATTTACTTACCAGCATGAAATATGATTTACAAGTACAATAAAAGCACGTATAACAAAAGTTGGTATGGGTTTTGCGATATCACGATTGGTATTCGTACCATACTTCTTTTTTATGAATGCTTATTGAAAATTCCTCAAAAAATGCATAAGTTCTGAGTTCAATTATTTTTAGAAAAATAAGTATTGCTTTGATTCAAAAATGCATACCAACTTTTGTTCTATGTACTATTAGCATTAGGTGAAAAACAATTCAAAGCATTAGGCCCAATAGAAAAAAAGTCTTAGCATTTTAAATGAAAACAAACTAGTTATTTTATCCTTCTGAGATAAGTCAGTTTAAAGTTTTGATTTTCCACAGGAATGTGAATAAAAACGAACGTAAAAGGTATCATAATTCTGCATTTTATAAGCTTAAAGCTTTCAAATTTTGTGAGGTTAAAGATAAATGTATAAAGAATAATTTAGGCTATAAAAAAATTAGATTTGATTTTTTGACCGATTTTTGTCAATTGAATCGTACTGTGTCTCCTTAAATATAGCATCTGAAATTCAGTGTTTGAATAGGATACCAGGAAAAGTTACACGCGGTATTGTTTCCTCTGACGTTTTCACAAATGTGACATTTTCAACCAAACTTTTTTTTTCAACTTGAGAAGAAAAAGTAAATGTCTCTCTTCTAATTATTTGTTCATAACATTATTTGTTCTAAAACTAATAGAACATGGTGAATCTGACAAAGGCTTTTTTTTTGTACCTAGAGTATTTACCAGCTAAAAAATAAATAAAATTTTTAATGAGCTTTCTTACACTTAACGAATATATATTCTTCACTTTAATATGGCAAATGTCTTTTTATTAAACCAGTAGTTAAAAGAAAAGAAAATTGTTAAGTACTTTTTCCACTTAATCTAAATCTTAACTGAGCGTTTTATGCAGTGCATAATCTTTGCTTTCCATCGTTTACGGTAGTCACAGAAGCCTAGTGGCCAAGGTAACGGATCGTGGCTGGCACACATGTCACGAGTTCGAACTCAGTACCATTAAAGACTGGTCGCGTAGGGGAGAGATGCACGTTAAATCTGTCGAAAGCTCAAATGTCCCCCCGTTGGTGTGGTGTGGTAGTTGGGAGAGGGGGTGCCAGCTCAGGTGCCATCCTCGTCATTTGACCATGGTTCAAAATTACGAGGTCCGTTGCCAAAAGCCCTTGAGTAACTGAACAGAGCAAAGAAAAATTCACTCACTTCAACGTTTACAATATATTTATGGGTATTTTTATTAATGAATATTTTTGTTAATAAGTATTTTTATTTGTGTACCTCAGTACATCCATGCACATATTTCGAAGAATATATCTCAAAATAATTTTTAAAGTAGATCAACACATGTTATAGGCACTTTATGTAAAAGTAATTTTTAAAAAATATCGGATTTATTATATATTAAAAAATTATTATCTAATTTTTTTAACATAATTTACTCATTAATATTAATTTGTGATTCAAGTGCGTCACATATCCATGCATATTTATTAACTGGGATATGTTCTTGCCTTTTTTTCACATGAACTGTCTAAATCTAGGTGTACTGAGATTAAATGTAATTGCATTACATTTTCTGAGTTTAATTTGTTTTTAGGCTTTTTTTGTAGCCACTTACGTTGAGAAATATATTTCACTTTAACATAATATTCTGAATGACATTAAAATACTTATAGCTGTGTGAGAAATCCCGTGTATCGTATAAATTTGTAACCTAACATTTGGAAGCTTTTCTTGCTTTTATTTAGATTTCAACATCAACTCTGTTGATATGTTGCTCTCCCTCCTTCATTATACGTGTTGTTTTCCACAAATGTAAAAATGTGCACATTTTCCATTAGAAAACTATCTAGTTTAGCAAGACATTGTGCTACTTAATGTTTATAAAATTATCTCGTGAAACCCGAGATAGTAAACAATAGAATATTCACGATCCAGTAGGAAGTATATATTAGGTTGG
Organism: Trichonephila inaurata madagascariensis; assembly: GCA_019973955.1. Classification (NCBI taxonomy): domain Eukaryota; kingdom Metazoa; phylum Arthropoda; class Arachnida; order Araneae; family Nephilidae; genus Trichonephila; species Trichonephila inaurata. The sequence goes on along the minus strand of BMAV01011624.1, from coordinate 195,374 downwards.
GGAAAAAGAAATTCATTATTTTTTCGGTAGATGGCTGTAGTGTCGATGTCTCGTGAAGTATCGATCAAACAATTTCGAATTTATGCTCGTTGTCAAGATGACATTTCACACTAAAAAATTATTTTGCTTTTTTTTTGTTTGGTCCATTCAGTTGTGAGTTACAGGGTGTTAAAAATGGAAGTCAACAAAGAGAAAATTCGGTTCTTTTTACAGTTTTTCTTTGATAAAGGCGAAAATGCAAGCCAGGTGACTGAAATTGCGAATGGTGTTTATGGTCCCAATATTGTAACAGCTAATTACGTGCAATTTTGGTTTCATCGATTCCGTTCAGGTATTTTTAATGTTAAAGATGCACCTCACACAGGTAGGCCCGTCATCGAAAATGTCGATAAAATCACAGAAATAATCGAAGTTGACCAGCATGTTAGTAGTCGTAGCATCACCTAGAAGCTAAAGATCAATCGTAAAACAGTTTTAGGCTATTTGCGCAAAGTTGGATTCAAAAAGAAGCTCCATGTTTGGGTGTCTCACCAGTTAACACCAAAAAACATGATGGATCGAATTTCCATCTGCGAAACCTTGGCCAAACGGAATGAAATCGACCCATTTCTTAAGCGGATGGTGATTGGGGATGAGAAATGGGTCACATACTACAACATTGTGCGAAAACTATCGTGGTCAAAGTGCGGTGAAGCAGCTCAAACGGTGGCCAAACCAGGACTAACGGCCATGAAGGCTCTACTGTGTATTTGGAGGGACTGGAAAGGAATCATTCATTAAGAGTTGCTTCCGCATGGCCAAACACTAAATTCAGATCTCTACTGTCAACAACTGGGCCGTTTGAAGATAGCGGTTGACCAGAAATGACCAGAATTGGCCAACAGAAGAGGTGTTGTGTTCCATCAGGACAACGCCAGGCCACACACTTCTGTAGTGACTCGCCAGAACCTCTGGGAGCTTGGTTGGGAAGTTTTAATGCATCCACCATATAGTCCAGACCTGGCACCAGCGATTACCACTTTTTTCTCGCATTGCAAGACTTCCTGAGTGATAAGAAATTGGGATCAAAAGAAGATTGTAAAAATCGATTGCTAGAGTTTTTCGCCAATAATGATCAAGACTTCTATGAGAGAGGCATTATGAAGCTACCTTTAAAATGGCAATAAATTATACAACAAAACGGTGCATATTCGACCCAAATCAGACAATCGGAAGCATGTTAAATAAAGTCTTGATTTTCATGCAAAAATAATGGATTTCTTTTCCCCCAACCTAATATATATATAAAGATAAGAGTGTTACGAAATAAAGTTATAATATATAAATAAAATTCTCTCTGTTTTAATGAATAGGATGAGCTTTAGATACTTGTAACTATACAAACTTCATAGAGATCGTGAATCCATTTTGCATACATATTTATTTCTTTATTTTTTATAGTGACTCATGGAACCCCTGGGTATGCCTTGTGGAACCCCAGGGTTGAAACACAGTTTGAAGACCATTGGTGTACACATAATCGGCCAATAATCTACGTTCAGTAACATATATAGGCGTTGAAACACACAGTAGTTCTGTATGAATATCAAATATTTGAATACATTATAACTATCGATAAATACGAATCAATAAGAGATAGCTATCTCGAGTTTTCCTGCATAAATAGTGTATTCCTTACCACCTTAATGTACTTTTATCGATGATTATAACACGGAATGAGGGGCTCTTTTGTGCAACATTTACAGATAGTTTATTTCATAATTCAATAAAATATTCTACTTAAAATGTATTAAAATATCACTTAATTGTGCCAAAAAATATTAAGGCCAGCTATACACTAGTTGGTAGAGAAATTTTTGATTAGAAATGTTCTAGTCAAGTTTTGATTTAGCCATTGATCCATTAGGTGGTATAATGAAATTGAGTGCGTTAGCTGATATGTACGTATTGGATTTAATTCGAACTAGGCTTTTTTAAGTTCTCACGTGAAGTAAGTTAGGAGAGTGAAGTACCACTTCAGGTGACGTCACAGTCAGTGGATCTAGGAGAGGGCTTACAATACCGTGTAAAATTTTCAATCCTGGGATTACATTATCCAAATACCGGGGGTTGGTCCAGTTGAAATTTCATAATAAAACTGAAAACGTAATTAAAAAATTGGTTTAATATTATTCTTCATTGAAACAAATCAAAATAAAACATAATTCAGCATAAAAAACAAATAAAAAATAGTACATAAAATGAAATTTAAAAAAAACATTTTTTCAATATTTGTATTTCTGTAAATAAGTCTTTAAAAAACACAGCTCGTCTAGCGTTTCATCGTTCAAACGGCTTCGTATTTTTGTCACAAACTGACCTGCGAAAGAAAATAATCGTTCAGACTCTACACTAGTAGGCTTTATCGTCATTAAATGCGAGTATGCTCTTTCCAGGTAGTCTCCACGTCTGTCTTTATTTTCAAAAAGAGATTTCTTGTTGAGTTTTTTTATGACAGTGTCTCAAATCTAATAGGCTGCATTGGTACATATTTCTCTTTGATATCTTTATCTAGTTCTTCCGCTACAGTTAATGATTTTTGTGTACAAATTGATTCAGTTATTGAATCACATGTTAATCTATTTCAAGTGTTACCTCATTTGAAATAAAATATCTAGTTGCATGAGTTGTTAGTAGTGCAGTGGTATTGTTCGTAGTGTGATGTAATTGCACTGATGGCTTATTAACATCACTCTAGAAAGCCCTCGAGTAGCTTAATAGTGCGACGTTAATATTCACTCACTCACTAACATGACTCTAGAAGTAACACAAAGACACTATTGGCAACAAACCTCGCAGTTCTGAGCCACAGTTAAGTGAAAATGTCGATAGCTAAGATTGGTTCTTTATTCTCTTAACTTCCATGTCACGTGAACGCAGGACTTTGAGGTTCGACAGATATAACGCGCACCATCTTCTCTGCACGGTGGATCTTTAATAACACCAGTATTGTGACTCGAAATACTTTCGTTTCCGATTTCAATATCCTTTATTTTTTTTCCAACACGCAGTATAAAATGAGGCTACTTACACTTATGAATTAAGGAAGCTATATACATAAAAGAACGAATTATTTGAGCACACACACGCTCCGTAAACATAAAGTATTATACAGTTATTTTCTTAACGTAAAACGTAAACTACTTAGGATATTCCAAAAACATACTTAACTAAAATCCTGTTGCCAGATACAGAGAATGAATATTAAATACAAGACAAACATTAAATATTATCCAACAGGAAAAGTTGAACATATTAGGAGTGGCAACAACTAGGACTCAAACTCACGACTCGATAGCTCCTTAATTTCAGATGAAACTGTTAATTGTTTTTTGTTAATTGAACCTTTGTTTCTCTTCACCTGATAAAAATTAAGAATACCTATATATTAAAATAGCCAACCGCATTTAAAATTAGTTCAAGAAACGTTTTTGCTACTTTCAGATTTGAATGTAATATAATAATTAAATATAATGTATTGAAATTGAATGGCTCAGTTTCCATAGAATACTTTTTACTGACAAAGTCTAACACTTTTATGGAGTTAAAAACAATAGACTCCTACATTCATTGTGCCACGTTAAAACACAATCAATCTCATCCTTCTGCAAACCGCGCCTTTCTACAATCTGTTCTATATTTGGAAATGTTTAAAACTAATTTTATATTGCTTCTATTGAGACTATCTGAGGTATATAGACTGTTTTCCTTTCATTTTCGTAAATAATGAAAGCTTTGGGGAGTCTCTGCAGGATTAACGATATATTTAAAAGTATCTTCCAAAATTAAAGGGGAAAAGGCAGTTCATTAAAAAAATCATTCTTATTTTTCTCCTTTTTTGTTGTATTTATTGTATTAAAAATGGTTTAACACTCTAAAAACATTTGTATTTTTGTAAAAAGTAGAGTATTATAAATATATTATTTAGTTATTTGTTCGGATATTGTTTTAGTAAAATCAAAAAAGTATTTGAATAACTTTGAAAAGAGGAAAAAAAAAAGCAAGCCTGAATTAATTTTAAGCATATAATCTGTTTTAAGTCTTTAATTCAGTAAGAACTTTTTACTACAATCTGCACTTAATAAATTAATTACATTTAAAAACAAATAAGGCTTTGTCAAAAGAAAAATCAAATTATCAAAATATATGGCATCTTTGTTTTTATGACAGTAGAAAGTAAACAAAAGTCTTTGGATCGTTGATGAAAGAAAATTGAAACAAGCCCATAGCTGGGGAAAGAATACATAAGAGTACAAAAAAGCCCGCGACAGCATATTTCTATCTTTTATGTGTAAGTCATTATTGCCAACACAGAACCATAAATACAATAAAAATTGATAATTGGTTGTAACAAATCGATCGTAACACGTTTGGTAGTAAGAAATCGATCTTTATATCAAAATAGATACTTTTATCGCTTCTGGTATTTAAAGTAGATAAACTTTCTTTCATACTGCATCATTTAGACAAGTTTGCATAATTTGTTTGTGGTTAGTAGTTAATTATAACGCTATAATTTTAATTGAACAGGCAGGTATAGCATTTTTTAAGTATACAAATAATAACTACCATACTGTATTTTTTGGAAGTGTAGAAAAAGTACCTACTAAAAATTATGTACGAAAGCGCAAGTCTAATCTTTTCCAAAGCTCTAATAAAGCTCGAGCTATGAAAGAAGCTAGACGTAACGAAACGTTTCCTCAAGCCGAACTGCGAAGGCTTGAACAGGCGGAGCGTGAGGCAGATTACAATTTTAACATAAAATAGTAATATTGACATATTAGACTTCCAAATATTAATTATTTACACTATTTTAAGCTTTCATTACGCAAAATGTGTAACAATGTGTTGCTTTTGCTGAGCAGAGATCAGCTTAGGAAGGTGTTTTCAAAAATCGACCCACAAGAGAGTTACGGGGAGTTATAAATAAATAAAAAATCCTTTTTATCGGTTATTAGATCTACAGACTTAAAATTTAACAAACATGTTTTTTTTTTGTTTGTTTAGCTGAGCTATGCACTAAGCACTTTTTATTTTGTTTAATTTTCAGTTCACGTGTGCGAAGAACGGGTGTACCAAACTTCTTCATCTTTCAATCTGTATTGTTTAATTTTTCAATTCACCCCCCGTGTGAAGAACGGGTATACCAGCTAGTTTTAAAATAAAATCCCAAATCATGAGATTTAATATTTTGATCAATTTTCCGCATTTTAAATGTCCTTGATCTTATAACGGCCCCCCCCCCCATTAATGATCATGTTGTGGCCTGCGTGAAATAGTTGTCATATATATGTAAAGGTTGAGTACCCCTACATTAAATCTATCGAGGATCAAAGTCCTGACATTGGTGTTGAGTGGAAATTTGGAGACGTGGTGTCGGTTCGTATGTCTTTTCACTATACCATGTTTCAAAATTCCAAGATCCGTTGCTATTACCTCTCATATGACTTCAGAGTGCAACTTTAATAAATAACCAAGCAATTGTGAATGGTCTATAGAAGGGATGGCAAACCTTTATGGGTCAACGGGCCATTTTTTATAAAGAAATATTTAATGAGGTACAGACGTGCCGTCAAATAATTTTGACTTCTGATTATTGGGAAAATAAAACTAATTACTAACAACTCAAAACTCTTTATTCACTACAAAAAAATACATTTACTGCACTGTATAGTAGTAAACGTTTTAGTTATACGTGTAACTTAAATTAAAGTAACATTATTGGGACTTCTGTTGTTGTAGATTATACATAAATGATAAATAACTTATATATAATAGGATTGTAAGATGTTACTTTTAGTAGAACACATGCTGAATTGGAGTCAGCTGTAAAACGGTTTCTAAGCGAGAGTGTAACATTTTTCACCTCTGAAAATAATTACTAGCAGGCATAGGTAGATGAAAATGTGGTTATAATAGCATAAATCAGCTTCTTCAACGAGTTAAATGTGTCTGGAATCGAATTCCATGTTTCCAAACTTTCACATTGCTGGCATTTTTACCAAATATCTTTTCTAACTTTTTCCTTGTTTCAATAAATTTTTGAACACACATATTTCCAATCACACCAGGGAACATAATAAACTTGAGAGTTTCTGATAATTATTTGAACTGAGAACATCCCGCTGAAAATTCCTTAATTGAAGAACCAATTACGGAAATAAATTCTTCTATAACTTTTTCTTCGTCTAGTTTCTCATGTGATATCTAAATCTTTAATATTTTTTTCAATCTTTGATATTGTAGTTTCTTGTAATAATATCGTTTCCGAAAACATGCAGTTTAGCTTCAAAAGCTCGAATGAGATCCCTCATGACAATTACTTCATAGTGAACTTGATTATTTTGAACCAAAATGCTAACCATTTTGATCAGTAGCGTGCCCAAGATATTGTGTCGCGTGCCATCAATGGCACGCATGCCACTGGCTGGCCATCCCTGGTCTATAGATTTTGCAGGTGCAGAAGTTATACCAAATAACTTCTTCTTAGAAGATTAATAGAGTTATAAAGAGATTAAATTCCCCTCAGCGAGAGTATTCCAATAAATTGTATTTTGAGTTATGAAAAAAAAAATCTTTATATGTAGAAGAGAAGCAATATAAATCAGAGGTCGCCAAAGTGGTGGTCCGTAAGAAAATTTCGCTGGTCGCCAGAAAAATGTGGAATATACTCACTCATCACGTTAAGTTATGCTTTAAGATGCATTAATTGTGTTCTTGGACCACACAATTTTCTTTTAAATATATTTAACTCTTAAAACATTCTATTAATGATCTGCGGGATTTAAATTATGAATTTACCGGTCCGTGAGGTCACACAAAGTATGGCGACCGCTGATATAAATTACAGTTGGACCCCGATTTAACTAATTTTTTTCTTTCGCCGATTAAAATGACTGTAAACCCGCTATCATAAACGAATAATAAATCCCGAATTAAAGAATTATTTCAACAGCTAGAAATTTTTTTTTATTAGCTTGTATTACAAAAATTCGATTTTATTTTTCAAAGACATCCTTTTTGTCCGAAACAGAAAACTCCCTTTCATGTAATCAGCAAATTTCAAAGGGAAATTACGAGAACCATTATTAGACTTTACAGGTGTTGATGAGTCATGAGTGTAACCTATTGTGTGTGTCTTGAGTAGAGCAGGAAATTTCTTTCTTATCTCATCCCTATCCACAATGCTGAAGACCCGCCGTGGGGGGGGAGCGATGCACGTTAAATCTGTTGAGAGCTTAAACTACTTGAGCTAAAAAAGTTTGACTATTTTTTTTGTTTTGTTTTTTTGTAAACAATGTATATAATTAATTTTACAGCTGAATATCCTGAATCAATCAATCAGCTCTAACGAATTAAATTTCCCAAAGTTGAGTATTTTGTTTATGTATATCCCTTAATTTTCAATGTAGGGATTTAAAAAAAAATATTGCATGAAAAAAACTGCAGTAAATAATAATGCGGTAGGTAAAGAGTTAAAATCTTCATCCTTAAAAAAAAAAAATTCTCTTCATAAATTACAATACAAATTCCCAAATATATATTGTGATTATCCATTCATTTAGTAAAAAATAATATTAAATCTATTTTAATGCTCAGAAATATTCTATTTTAATTTTTATATCAAGAAAAATAATAAAGTTCAAACTAGGATAGAAATTAAATATATAGCTAGTATGATCCTAGAAAATTATTTTTAAAGAATGTTGCATTTAGAAGGAAAAAAACCGAAATTACACATGAGTATATCAAAATTAAACACAAGAGCAATCGGATATATTTTTAAAAAATTAAGAAAAATTCTTTGTAAATTTTAGTTAATTTTGTAAATAAGTATTCCAAATAAAATACAATAGCTTTAAAAATCTAGTTTAGAAGTTCTTTGCACTCTTTTCCGGACTTCTGACGAGTAGATTGGCATCAAGATCATTCTAGAATCACGTGACTACAAAATCGTTTTCCGACGAAGTATTTAATCACGTGCATAATTACCATTGATAAAAGACTTCCAAACAGCTTATGCATGTGATTCGATGGAAATATCCCCTTCGAAATGAACTCTGTCAAGAATATGTACTTCAGAATTTATTTCGTACAATGAAAATTATATTTTCGAATTTCTCTGAAAATGGTAATTTAAATATTCTTTTAGTGAAAATAATTTTTAATACTGAAAATTTCTTACGTTTTGTAGCATATTTGAAAGATCTCAACTGTTACATGTAACAAAATTTTTATTCACTTAATACAAATACAGATTTTGGGTTACTTAAATAACTTTCGTTTAGAAAATGAAAGATATTTTTTTTTCCTATTTCAAATTAGTATTTATTTGCTTAGCGCCTTAGCCATCTCAAATTTATTTAAATAATAAAATTATTAAAAAATCGAAATCGTAAAAGTGAATAAATAAGCAAAATATTACACAAAAAATAATTTTTTTAAAAAAAAGTTTTGGTTTTTGATCGAAAAAAGTTGAACACGGATCTACAGTGGGCCACAAAAGTGTTCGCACCCTTGAAATTTCTTATAAAATTTAATGTTTTCGACTAATAAAAATTAATATATTGTAATTGTAATTTTTTTATGATATTTACAACTTGTTCTTAATCTAATGATATAATTAATTTTTTAAAAATAGTATAACTATTTTTTTAAAAAAATTAATTATCAAAAAGCTACTAAAAAATTACGCTACAAAAGTCTTTGTACACTTAACAAAAATCTCAACTTAGCTTTAAGTATTGTATTTCTTTCTTAATTTAGTACTTAGTAGTATATCTTTTAGCGTCCGAAACAACTTTTAAGCGTCTTGGTATAGATTTAATCAGTTTTTTGTAATTTCTGCATCGATTTTTCACCATTCTTCTGTGATTATTGTTTTTACTTCCCATTTTGTGTTTATTTGTCACGTTTTATTTTTTTACATCAGAATCTCACCAAATATGTTCTACTGGGCTAAATAAAGTGATTGAGGAGAAGTTTTCATAATTTGGGAACAGTTATAGAGACACCAGTGGCGTACATTGAGAGCAGTGCGCTTGGCATCATTATCCTGTTAAAAATGAAATCGTTTCCAATATCCAAATTTTGGGCGGATAATTTAAAATTTCTCTTTAAAATATTTAAGTAGAGCTCATGATTCACAATATCAACAAAAAGTACCAAATTACCTAATTCTGTGGCCGATTTACACCCCCGCGCAAGAACACTTCTACCTCCATGTTTTATTGATCCAACTAGATTCTTGGAATTAAGTTCCAGAAAATTCAAAATTGACAGCAAATTGATTGAGATGGCAGACAATTCAACATTTTTGGTTCCGGTGGGCCTATAATAGCTTGTAAATGAAAAAATAAGGAGTTTAATCCCATGAATTTATGTGGAACAAGAACTCCTTCACTTCCATGCTTCAGCATGGAAGTGAAGGTGTTCTGGCGTGGGGGTGTAAATTGGCCTCAGAATTAGGTAATTTGGTATTTTTTCACGATATTATGAATCATGAGCTCTATTGAATTATTTTAAAGAGACATTTTACATTATCCGCCCAAAATTTGGATATTAGAGATTACTTAATTTTTTAACAGGGTAATGACGTCAAGTGCACTGCTCTCATTGTACGCCACTGGTATCTCTATAACTGTCCCCAAATTATGAGAACTTCTCTGATTAGTCACTTTATTTAGCCCAGTAGAACATATTTGGTGAGATTCTGATGTTAAAAAAAAAGAAAACGTGACAAATAAACACAAAATGGGAAGTAAAAACAATAATCACAGAAGAATGGAGGAAAATCGATGCAGAAATTACAAAAACTGATTAATTCTATACCAAAACGCTTAAAAGTTGTTGTGGACACTAAAAGATATACTACTAAGTACTAAATTAAGAAAGAAATACAATACTTAAAGCTAAGTTGAGAATTTCGTTAAGTGTACGAAGACTTTTGTAGCGTAATTTCTTAGTAGCGTTTTGATAATTAATTTTTTTAAAAAAATAGTTATACTATTTTTAAAAAATTAATTATGTCATTAGATTAAGAATAAGTTGCAGATATCATAAAAAATTACAATATATTAATTTTTATTAGTCGAAAACATCTAATTTTATAAGAAATTGCAAGTGTATGAACACTTTGTGGCCCACTGTATAAATTTCCCATCTTATGAAGAATATTCGTGTCTCTTACAATTTTTTTTAATAAATATTACCTATGTTGAGAAAAATAAATTCAGACTCTCGTACACACATATACAGCTGTTTTTTGAATGTGAAATTGTTTCAATTCAAGTATTTTTAAACAATAGTTTTCCTTCTTTTTCCTTTTTTCTTTTTTATATAAAAAAACTCTCTAATATAGTGCTCCAATGAACAAATTTAAATAATATTGAATTTTCAATATGAACTTAACTTTAATAATCCAGGTAGTTTTTAACTCTTTAATCCTTAACTTCTCTTGTTCCAACAAGAGAAATAATTATCCCAAACTGTACCCCTTTAACGAGCATTGTTACACAATTTTCCCATTTAATCTCTTTTATACATATTATATAATAAATATGTAATAATAACGATAAAATAATGTAAATAATAACGATTAAATAATAATTTCATTTCAGGAAAAACGTTTCATCCAAAATATTTTTTATATCGAATCTTAAACTATAAAAATTGCTGTAAAAAGAATATTATTTGACATAAAATCTCAATCAATAATTATTAGTTTTTTTTTTTTAAGAATTTTTATTTTTAAAAAATGTTGATTCCTTAGCGAAATATGCAATTTATATTGTATATGGATTGATTTTTCCGCATTATACTTCTATTGATTTAAATCATAATATTTCTTTGATAAGTCCTGTTCAAATTATGCATTTACAAAGTCTGGCCTATTTGCAAAAAATATCTAGACTAAACATTGACTAATGCAGTTTGACAAATGTGTCTAATTATTTCTTTAAAAGATAATTTTAGAGATAAAAAATCGTTGTATAATTACATTATATATATTTACTTAATGCGACTGAGTAAAACGAGTAATATAAAAAAAAATTAAGTCAATTCCTACTTAGGTCAACAAAGAGAAATTTTATTTTAGTTATTTTTTTATCAAATAATTACAATTAATATAAATATGTATATACATATGACATAATCAAAATATTAAGTGATAACTAATATTTTATTAATTATCATTAAAGTATTGTATTGTCGTCCAAAACAATCGTATATATAAAATTTCATTTCAACTGAATGCTTTAAAACGTGAGAATGTTTTAAAGTTTTGTCACAAGTCGCCAAAATGGTCACTAAGTCACCAAAAATGATTCCAACGTGGCTGTATCTGTAATTATTTGAATAATTAGTTTTAATCAATTTTTATTAGTTATAGTTAAATTACCGTTATGTCTTCGAAAATAATCGTGTGTATAGAACTTCAGCTTACTTGAGCGCTTTAAAATGTATTTCATTAACGATTAAAAATTTGAACAATATATATATATAGGGAGATTGTGAACTAATATAGTAGGAATTGAACAATACCCCTTGAATACGTAACTTATACTTTAATTGATGAAGATTAAGACTTTATACCTAGTAATCTTAGCAATCTTTCTGCTCTCTTAAACATGCATTTTTTGTCTTTTTTTTTTTTCCTTCGATATTTAATTATAATTATTTTTTATATTATACATCTGCCTATATTCTAGGCAGATCTGCCTATATTCTCATCAGCTATTTTTTAATTAGTTTTAATTTATCAAAAATTAGTCCTTGACTAACTTGGCTTTCAACGGGTTTTGCTAATAAGCAGACTCCACTAATTCTTTCTATACCCTATTCTACAATATAAAGCAGTGATTCCCAAAGGGGTCTATATAGAACCCCAAGGGTCTATGACGACCTGCAAGTGGTCCACGGCAGTAAAAAATAATTTAGGGGTCCATGGGGGGAAATGGGGGGGTCTACGATAATTGCTCTTATTAAACCAGATGTGACTTTAATTTTAAAAGAAAATGTAATCAAGTGGAAACCAGATTTTACCTTTTAAACAGATTTATTTACTAAATTTGATGAGGATAGTTTGCAGTTATATTTTATGAAAAAAAAGCTTAGATTTTATTAAAAAAAAATCATCATTTCAGTTTTTCTTGCCAGAATTAAGTTAAAGGAGTATAATATTGGACATCGCGTATTTTCCATTTTCTCATTTTGTCCCAGACAATCCGCCAGGAAGATGACGCTTTAAACTACATTCAACATTTAAATTCCCTCTATTTAGATTTTGAAATTGGGTTTGAGAATGCTTTAACCAGGGTAATACCACAGGAATCAATGAATCATATGGTCATATTGACGAAAATAAATGTCATATTTAGGGAGGAATTGATTGGTATAGGCACTAATAGGGATTGCAATACCGAAATACCGAATACCGGTATTTTGAGCTATTTGTACAATTTTATAATACCGGTATTCACAAGTTTAAATACTAGTTTTTCGGTATTTACTAGAATTTTTTTTTAAATCGTCTCCACTATAGGTTCAATGATCACCAACATAGCAAAATAGTATACGTTTTTGTTTTTATGTCACTTTAACGGGCGAAATTAATTAGACTGTGAATATAAAGTTGCATCGCACAATCAAGAAAAGTGATAAAATATGTGAAACATCCAAGGAGGTGGGCCAAAATTATTCTATTACAGTTCAGAGCTATACTGCACACGCGTAGGATTCGTAGTCTGATATTCGTATCAATGAAAAAACAAGTTTGTATTTGTGAAGAAAGTACGTAATATTTCAATATTTTTTAAATTGGTGAGTTTGTAATTCACATTGTATTTGCATATCATACTTTAAGGTTCAAAATATTTTTCAGATTTATTATATGTATATTCACAAATAATACCTCATAATATTGAATAAGAATAATTTTAAACAACGTAAATAAATTAGTTAACGATTTGGTTTCATTATTTGTATGATGAAAACCGCAGAACACAGACTGAATAGTGATACTTGCAATTTTTTTGTGATTTAAATAAATAAGATGTTCCTTTACTTTCTTGTGATTCTGTATATACTGTTATAATTTATGTTACACATTTTTTGTGACATTTACACTCTCTAATATAAAACTGGCAAATAAAACAAAGAAACATCTGTGTTTTCCTTCTTTTTCTAAAATTTCTAATACCGGTATTAAGATCTAAAAAATACCGAATACCGGTATTGAAATTTTGATCCGATATTGCAATCCCTAGGCGCTACCGAAGATCTCAAAGTAAAGTTTAGAAATGGATGTCACAGCAATTTTAGCAATAAAAAGACACACACTTCTTATTTATCCTGAATTATGGAACCGAAGAGATTTAGGGTTAAGCTCGACAAGATTGATGCTAAATGTAAATATTTGTTATTGAAGGGCCAGATTCATCCCTCCTATTAAAAACATTTTTGTAAGTTGCTCAATTGTTTTATGTAACTGTTATTTTATAAATTATTAAATTTTAATTTAAAATTAACATGTTTCTTAAATTTTAAACACTATATTTCACAAAAGTTAAAACTTTAAATCTTTTAAGGTAAATAGCTCTATACCAGCTGTCAAAAAGATATTTAAGCTAATAAAAGTACAAAAATTTAACATTAGGTAAGAAGGGAGGCAAAAAAGCATGGCAAGGGGTCTATGAGACAAAAAAAAGTTTGGGAACCTCTTATATAAAGTAAAAAGATGCAAACAAGGTAGCTTAGAATTAGTAGAGGTTGTTTAAATTAAAATTTATTAGCTGTGTTTTGCTAGTAAATTTAATTATACAAATATTTTCGTGATCGCAAACTTTATTCTAACAACTTTTTTCGTAAGTCGAACCATCTGAGTAACAAAGTGTTGCCATTCACAAATAATGAAAAGGTTATGGTCATAGTAGTTCTTCACAGGATTAAGAAGTAAATGTAAATATTTTATATCACAATTTTAACACAAATAACAAGCTTAAGCTTTATTTTCCTTCATTGTATTTTCCTTTTTTTTATAAACAAAGAATTCATAATTCTGAATGTGGATATATATATATATATATAAAGGGTTACCGTATTTTGCATATAATTTTTAATGTATTGAAATCAACCAGGTGTCCTTTCTAAATATTGTGTCTAAAATATAACAAAACAATTAGAAGCAGCCGAAATCAGACCCATCACAAGTTTCAAAGTACAACTGTTGAAGCCCATTTTTTTAATTGTAAAAACATACTTTGAAAAATTTTAATTTCACTATTCTGTAAGAATATTGTATATTGTTATATATCGTTGAAAAAAAAGGGAAATTTTGACGAACTGTGTGTTACATATATTATTTCTGTTAATTACATTTCCAGTGAAGGTTACGTACTTTCGGAACAAAAGGAATTTTACATCCAGTACTTATGTTGATGACGTCCTCTAGAACTACATAATGACTGACACTTTGCAATGAAATTATAGGTTATAGCTCTGGCAACAAAATGTTATTGAAAATTGTTGAATAACTTCATGAGCCAGTTCTTGTGTGTGTGTGTGTGCTCCATAACACCAGAAAAACGCTATCTGCTGTAAATAATTATAGAAATAATTTAAAATATACTCTAAACGTATTAACGTTAAATAATTATTAAAGTAAATTAAACAAAGGATAAATAACGCTAAAAATAAATTAGCAGATAAAGAACCTCTGGAAGCTAACAATACTCGTTAAGAAACTATACCCTCGCTTAAATAGACAGTAATGACTTCAATTCGACAACTGTGACTTCTGGTTCTCAGGTTATAAATAACCAAATTTTCCCTCCGGGAGCACAATGAAAACTCTTGAAGTCAAGGAGAAATTAAAAAAGGATCATTAGTGATTGGACGGTTGGATTCAAGCTCTTAAAAATTGCATGTCCGCAACGAATTATTTTCTCTAATGATGGACTCCTTTCCAGAGTTTTAATTACTCCTCATGCATTGTCATGAAAGCTTATTACCTAACTGCGTTCGGTTCTCTTTTATATTGCATCGTTAGTCTTTTGAATGCACTTTTAAGTTTTAATTAGTAATACAGCATTGTTAAGAGAAAGTTAAATAAATTCTGCATATATTTTTAGTGATCAATTCATTCTAATATGTATTAGTATAAGCAGTTTGAAGGAATGTCGCTTTTTAAGAACGATTTTAAATGCCATATTTTGATTATGTTTTACATTTTTAACAATCGAAATGGATCATGTGTCATTTGAAAAATAAAGGTTGAAATATCAAAATAGAATAAGTTAAATTCAGTGGGAATTATTGAGTTCCCGATATAAAAGAATCTGGAATTTATCTATTTTTTTTTTCCTATAGAATTTTTAAAACATTTTTGGTAAATATCAATTAGTGAGTGAGTGTTTATTATTATTAAGCTAACTTATCTACTGCATTTTTAAAATAAGTTAACATCCTTCTAACTGTGCTGTCTTTGAGCAGATAGTAAATAATTTTTTTTATGTGTCCAAACCACTATCAAACCTTCCTTTCTTTATATTTATGTATTTCCTCCCTTCCTTTTATTTTATATTTGTCTCTTAAATTTATTTTTAATTTTGTTTTAAATTTTATAATGATGTAACCACTTACGTCTGTAAGCCTCATGTTATGCAGTAAGGAGCATGAGGAGTTTTGCTAATAAATTTATTTTAAAAAAACCGCTATCAATTAATATATTATTGCCAGGAATGAAATGTTTACCGATATGATATACAGAAATAATTGTGGCTCTTAAATTATACGAGGGTGGTCCCAGAAGTACCCGACCCAATAACGAAAATACAAAAATTTTGGAAAAAAAATATATTTATTTTTCAACGTAATCTCCTTTCAGCTCTGTTCACTTTTCACAGCGATTTTCAATAAGTTCGATCGCCTTTTTATAGTAAGAACTGTCTTGCTCCTCAAAAAGCCATTAACTGCCGACATCACTTCTTCATTGTTGGAAAAGCTTTGACCACTGAGACATTTTTTTAAGTTTGGGAATAGAAAATAATCCGAGGGGACTAAATCTGGTGAATAGGGTGTATGAGATGGCAATTCAATATTTAATTCATTAATTTTGGCCATTGCAATAACGGATTTGTGAGCAGGTGCATTTTCTTGATGAGACAACACTCTTCTTAGCCGAATGCGCCGTTTTTGTTTCATTTCTTCTCTCAAACGTTGCAATTAGTTCGCGCAATACTCGCCGTTGACAGTTTTTCTTTTTTAAGATAGTCAATGAAAATTTTTCCACGCGCATCCCAAAAAACTGACGCCATGACCTTGCCTGCAGATGGAACGGTCTTCGCCTTCTTTAGAGCCGGTTCTCCCTTTTCAGCCTATTGTTTTGATTGCTCTTTTGTCTTGGGTGTGAAGGGATGGACCCATGTTTCATCCATGGTTATGAAACGGTGCCAAAATTCTGCTTTGTTGCTGTGAAACTTAGCTGAACACTGATTTTGCTCGAGTGTGAGCAAACGCAGCACTCATCTTGCACACAGCTTTCTCATGACCAAATTTTCACATAATATGCAATGGATCGCACTTTTTGAAATGCTTACTATGTCTGCTAGCTCGCGCACTTTCAGCCGACGGTCATCGAGTACTGCTTTGTGGATTTTCTTTACCATTTCTGGAGTCGTCACCTCATTTGGTTGACTACTGCGATGCTCGTCTTGGCAGCTCGTACGGCCTCGTTTAAACTTTACTACCCAATATTTTACTGTTGTAAACGAAAGAGCAGACTCACCCAGAGTAGAGTCTGGTTCAGCTTTTCTATTGGTTGGGCTGAGATCTTTCAAATAAAATTATTGTATCACATAACGATGACCAATTATCTCAATTTCACAAATTCACTGAAAACGTTCACTATTGATGGCTGCCAAACAAATACTAAACGTGGTGTCTTCAAACTTGAAGCATATGCTTTATAGATTGCGTACTCTCTAATACAGTGTTATTTTTCAAACAAGTACCGCCATCTCTCGGTCAGACCGGGTAATGAGACCACCCTCGTATACAATGGAGTAATGGCAATGCATTTTTTGATTCTGAAATACGTAAACAAGGATTACATCCAACCTGCAAACCTCATTCGTCAATACGTCATAATTCTGAAGACTTCCTACACAACTTTACATACTGTTAGCATCAACTACATTTGCAGGAAGTACAATAGAATTTTAATTCCTTCTTTTCAAATGCAATGAAAATTTAAATACCAATAAGAAAAATTGCATATTCATTAAGTTGTAACGAAAAATTTTTTAATTACAAAAATCCACCAGCACATTAGTGTTATATTCCATATTTCCCTATTTCATGTATAGAAAAATATATCTTACATTAAACTCTACTCAGTGGCGCGACAGCCCATGAGGACCAAGACCTACTGTGCCCACTTCAGTATACGTGACCTTGGGTGCTGAGGTGAATCAGCAGATGTTCCGATCAGGTGGTCGGTCTGCGTGAGACACTCAATGTTTAATTCCCAAGCAAGCTTTGTACTCATTTATCGACCCACTGAAGGGATGAAAGGCTAAGCCGACCTTGTCCAGCCCAGGATTTGAGCCCCAGACCTGTGGTATGGAAGGAAGATACTCAACCACTCAGCCACTGGGCTGTATCTTATACTACTGCTTCCAAAATTACATAGTGGGAGTGAGCGCCTAGTGGTATTGCCACGAACTCGTGGTTGGGGTGTTTTTGAGTTCCTACCCTAGTGTCACTGAAGACCAATCATGTAGAAGGGCTGATGCGCGTTAAATCTGTCGAAGCTCAAAGTTCTCCCGTTGGCGGGTTAGTATGGAGAGGAGAGGTACCCGCTCAAGTGTCATCCTCGTCACTGGACCGAGGTTCAAAATTACGAAACCCATCGCCAATAACCCTTAAGCTGTTTTATGGTGAGACGTTTATTAACACTCGCTAATTCCACATTAACAGCATGTTCAACTGTCCTTTCGCTAAAGCCATAGTAAATGACACGATTGCATAAGACCATTTAATTTTGAGTTATCCAACTTGTGTAATATTAAAAATTGTTCCCTTTTTCACACTAATTTACCTTTTATTTCCAACTTTTAACTTCTAAAGTATGTTTTATTATTAAGGGGAGTTAAAAACCTCTCTCTCTATAGTGACAATGTTAAATTAACTGTTTTCGATTTACCTTTACTCAAAATCTGTACAAAAAATGTACATGCTTGAAATTTTTCATACAATTAAAGTATTCCTTTCTCATTATACTGAAATAAGTTTTTAGCTAATTTTGAATTTTTTCATGATTTATGAGATATTTTATCATACATAGTGAAATTTGACCCATTTTTCACATAAAAAAAAATTTGTAAAAAATGAATTTTTGATTTTTTACAAAAAAACTCATTTCAGTATATATTAGCTATCAATTTAAATATATCATTAAAAAAAATTTACATACCTATGAACAGTAGTTCTCAGAAAAGGTACATCGAACATCAAAATTTACATTTTAAGATAAATTGATTTTAATGTATACAGTGAGGCTTCTAATCGGCTAGGAAATAAAAAAAAATAAAAGGCTCAATTTGCAATAAAAGATAAATGTTTTGGTTTGTATCAGACGTACAAATTTTAAGCAAAAACGAAGTATTTTTCGCCATTCAAATGGGCGTGGCCCAGTTTCAACGATTATTTGAAAATAGGTTTTTAGGGCTTCTAATTACCCTTGTGACGGGCTCACGCGTCTTTTCTGTAACATAACCTCTGGGTTCTTTGACGGCCAAAATTAATGGCAAATCTTTTCCACCTAAAATACAAGAAGTGAAATGCGATTATAAAATGCAAATAAGATAGCTTTTAAAAGAACAGAAGTTTCAGTAAGCAGTATGGCAATTTAGGGAAAGTTATGTTTGGAAGAGATACGAGTGTGAATTGACGGCCTATCGTAAAGTTACCAAGATATCGAGTCATTGTTACAAGGTGCATACCATTGCACGCGCGCCCAGGTGTTTCTGTACCGTGATAGAATCTTAGTTTGGATTAAGGTAGGACTGATTATTTGACATTAGGACTTGTAATATTATCAGAATTGAGAGTAGGCAAATAATATAATTATTTAGATAAAGTGGTCTAAATTATATGATACGGTTTAACTATCGCTGTGTGTTTGGTTTATGAGATTTTCACTTATATAAATTTATCTAAATTATTAGAGGTTTAAGTTATATTCTTAATAAAGTCATATTAATAATTTTAAAATGTCTATTCATTTTGAGAATTCCACACCTCTAATTCACGCTGACAATCAAAGATATGGTCATCATAGAGCGACCATATCACACCCTAGAGGTTAAAGTAAGGTATTTTTAGAAAGGTTAAAATCTATACAATTTAAAAATATAAAAATCTCAAATTGTCAACAAAAAAAAAAAAAAAAAAAAAAACCAAATAATTATCCAAAAATTTATAAAAATAAAAAAAAAAAAACGTATATGATACCGTACACCCCAGCATCGCAGGGAGGCCTTACCCTTTGTAACATCCGTTGCGAGGCCCAGATCCTAACTTTGAAGGGCGGCCCTAGCATTCTCCGTGACGTCACTGTATGATACTACTAATTACTATTTTTAGATAAAGCTGATATTTATATACAGTAATATTACTCAAAACATTTAATCTTTAAAACATTTAAAAACATTAATCTTTAAGACATTTAAAAAATAAAACATACGTTTTTTTTGTACTACTTAAATTATAATTTTGCTTAAGTTTATTTCATTTTGAGCTAATATTTCTTAATTATAAAGCGCAATATGTGACCTATTTATTATGGGATCGATTTAGATGGTTAAGTGAGATTTAAATAAGAATGTTGTTGTTGTTTCCAATCCCCTTGGAGCAGGAAAGTCTACACCAAGTCCATTTGACCATTCCGCGTCATAGCGTCACACACCAGGTCTTGCTGTTCATACAACTGTTGCAGGGAAATGCCCCAGCAGTCCAGAAGATGAGCAGGAGAAGCAGGGACAGGTAAAGAAAGACTTTACCCCCTGCACATAAGTCATAATACGCAGGTGACCGCTTCTAAAGCGCGCCAAGGCCGTCTGATGAGCCCTGGAACCCCTGCACTGTATAGATAGGCCAAGACTCTAGCTGCGTACCAGTGGTGAGCAGGAGGGTTTCGCCAAGTCAAATTCGTTTTATTCTTTGGAAGGAATGAATTTCCGAATGGGTTAAAACAGTGGAGCTGGGGATAGAGAGATCACAACCCCTACCAGCCAGCTCATCAGCAGCTTCGTTCCCAGGCACACCCACATGTGATGGAATCCACTGGAGACATACTTGTTTCCTCTGACCGCGAGCCTAACAATTTGGATAAAATATCTAGATCAGTATTGTCCATAATTTTTGGCCAATTCTTCAAATACTGGACAGAGCTTCTGCTGTTTGTCAGGATCCAGAATAAGAATTATTTAAGTTTCGAATACTTTACAGATTTGTGCAATATATAAGTGAATCACAAAAGTTATCGAATCTTAAAGACTTTATTTTTGTAAAAGGCTTCAATAAACAACTTTTCTTCATTTTTACTCCGGAGGGTACTGATTTCATTGTTTTTCCAGGTAGTTGCATTTGTTTTTCTTAGACTTTAACGCATCTTTTAACCAAGCATAGTGTATTTAACTTTAATTCTAGAAAATCTTTTAAAAGTACGATATAAGTGTTATGTAATCAGTTAAACCCTGCTTGTGATATTTTAATCCAGAAATAAATATCAATTTATTGCTGTGATTAATATTTTGAAAAGTAAAATGGTTTTAAAATTATTACTGAAAATTACTACTTGATTCTCATGCACAGACCTTCTAAAATTCCATTTTAAAATGGAATCATTTAATTTACTTCAAGTTTGTAATGAATAATTTTCCTTCTTATTAATAGCTTATTATGTAAATCAATATTGCTCGGAAAAATAAGTTGAACTAAGCGAAAAATGTTATGTAACACTTTAAAAAATAAACAATGCGGCGAGCTAAAGATGGACGGGACCTTTCAGAGCGGGAAAAATATCGATTTGTTCTACATTTCACTCATTATTATTCTGCGCACCTGCTCTCCGGGTAGAATTTGACCAAAAATAACGGAAAGCCGTGAGAACCTGGAACATAAGCAGATTATTTTTTGCTCTCCCCATTTATTGAATTTCTGTCATCAATTCAAATGTTAAAGGTTGAATATGATGACTCAAAACACAACGAAACATTAAGTAACGTTTTAACTCGTGAAAGAGAAATTATTGCCATATGTAAACTTAAAAGAATTCGGAAGTTAAATATAAGAAATTGCATGCTGCCACATTCGGTAGTTCTCCTATGAAATAGCGGTATGTATCTACGCCAACTTAAATTAATTTTTTTGAAGTAAATTTTTTTTCATATATCCGAAGTTTTCATCAACAATTTTATTCGCATAAGCAATATAGTACGGCATAGTAATATAATGGAGTGTAATTTTCAAGACTTATTAATTATATATGCCCGCTTAGAATGATCACCCGACCGGAACATCTGCTCATGCACCTTAGTGCCCAAGGCCATGAAAACTGAGATGGGCACAGTAGATCTTGGCCCTTCTCAGCTGTTGCGCCACTGAATTTAGTTGCCACCCCAATGAATCTTAACTTAAATGATTCGTCATGTTTGAATCAGAAAACGCTTACGAATTTTCATTTCAATAAATCTTACATAGGAAATCTAAGAATTTGAAGTAGATTCTAGCTTTTTAATGCAAAATAAGTACCCGTTATACTGAATAACGGGACAAGGATACAAATTTGAAAAATCCGCCGATAAAGATCTCGTGTACGATTATCTGTTAGGGTGGTATTAATTTAAACGAGATATCCATTTTTGTTACTTAAGTATAATAAATCGAAATTCCCCACAAGCAAGTAAAAAAATATCGAAGTAAACGCACTGCTTGTATTGAGAAGAAAATGAAAAGAAGATAAGTGTACTAATTCGCAAGAAAAGAATATTTGGTCTTAAGAGAAAAATTAGGAAAAAATTCAAATGGAGTTCATTTTAGTCAATGTCAAACTTGTGGGATTTTATTATTTTCTTACAACGGGGATGAAATGCAATTTGTGCATTCTAAATTTGTAATACTTCTAAAATTTAAAAAAAAATGGAATGAAATTTGAAATTAAAATGGTGGAGTTACTGTCTACGTTGATTGTGAAAACCTGGCAACAAAATATCTTTATGTAAACTAAAAAGAAATATCTTTATGTAAATAAATATCTTTAAATATCTTTATGTAAATAAATATCTTTAAATATCTTTATGTAAATAAATATCTTTAAATATCTTTATGTAAACTATATATAAAAAGAAATGTCCAACATTATCCATGTCCAGTATACTTTGTCAACTGATTCTTCATTCCGGCTGACATCCTTATTTTAAGATGAGACAGGAATGTACCTAATTCCCTTTTCCAAGATTTTTTTCTAGAATTTATTGTTGAGATTTCAGATTGTCACCAATAACAGCAATGCGAATTTGTAGCTTAAAAAGTTTATGGCATTTTGTTTAGTAAACTATGAAAGCTGTACACATAAAGATTATACCCATTGTCTTATGGCTTACAGGACACATTTATAATCATAGGCAATACGTATACCTATTTAGTTAAATAGCTTTGTTAAATGACAGAATAATTCCAATCATTATTGTTACTCAGTCTTCAACGTTTAAATAAAATAGAAACTTTAAATGAACAGCAGATATACTTCTATATTTAAATGAAACATAGAACGTTTGTGTAACTATTTTACTAAAATTGCACAGTTAAATAACATTTCTTAGCAGTTGTTTCTTTTTCATTAAGTATTGGAATTCTAACAGTTAATTCCAGATTTATTGTATACATTTTGGTCTTTTTTTCTGTTTCTTAAATTAATAAAATTCTACCTCAGCTTTCAATTAGAAAATAACCGCGCATTTTTTTCACAGGAATGAGTTTTTTTTAAGTACGGAATTTCCAATCTTTTTACAACTATAGTGAAAAACTCTTACATGGTAGAAGAAAGTGGAAGTTAAAAAATAAATCTTCGCTATAAAATTTACCTAAGTTCTACAATTTGAAGAAATCTTTAGGGAAAGTTAAGTTTTGTAAACTCATTACTTTCAAAACATACACAATAAAATTTTAATTAATGATGAACTAAACATTTTGACGTGTGTGCGCGTGTTATAACACAAAAAGCGAAGCATCAAGGAGTTAGTTATCCGAATGGGATGTAAAACGGTGGAATAAATATACATGCACTGAAAACGAGACGCTAATAGTACTAAAAGAATTTGATGTGTATTTTATTTAAAAAATACACAGATACTAGGAAGGGAAAAAAGGCAATGCATTGGTCCATATTTGGCCTTGATGCAAGCTTATTATTTGACTAATCATTGAGAGTTGGTGGGTGTTCTACGTGATTGCTTCCCATGGTGAATTAGATAGACGCAATCTAGGAATGGGCTCTATTGGGGAGATATCTGGCGATCACACAGGCCATGGAAGTGTTGGAGAAGCACGAAGATAAGCAGAAAAGTGCCATCTGCACTTATGTATTATCTTGTTGAAATGTATGCTCAGAGGTCCTTGAAAAGAAGGAAAAGCACTAAAAGGCATATAGTTTCGTCAAATTACAGCCATGTTGTAAGGGTATGAAGGATGACAATAAAGAAATCATTCCATCAAACTAAATGGCACCTCGTACCATAACTCTGTTGTTAGACTGTGCGCTGACATCTTACTCAGAGTATCTCCTACCACTGTCCTAGACATCTCCAAACACGACTTTGGTGGTCATAGAGGTTCACTTCAAAGTGAAGCTCATCTCTGAAAACAATTATAATCAAGCCTGTGAGATTCCAAATTGAATGTGCCTGATAGTGCGCAGTGATGACAAGCAGTCGACCCAATTACTTACGTGACCTCTAGCCCTTTAGTCACGGAAGTGGTCAGTGCAGTCATCTAGAGCAGTAATCCGCAACCCCCGGTCCATGGATCAAATGGTGCCGGGCCACCTAAAGAACATTGAGCTATTGCTTTTTTTTTTTTAAAGTGGTGCATTTCTCTCGGATTTGCGCAACTTTCCACGGAAATCCCTTTATGTTCCACGTTAAATCACTTTTATTCATTTTTGGTGTAACTATATTTTATTCTGAAGGCCTATTTGAATGTAACTAAATTAAAATTGTTAAATCAAAACAATCTAAAATATAAACAATCAACGTTTCCCACCCTCAGCGGGCCGCGGTAAAATTATCAAACGTTGACCGGTCCGCAGTGATAGGTTGCGGAGCACTGATCTAGAATCTCGATTACGCTTCGGATTATAAATAAAGGTGTGGCAAAGGCTGTAAATGTGGTTCGGAGGATCATTTAGTCCTCACTTTCTGTCGATGCTCTCTCGCGCGCGGTTGACCCTTGCCTTTTTAGACTGCTTTGATTTATCCATTCTTGATGACAGTCGAATAGAAGCATCGCTAAGTGATACTGCGATTTGAATACTATACTTATTTAATTCAGTTGCTCGTCCTTCTCTCAAATAGGGGCATCTGATCATACTGTTCATCATTAGTAGTGTAAACGTGGATCGACGAAACCTCGTCAGCATGGAAGTTAGGCTTTAACATTGGAATGTGTTCTGTTTTATATACCTTCCGAATGCTCAATTGCAATGCGTTAGTCCAGTGCTTCTCAAAGTTTCAATACTTGCGACCCAATATCCAATCATAATTTTCATCGCCCCCCTCCTCCATAGAATAACAATATATTTAATTCAATAATACTATACTTTGACGCTAAAGCTTCAATACGTCTTTAATCTCATAAGTGCCACCGGTGTATATAAACGTCTTGCTCAGCCAAAGCATTAAATGTACGTCTTTCCGAATTACGATCTTTTATGTGCACTGCTATCCATAAAATTATCCCGAAGGCTTGAGTACACAGTATAACGATCTTAGCAGTCTTTGCGAAGGATTTATTTATTTCAGAGAATTTGCTTATTTATGCCTTTTCTCCCCCTCCCAATACACCAAATACGCACGCTTTCGTGGAAACCTGAGACATTGGGGAGCAAATCGCGTAACTTTTAATCGGCGGTTAAGGGATAAATTATAAACTGTACAAATTATGTAATTTTTGCATATAATTTTAGATATGACAAACCTATGGGGTCACTGGTAATTATTAATGTTATTCTTAACGTAGTATTGTTAAATTAATTATAAAACACATTGTGTGCAGTACTGATACATTTATAAGTGTATTATGTCAGTGTAAATGAGTATTTAATTTTTTTTATGTCAGAATTTATTTTGCTTGTTTACTTTTTGTAAATGAATAATTTTTTTTAAATAATCTTTTGTTTTAGACATGCTCGCCTCCCCTCGTAAAGTTATCACGACCCCTAGGGGTGCGCACCCCACAATTTGAGAAACGCTGCGCTAATCACAGTCACTAGCCATCTAAAAGTTGATCATTTTTATATTCTATCGCAAAGTATGTGTGCATGCATATTCTTTCAACAGTTCTCGGAATGAGTAGAACAACAAAATTAAACTTCTACTCGAATAGAATAGAATGTATTAATTGTAAATAAGGCATCCAATTTGAAATTATTATATTAAATTTGACCTCGAATCGTACTCGGTTAATCTCTACCAATATATCAGTGACTACAAATCGGAATTGTGATATTTCCTAATTTAATAATGAATAAGTTATAATAAGTAAGGATTGAACTAATTTTTTGTTCTCTCAATTGCTCTTTGCATTCTTGTTTAGTATTAAATTGTCGACAAATTGTTTCATGTGGTCTATTTTGTTATTCATTTTGCCATTAGAATGTGCTTCTAAATAATTGGCATACTTTTCATGATGTTCCTCATTTCGGAAGACGTGGGGAAAGGTGTTGCATTTCATTTCATTTTAGTGGTCGGAATCTGCATCAATAATATATTTGAGCTTTGAACAAACTTTGAAATGTCTTCGTCTGCCATGATTGGGACTGTACATACACTATCATCATCTACTGCAATAAAATCTTCCGATGATACAGCAGGACAGTCGAATAATATAGAAATTTTCTCCGACATTTCATGAAGTGTCGGATTAGTCTCAATATTCTTCTGGTGATTCGTGTTCGTTTCGTGTTAAGAGAAAAATGCATGAAAATGCACATTGCTTTGTTGGGACCTTTGAATTATTTCGTGTTAACCAATTTTTCGTCTTAAACGTTTTCGCGTTAAACATATGTCTATTTCACAGCTGTTCAACAGGGCCACCTATCTAGTAACCAAATGTCTTATGCATAAAATGTCAATTATCAGAAGCTTAGAAAATTATATTGTTTTGTTAAGATAAAATGTTACATAATATTTATAATGAAAAAGAGAAATAAAATTCAAATCATCACTATTTTTTTTAATTCAGTTTACGTTTTATTTGGTTTTGATGAAAAGGAAACTCTCAAGTAAATATTCGACAGATGAAGAAGACGGGGTGTTTTTTGCGTAGTTTGGAACAGTGGAATTAAAATGAATTGTGAGAGATATAAACGTGTTTACCTAACAATATTGATTGTTTTTAAGTATTACTTACTGTATAAGCTCTTATTTATTTTTAATATTGCTTACTATTACCTGACAGTATTGATTTTTTTTCAGTTGCTCCTACTTCATTATTAATTTGTGTAACAATCTATTTTAATTGAATTTATGAAGTACACTCAACATATCTAAAGAGAATTTCAAGTTTCCTCGAAAAGATTCTGGAAAGTATTTCACTATACAGAAGCAAATATGTGACGAATGTAGGAAAATTGTTTTTAAAGGCACTATTATCTATGGTAGTATTTAATTCCAAAGTATATTTAGGGTGAACCCAAAGTCTTTCCCTGATTATGAATATTTATTGTGCTCAAACTATTATAATTAAACATATTGTGACGGGTCTTTACGCGACCTTCATGCTAATCCTCTTGGGGAATCTTTGGGCTAGCATTCGCGTTTAATTCACAGCCATCCCTCTCAATAAGAAACCTTGATATGCAGATTAGTTAGAGTATATAAGGTTAGAGTTTGGTAATTGTAAGGGCAGAAGGAGCGAAGAATCCGTTGCAGCGCTACTAAGGGAAATTTTAAGTGATTTACGCAACTTGAGTTAAGAACGGAGTTTTACCACTATACATAATAAGTGGATTAGGAATTTATAGGTTGAGATTGATTAGGTTAATTTGGTCCATTTACTTGCGTCCAGGGTTTATTGCTTTCTTTATATCACTCCTAGGTCTTTCTCTTGTGGTTAATTAGAGTGCTTGAATAATAATAAATTAGAATTATTATGGAAGTTTCTGGTCATGCTTTGTTTCCTCCAACATCTTTAGGTAGGCAGGACGGTGAGGGAGCGACTTCAGGTGGAAGTCGCTTACAATATGTTTATTTGAATATACAGGGTGTCCCAAAACGACCGCATAAACTCTGCACTACCCCTCATTGGGAGCACATAAAAACTGCCCAAAGAAGCGTTCCTGTACGATCAACAGTTTACGAGAAAAATACGAAAAACAAAGTATGATGTCACTGCCGGTGCAAGAAAAAACACTTTATTGAACAAATCAACAGAAATATATGCACAATTTAAGGCAGATGTTCAAAGTGTCCGCCGTGCATGTCGAGGCAGGCTTGAGCACGCCGTGGAATGGCTGTCATCACTTGTCGCAGCACCGCGGGGTCCACCGAAGTGCAAGCAGCATACAGACGAGAAACTAAGTCCATTTGTGTTGTCGATACACCAGTTCCTTGAGATGGCCCCATAGGAAAAAATCCAACGGTGTGAGATCTGGCGAACGTGGAGGCCATAGAACAGGACCCTGACGTCCGATCCAACGGCCGGGGAAGGCGATGTCCAGCCAATCACGTACAGGAGCACAAAAATACGCCGGAGCCCCATCATGCTGGAACCAAAATCTCTGTATTGCCGCTAATGGTATGTCTTCGAGGAACTCGGTTAAGACCTCATTGAGAAACACCATGACGCTATATGTGCGGGGAACGTTTTAAAGATTATCGTCTGGAAAGATATGCAAATATTGTTGTTGATATGTCCAATAAAGTGTTTTTTTCTTGCACCGGCAGTGACGTCATGCTTTGTTTTTCGTATTTTTCTCGTAAACTATGGATCGTACAGGAACACTTCTTTGGGAAGTTTTTATGTACTCCCAACGAGGAATCTAGCTGTGCAGAGTTTATGCGGTCGTTTGGTCGCTTACCTGTATTGTAAGTACTGTTATGAACTTTTATAAGATTATTTACCTCAATAAATTTCAACGTGCGGCCCCTTGGTAATTCGGGGACTTTCTAAGCAGTATTCCAGTTCCTACCAAATGTTCCTTAAAGTATCTTCTGATACTCTGCCTGTTTCTTTAAACATTTCATAGTATTGCTTTATTGATATTGCATCAGGACATCTATAACAATGTCGAAATTAGCGCTGAACATTAATAGACTATTTCATTTTGCGAGGCCAAAGCACATATTAGGCTTTCTCTTGGATCGATGCCATTTCGACCGAAAATGATGTTTTCCACACAAATGCTCCCCCCAAGTCTCTCTTGAAGGAGCACTCCCATTATTTATAGAAAAAACTACTAAAACGAACTTATTTAGTGATATAAAAATTACATTGTTGTATTAAACCAGTGCTTCTTTAAGTTGCAATACTCGCGACCCAATATTCAATCATAAATTTCATTGCCCCCCATACAAAAATAATGTACTGAATTCAATAATACTATACTTTGACGTTAAAACTACGATACGACTTTAACCTTTTAGACCCCTCTCCACGTATATAAACGTCTTGCAAAGCCAAAACATTTATTTCTCCAGACGTATATATACGTCTTTCCGAAGTACGATCTTTTCTGTGCACTGCTATCCGTAAAATTATTCCGAAGATTTTGGAATGCAATAAAATGACCTTGTGGGTAAATGACAATGTGGGTTTGCAAAGGATTTACTTATTCCAGATTATTTTTACTTCTTTATTCCTCCCCCACCCCCAATACATCATATACG
This sequence comes from Trichonephila inaurata madagascariensis, assembly GCA_019973955.1. NCBI lineage: Eukaryota > Metazoa > Arthropoda > Arachnida > Araneae > Nephilidae > Trichonephila > Trichonephila inaurata. Next base: position 166,167 of record BMAV01011624.1, on the reverse strand, counting down.
CGTGCCAACGTGGAGAACGGTAGGCATTTGGAAGCGAATCGCGAAACTTTTGATCGACAGTCAACGTTTAATTATAAACCGTACAAAAATTATTAAGATAAGTGTTAATTTTTGTTTTAAATTATATATATGACAAGTCCATAGGATCATTGGTAATTAATAAACTTGTTTTTAACTTAGTATTGTTAAATTAATTATAAAATACATTGTGTAGCACTGATATATTTATAAGCGTAATATATCAGTGTAAATGTGTATTTTATTTTTTTATTATGCCAGAATGTGTATTTTGTTTGTTTACTTTCAGTAAATTCAAAAATTTTTAAAATAATCTTTTGTTCTCGACTTTTCAATTTGCTTGGGGCCCCCTTGTGGAGTTGTCACGCCCCCTAAGGGGGCGCCCCCCACAGTTTGAGAAATGTTTGTATTAAACGGTTATTTTGTAATGAATTTTTATAACCAGGTCAAGGCTTTTGGTTCACTCTATATAATAATACTCTACTTTTCTTCGAAACGAATGCGGAATGAATTTTAAAGTGATACTTTAAACTCAAGTTTATATTTCTCTCTCTCTTTTTTTATAAGTAGATTGTTTGAGTTGTCTTACTATACTACTCATCGCAAAAAAGAACCCCAAAAGAAGCTACTAGAATTCATTTTCTATGGAGCATTTTCTGTGTTATGTTGTAGATATCTTCAATTGAGTAAAAAAAATTTTCTTTTATTTTTGTAGTGTAACCCGGGTCTGGGAGCCACGGTGATGTACGACCTGCTGTACAATCCACCCCAGAAGTTGATCTTGCTGGGAGGATGTTCTATCGTGTGTTCAACTATTGCAGAAGCTGCCAAAATGTGGAACCTCGTTGTTGTGAGTACATTGTTTTATTTTGCTTTACTCCGTTACTGTGGTCTTCAAACTTTTTCGATTCACAGAACTCTTAGAACTATGCTAAAACCCCAGTTCATCGACCCTTGGCGATGATTATTCACGCCAGAAAAATTGTTGTTGGGGGGGGGGGGGGGGGGGGGGGGGGGGGGGGGGGGGGGGGG